>JAQPPZ010001272.1:0-46881 GCA_028583015.1 Wollemia nobilis | reverse complement strand
GATATCCATGAACCAGACAAGGGGAAAAAGTTCTCTTGTGGAGAGAGATACACAAACCAGAGTGAGGGAAAAGATTTCTCTTGTGGAGAGAGATCCATGAACCAGAGCAAGAGGAAAGAGTTCTCATATGGACTGTGATCCGTGAACCATCTAGGAAGATAGAGTTCTTATATGGAGAGAGATCCACAAACCAGTTGAGGAGATAGAGTTCTCCTGGATCAAGTTCCATGAACCAGATAAAAGGGAAAAAGTTCTCCTATGGAGAGTGATCCATAAATTAGAGCATAGGGGATTGGTGTCTCCTTTGGACATAGGTCCATAAAAATTGTAATAGGGAATCGATATTTGTTGAGAAAATTTAGAAAAAAGATTTTCTTCGTGGAATGGCCCACATTGGGTGAACCATGTTAAATTTATGTCTCTCTTGTGTGTGATGATTTGTGCATTTCTTTGATTACTGCTATTGATATTGCCATTGATAATATTGAATAATATTGTTTGGAAAATAAAAGTAAAGGTTGGTCTTATATTGTTCACCTCCCCTATCAGTATAAGCTTGTGTTCTTCACCATCATCCTAAAATATAATTCTATTTTTACACAATGCATGCCAACTCCATAACCACACCATCACAAAAAAAATTGTCCAATAGCGAGTCTTGCAATTGGAAGATGAAACTTGCAAACCTTTCCACTAGCTTTATAAATAGTTTTCATAGCTAAAGCATTAAGGATAAATCTTTTCAATGTATAAGAGCATGTTAGGAGCCTTCTATCATAACTTTTTATTATTATTACTTTATGAGAACTATAGTAATCATATTTTAATTATTAGATCTGACATATATTTTATATATGATACTCACCCTTGAGCATTAGGGCTAGAGTTAGTTTGATCATGTTTTGTGTCTTTAGCTAACCTTTGAGCATTATGATTAGCAATGCTTATGTATTGGATTTCTAATGAAGGTATCATCATATTGAATAATAGTTTATATTAGATATATTCTTTTAAGGATGTTCCCCCTTGAAGAGGCCCATCATACTTTGTAATTGATTTATAAATATAAGCAAATTTTACAACTATTTTTGGTTCATTGAGAATTTTATCTATTTTTATATTGATGATTTTTGTTTTGATCATATTTTATATATAATATTGTGTTGAAATAATACTTATCAAAAATATTTTAAAACATACATTCACCATGATCATATGTAGAAAAAAACAAGAGTGAATTAAGATTAGAAATGATTTGAGAAAAGGAATAAGGGGTGGGTACCTATAGGCAGCCCATAATACCTTCACATAGCACACCCTAATACAATATATTATTCTTTAGGGATATTTATAGAGATACCAAAACCCTAATTAAATTTTGACCTTAATTCAACATAACTAGACTTGAAATTTAAATTATAATATAATAAATGTATTAAACATTTTAGTAAAGGTTAACCATAGAGATGGTTTAACCAATATCACTAAGGGTGAATAAATTAAAAGTGCCCTTAGGCTTACATGAATATGCCTATTGGCTTACATAAGTGGTGATTTTAGGCTTATATAAAGAACACTCGTAGGTTTACATAAGTTATGCTTGTATACTTACATGGAGAACGTCCATAAGTTTATGTAAACACTTTATTATAGGCTATATCAATAGTTCTCATAAGCACTATCTAACACTTTTGGCCTTGGTCTAATAATATTATATTACACATACTTCAACACCCCTCATAATTTGAGATAAGAGTCCAAGGAGAGAATACATTAGAAGTAACACACCCCTTGTAATGGATGCTTTAATGGGCCTCTCTTTTACCATCTTCATCATTTGAAATTTTGTTTCTAGATCTCAAAAAAAAAAATTCAATTTGTCATGCATATTTTTGTTGAGCAAGGTGCAGCAACAGTATTGTCATTGTTGTCAACACAGTTAGATAGATTTGTTGATGTAGTGGACAGAAAGTTCAAAAGCTATTCAGATGCAGAAGACAGGAGTTCAAAGGTTATTCAGAGTATGTACAGTGATTTTCCAAGAAGACCGAAGTGGCCCATATGCAAAAGATCAAAGAAAAAGACAAGTAAGAAAAGTGTCGCGATATCACGACATATTCAGCAGGCAAAAACTGTTGTGATTTCGCAACATGTTGGAAGAGAGAGAAAAAGCAGGAAAAACTATCACGATTTCATGAGATGTTGGAAGAGAGAGAAAAAGCAAGAAAAACTGTCGCGATTTCATGACATGTTGGAAGAGAAAAAGGCAAGTGGAAAAAATGTGGTGATTTCATGACATGTTGGAAGAGAGAAAAAGTAGGAAAAACTGTCACGATTTTGCGACATGTTGGAAGAGAAAAAGGCAAGTGGAAAAACTGTCGTGATTTCACGACATGTTGGAAGAGAGAGAAAAATAGGAAAAACTGTCGTGATTTCGCGACATGTTGGAAGAGAGAGAAAAAGCAGGAAAAATTGTCGCAATTTCATGACATGTTGGAAGAGAAAAAGGCAAGTGGAAAAATTGTCGTGATTTTGCAACATGTTGAAAGAGAAAGAGAAAGCAGAAAAAAGTGTCGCGATTTCGTGACATGGTGGAAGAGAAAATGCAAGGAGAAAAAGTGTTGTGATATCGTGACATGTTGCATTTTCGCAGCCAAAAGAGAAAAGAAAATGCAAGGAGAAAAAGTGTTGCTATATCACGACATGTTGCATTTTCATGGCCAGAAGAGAAGAGAAAATACAAGGAGAAAAAGTGTCACGATTTCATGACATGTATTTTTACGGGCTGAAGCAAGGAGAAAGAGAGAGAAAGAAAAAGTTTCATGATTTCGTGACATGTATTTTCATGGGCCGAAGCAAGGAGAAAGAAAGAGAAAGAAAAAGTGTCGCGATTTCGTGACATGTAGAATTTTCGTGGTCCAAAGCGAAGAGAGAGAGCAAGAAGGGAAAAGTGTCGCAATATCGCAACATGTCGCATTTTCGCAACTCAGAAAGGGTAGGAAGGAAGAGAAATAAAAAGTGTCACGATATCGCAACATGTCACATTTTCATGACAAAAGAAAGAGAGGAAGTGTATGAAAGTAGAACTATCATAATTTTGTGAAAAAAGCAGAAAGCAAGACTTCGGAAGTAGAAGTGTCACAATTTCATGACAAAAGCAAAGAAGTAAAGTACGGAAGCAGAAGTGTCATGATTTTACGACAGAAGCAGAGAAGAAGACTTCGAAGGCAAAAGTGTCACGATTTTGCGAGAAAAGCAAAGAAGTAAAGTATGGAAGCAGAAGTGTCACAATTTCACGATAAAAGTAGAGAAGAAGACTTCAAAGGCAAAAGTGTCATGATTTCATGACAAAAGCAAAAAACAAGACTTCAAAAGCAGAAGTGTCACGATTTCGTGACATGTTGCATTTTCGCGACTCAAAAAGGACAAGAAGGTAGAGAAGCAAAAGTGTCGCGATATCGCGACATGTCTCATTTTCGTGACTCAAGAAGGATAGGCAGGCAGAGTAACAAAAGTGTCGCAATATCATGACATGTCGCATTTTTACGACAAAAGAATAGAGAAAGCGTATGAAGGCGAAAGTGTCGTGATATCGCGACATGTTATATTTTCATGGCAACAACAACAATAGAAGCTACAGAGGCAAGAATGTCACGATTTCATGATAGGTCATAAATGTGCAAGTCAAGAAGGAATATCTGATTAAAATGAGAAGTATGTCAGTCGACTAAAATTAGGGTTTACAGTTGTTATGAAAGCTGACCAAGATTAGGGTTTACAACCGACTAATATTAGGATCTTCATCATAAAAATATTGTTATAAAAGGAGGGCTATTTGGAGAATTGGACAGAGTGTGGAATGTGTACGAATTACAGTCATTGTGCATAGAGAGCAAGTCATGTCGAATCATGCTAAGGGTAAAATTTAGAAAGAGAGCAGAGTGCACAAAAGGGAGAAGACGATCATGAAGTTCGACTGTAGCGAAGTAGAGTGTGCGAAGTGTTTATGCAGAGAGAGCAGAGTGCATAAAGAATGCAAATGTGAAGAAGACCAGTTAGGGTCATGCAAAAGCAAAGGTATCTTATTATCAAACTTATAGTTTCAAATTGAATTCCAGGTTGTAGCTTGGCATCAGGGGTTGGTGCTCCTTTTTGTTGGTGCAGATAAATAAGGGGTTGGTGCTCCTTCCAGTAGGTGCTGGTAAATCAGGGGTTGGTGCTCATTTCTATTGGTGCGGATAAATCTGGGGTTGGTGCTCCTTCCAGTGGGTGCTGGTAAATTGATTGTAAAGTTGGTGCTTTGCAATGGCTAGATTTGGATGGTAGTCCAAGCAGTCAATTTTTGAGAAGTAGCCACATTGGTGAACCTCGTTAAATCTTGTGTTATGTGATGCCCTTATGTTATACTTGTTGTATCTAGTAATATGTTTTAATTACTGTGATTTTAAGAGCTATAAATTTAAGTTAAAAGAGCTACACTGATTCACCCTCCCCCTCTTAGTGCCATTGTAAGACTAACAATTGGTATCAGAGCCAAGTTCTTGTACAAGCTTAATCAGCTAGGGTGATCTTCGAAGTAACACAATGGCATTTAAAGAAGTAAAATTATAAAAGAAAGGAGTGAACTCTGAAGCATGTGGTGAAAACCCTGAGGCTGAAGTAGACCTAGAAGGTGAGTTGATATCTACACTTGAAGAGTGGAAAATAGAGAGGAAAAAGAATAAGAAAATTTCAAAAATGCTTGAGGATGCAAACGAAATCATAACCAGTCTGAAAGTACAAACAGAAGAATACAAGAAAATATTTGAAGATCTCGAAGTACAAATTACCATGAAAATAGATTATTGCTACAAACTAGAAGAAGAGAATGTTGGTTTATGGATGTAGATAGAAGAGATGAATCACAAAATTAGTTGCTATCACAAACGCGAAGAAATTTCTATGAAGCTGGATAAGATTATAAATGACCAAAGGCCTACAAGCATCAAATTTGGTTTGGGTTTCGTCGAAGGAGAATCTTCAAATGGATCAAAGGCCAGAAATGTAGAATCCATAAAGAATGAAGATAAGAAACAAGTTGATTAAGGAAAAATGGCTCATGCAAAAGAAAGCAATAATGCCAGGAACAAAAGGAGAACTGACAATGATGGATTCACCAATGTCACACATCAAAGAAGAAGAAGACATATGGCTCCTACGGAAACATGGCAAAGACCATCACCTAGGTTCAATTATCCCTTCTCTAGTTTCTATTTTAAATACAATGGCTATGGACATAAAATATCAGACTGCAAATATAATGCAATACCAAGGAATTTCACCAGTAGAAATGCTTTTTCTTCTCTGATGAATTATACAGTAGAATGTTATAACTGTCATAATTTTGGGCACATTGCAAGAAACTATAGAAGTACATTTGCATCAAATCAATTTCAGGGAAGAAAAGTTCAACCAAATAGGTGAGACAAAATAGAAAACTTCTCGTAAAACATGCACAAGTTGTTGATAAGGGAAAGGCAAAACAAGAGCCCAAAACTACTATCAAAATGGAGTGGAAAGAAAAAGAGCACCTTAAGGAAGAAAAGGAATCCTTAATCGTTGAAACAACATTTAAAGCACAGAATAAATATGTACCATGGATACTTGATAGTGGATGCTCCAGTCATATGACAGGTAACAAACAAAAATTTAAGAAGTTACAAAAATATGAAGGTGGTTCAGTAAAGTTTGGAAATAATGATGTAGCTAAGATAGTTGGCAAAGTTTCAGTTAAAATTATTGATGGAAAAATTAAGTCAAAAGAAGTCTTGTTTGTGGATGGTTTGAAACATAACTTGTTGAGCATAAGTCAGATTTGTGATAAAGGTCATGAAGTAGTTTTTAAGAAGTAGGGTTGTGAAGTCAAAAAAACAAATAGTGGAAAATTGATAGCAACTGGATCAAGGACATCTAGAAACCTGTACACACTCTCAGAGACTTCAGAAGGAGCTTGTTTTATTGGATAGGAAGAAGAAATTTGGTTGTGGCATAAGAGACTCGGTCATATCAGTTTTAATAATCTAGTAAAAATCAACTCAAAAAGGGCAGTGAGAGATATTCCCACCATCAGCAAACCTGCAAACAACATTTGTGCTTCATGCCAAGAGGGGAAGTAAACTAGAGTCACATTCAAAACAAAATAGTACTACACAAGCAAACCTTTGGAACTAATACACACTAATTTATGTGGACCCATGAGAACATAAAGCATAAATGATGACAAATATTTTATGTTGTGCATTGATGACTATTCCAGAATGACATTGATATTTTTCTTAAAGCATAAATCAAAAGCTTTTGAAAGGTTCAAAATTTTCAAGAACCAAGTTGAGAATGAAATAGGAAGGAGGATCAAATTTTTAAGATCAGATAGAGGAGGAGAATTCATTTCAGAGGAGTTTGCAGAGTACTATGAAAAATACGGTATTAGGAGACAATTTTCAGCAGCCAGGACACCTCAGTAGAATGGAGTGGTAGAAAGAAATAACAGGACAGTGTAGGAAATGGCACGGACTATGTTGGCTGAAAGTAGAGTAGCAAAATTTTTTTGGAGAGAAGCAATCCATACTGTGGTGTATATCCAAAATAGGTACATGCTGAGAACACATGAAAGCAAAACTCCTTATGAGTTGTGGTTCGGTAAAAGGGCAACAACAAAATACCTCAAAGTTTTTGGCAGAAAATTCTACATCGAAAGAACTGAAGATAATCTTGGAAGTTTGAGGATAGAGCGGATGAAGGTATTTTTGTTGGTTATTCGCCAAGAAGCAAAGCTTACAAATACTACAACAAGAGGCTAAAGAAAATTGTGGACAGTGTCGATATTAAATTTGATGAAGGTAGAGAACGAGTAATTAGCTATGAAATGAACTACCCAATTTATGAAGAGGTTATTGAAGGAGATGAGAAAAATGAAATGGAAAAGATACAAAAAATTGACTTAGATGATTTAAGTTGTGATTCAGAAGTGGAAGAAAATAAGAAATTCAAAACAGGCAGCTGGCAAAAAAATCATCCTAGAGAACAAATAATTGGAGACCCCAAAGTTGGTTTTCAGACAAGAAGAAGAGTAGTAAGTAACTACTCTCTATTATCCAGCATTGAGCCCAAAAATATTGCTGACGCAAGCAAAGATGAAAGTTGGATGAAGACAATAAATGAAGAATTAGATTAGATCGAGAAAATGAAACTTGGGAGTTAGTACCTAGACCTGCAAATAAAAATATAATCGGGACTAAATGGATTTTTTGAAACAAATTGAATGAAGACGGATAGGTAGTCAAAAATAAAGCAATATTGGTATGTAAGGGTTATGCACAAGTTGAATGCATTGACTTTGAGGAAAATTTTGCACCAGTAGCTAGACTAGAGGTAATTAGAATGTTTTTGGATTTAGCAGTCTACAAGAATTTCAAAGTCTATCAAATGGATGTGAAATCAGCATTTTTGAATGGGAAACTTGAAGAAGAGGTTATATTGAGCAACCATATGGTTTCCAACTTGGTGATGATCCCAACTTCGTTTGCAAGTTGAAGAAAGCATTATATGGCTTAAAACAGGCACCCCGAGCATGGTATGCAAGGCTAGACAACTATCTCACTCAACAAAGGTTTAAGAAAGGTATGGTGGATAGTAATTTGTATGTCAAAACAGAAAATGGGCATCTTATTATTCTTGTTGTATACGTAGATGATATCATATTTGGCAGCAACAAAGATGAGTCATGTAAAGATTTAGCAAATAAGATGCAGAAAGAATTTGAAATGTCAATGATTGGTGAACTTTCGTATTTCCTCGGGTTGCAAGTTAATCAAAATAAGAAGGGCATATTTATTTCTCAAGTTAAATATGTGAAAGAGATGTTAAAAAAGTTCACAATGGAGGATTGTAAGCCAGTTACCACTCCCATGACAACAGGTTGCAAGTTGAGCAAGGATGACAAATCTCCAACTGTTGATCAAACCATGTACAAATCTATGATTGGAAGCTTACTGTACCTGATAGCTACCAGACCAGATATTTTATAGGTAGTATGCATGGTAGCACGATTTCAGGCTAATCCCAAGGAGACTCATGTGACAGCAGTGAAGAGGATTCTTCGGTACCTCAAGGGTACTATGGAGTATGGGTTATGGTATCCGAAAGGTAAAGACTTCACCCTTATTTCATATTCAGATGCAGATTGGGAAGGATGTGTAGATGATAGAAAGAGTACTAGTGGAGGTGCATTCTATCTTGGAGACAGGTTGGTCACATGGCACAGTAAGAAACAAGAGTCAGTTTCCTTATCGATAGTAGAGGCAGAATATATTGCAACGACAACATGTTGTACGTAGGTATTATGGATGAAAAAAACCTTGAAAGATCTTGGTATTAACTTCAGTGAGCCAATATCAGTTAAGTGTGATAACACTAGTGCCATTAACATCTCCAAGAATCCGGTTATGCATTCACGCACAAAACAAATTGCTATCTGATATCACTTTTTGAAGGAGAAATTTGCGGACGGTGAGGTTAAGTTGGATTTTGTTCCAACTATAGAGCAAGTAGCAGATATCTTCACAAAACCGTTGCCCAAGGAAGTTTTTGAGTACCTTCGCAATAAACTGGGAATGGTCACACTTCCCACGAATTGACTAGCTACAGGGATCACATTCTCAGGGGGAGCATTTAAGTATTTGATTATCTTTTTGCTCATGTTCATGATTTTTGCTAAGTGTAATCAATTTTACCTGAGAATGTTGTGCATAGACTCAGGGGGAGTCTGCAATAGCCCTTTGGTATTATTTTCAAAGGGGGAGAAGAGTTACATGAAAGTGCACATGTGTTGCCAACAATTCCAAAGGGGGAGATTGTTGAGCAAGGTGCAACAATAGTATTGTCATTGTTGTCAACATAGTCAGATAGATCTATTGATGTAGTGGATAGGAAGTTCAAAAGCTATTCAGATGCAGAAGACAGGAGTTCAAATGTTATTCAGAGTATGTACAATGATTTTCTAAGAAGACCGAAGTGGCCCATATGCAAAAGATCAAAGAAAAATATAAGAAAAGTGTCGTGATATCACGACATATTCAACAGGCAAAAACTGTCACGATTTCACGACATGTTGGAAGAGAGAGAAAAAGCATGAAAAACTATCGCGATTTCACGACATGTTGGAAGAGAGAGAAAAAGTAGGAAAAAAGTCACGATTTCGTGACATGTTGGAAGAGAAAAAGGCAAGTGGAAAAACTGTCACGATTTTGCGACATGTTGGAAGAGAGAGAAAAAGCAGGAAAAACTGTTGCGATTTCGCGACATGTTGGAAGAGAAAAAGGCAAGTGGAAAAACTATCGCGATTTCGTGACATGTTGGAAGAGAGAGAAAAAGCAGAAAAAACTGTCGCGATTTTGTGACATGTTGGAAGAGAAAAAGGCAAGTGGAAAAACTGTCGCAATTTTGCGACATGTTGAAAGAGAAAGAGAAAGCAGGAAAAAGTGTTGCGATTTCACGACATGTTGGAAGAGAAAATACAAGGAGAAAAAGTGTCGCGATATTGCGACATGTTGCATTTTCATGGCTAGAAGAGAAAAGAAAATGCAAGGAGAAAAAGTGTCGCGATATCGTGACATGTTGCATTTTCGCGGCCAGAAGAGAAGAGAAAATACAAGGAGAAAAAGTGTCACGATTTTGTGACATGTATTTTCGTGGGCCGAAGCAAGGAGAAAGAGAGAGAAAGAAAAAGTGTCACGATTTCATGACATGTTGTATTTTCACGGGCCGAAGCAAGGAGAAAGAAAGAGAAAGAAAAAGTGTCACGATTTTGCAACATGTAGCATTTTTGCGGTCCAAAGCGAAGAGAGAGAGCAAGAAAGAAAAAGTTTCATGATTTTGCGACATGTAGCATTTTCGCGGTCCAAAGCAAAGAGAGAGAGCAAGAAGAAAAAAGTGTAGCGATTTCATGACATGTCACATTTTTGCGACTCGAAAGGGCAGGAAGGAAGAGAAAGAAAAAGTGTTGCAATATCACAACATGTCGCATTTTTGTAACAAAAGAAAGAGAGGAAGTATACGAAAGTAGAACTATCATGATTTCACGACAAAAGTAGAAAGCAAGACTTCGAAAGCAAAAGTGTCGCCATTTCACGACAAAAGCAAAGAAGTAAAGTACGGAAGCAAAAGTGTCACGATTTTGCGACAAAAGCAGAGAAGAAGACTTCGAAGGCAAAAGTGTCGTGATTTCATGACAAAAGCAAAGAAGTAAAGTACGAAAGTAGAAGTGTCACGATTTCATGATAAAAGCAGAGAAGAAGACTCCAAAGGCAGAAGTGTCACGATTTCGTGACAAAAGCAGAAAGCAAGACTTCAAAAGAAGAAGTGTTGCAATTTTGTGACATGTCGCATTTTTGTGACTTGAAAAGGACAGGAAGGTAGAGAAGCAAAAGTGTCGCTATATCGCGACATGTTGCATTTTCATGACTCAAGAAGGGCATGCAGGTAGAGTAACAAAAGTGTCGTGATTTCGTGACATGTCACATTTTTGCGACAAAATAATAGAGAAAGCGTAAGGAGGTGAAAGTGTCGCGATATCGCGACATGTTATATTTCCATGGCAACAGCAACAATAGAAGCTACAGAGGCAAAAATTTCATGATTTCGTGATAGGTCATAAATGTGCAAGTCAAGAAGGAAAATCCAACTAAAATGAGAAGTATGTCAGCCGACTAAAATTAGGATTTACAGTTGTTATGAAAGCCGACCAAGATTAGGGTTTATAGCCAACTAAGATTAGGATCTTCATCATAAAAATATTGTTATAAAAGGAGGGCTATTTGGATAATTGGACAGAGTGTGGAATGTGTGCGAATTACGATTGTTGTGCGCAAAGAGCAAGTCATGTCGAATCATGCTAAGGGAAAAAATTGAAAAGAGAGCAGAGTGCGCAAAAGGGAGAAGACGATCATGAAGTTCGACTGTAGCGAAGCAGAGTGTGCGAAGTGTTTGCATAGAGAGAGCAAAGTGCATAGAGAACGTAAATGTGAAGAAGACCAGTTAGGGTCGTGCAAAAGCAAAGGTATCTTACTGTCAAACTTATAGATTCAAATTGAAGTGCAGGTTGCAGCTTGGCATCAGGGGTTGGTGCTCCTTTATTTTGGTGCAAATAAATAAGGGGTTGGTGCTCCTTCCAGTAGGTGCTGGTAAATCATGGGTTGGTGCTCCTTTCTATTGGTGCAGATAAATCAGGGGTTGGTGCTCCTTCCAATGGGTGCTGGTAAATTGATTGTAAAGTTGGTGCTTTGCAATGGCTAGATTTGGATGGTAGTCCAAGCAGTCAATTTTTGAGGAGTAGCCACATTGATGAAGCTCGTTAAATCTTGTGTTATGTGATGCTCTTGTGTTATACTTGTTGTATCTAGTAATAAGTTTTAATTGCTGCGATTTTAAGAGTTGTAAATTCAAGTTTAAAGCTACACTAATTCAACCCCCTCTTTAGGGATATTTATAGAGATACCAAAACCCTAATTAAATTTTGACCTTAATTCAACATAACTAGACTTGAAATTTAAATTATAATATAATAAATGTATTAAACATTTTAGTCAAGGTTAACCATAGAGATGGTTTAACCAATATCACTAAGGGTGAATAAATTAAAAGTGCCCTTAGGCTTACATGAATATGCCTATTGGCTTACATAAGTGGTGATTTTAGGCTTATATAAAGAACACTCGTAGGTTTACATAAGTGATGCTTGTATACTTACATGGAGAACGTCCATAAGTTTATGTAAACACTTTATTATAGGCTATATCAATAGTTCTCATAAGCACTATCTAACACTTTTGGCCTTGGTCTAATAATATTATATTACACATACTTCAACACCCCTCATAATTTGAGATAAGAGTCCAAGGAGAGAATACATTAGAAATAACACACCCCTTGTAATGGATGCTTTAATGGGCCTCTCTTTTACCATCTTCATCATTTGAAATTTTGTTTCTAGATCTCAAAAATTTTGTTTCAATTTGTTATGCATATTTTATTGAAGTTTCCTTCCCTTATATAATATTCACATGTATTTAAACTCTTTGAAATCTTAGAATTACCCTTGGGTAACATATCCTTAGATTCCATTGATTTGAAGTCCTTTGCATGAGATTGTATATGAGAAAGAGCTTCATAATTATTAATAGCAACTTTGTAATGGCAAAGAATTTTGAAAAGTCCTTCAAGAGATATATGTTGTGGATCCTTGATAGTCATGGCATTTAGATAAAGAACCAAGCTAACTTAATGAAAAGGTAAAGTAATATTGGAAGTAATAGATTTTACATACTCTTCATCACCCATTACCTTTCCTTCTATTGTAGCTAGGTCATCATTTGGGGATCTTAAGTGATATATGTAGTCTAAAATTAGAATTTTGATATTAGAGAGCTCTCTCTTTATTTTATTAACTTCACTAGCACTTCTCCATAGAGATCCTTAAATATTGTTCATAATTGAATAGAGATCATACTTATCTCTTATATGTAAAATTAAATTTGGTTTAGCTAACATAGAGAAGAGATCAAGTGGTTCATTTTTCTTCTTTGCAAGTTCATGATGATTAAGATCTTCTATTCCATGATTAAAAATCAACAAGAGATTCTTAATTTTGAGTACTCCTAAAATTTTAACTAACCAAGTACTATAATTTTACCCATTGAGCCATGTAACATATACCAAATAAAATTATTTTCATCTTCAATTATCCCAATCAAAACAATTGTGCATCCCAAGGAGTGACACAGTAGGACCATGGTCGAGAGCGTAGGGTTTGGCTCAATCAGGGACCTCTAAGAGTTTTTTACAAGGTTGTATCCTTGTTATGATATGATCTTTAAGTACACTAAAACTCAGAGGTAGTAAAATGGATGCGAGAGAAAAATAAAATAACTCAACAAAATAAATATATGATGATGCACCAAAATATTCGCTAAGGTCTTCCTATACAACATGATTGAATGTTATGTGCTAGCGATGAACACTTCCTCTTGACATAATTAGGCACAAATGATATTTATTGACATATATGTGCATAAATAAATGGGTCATTAGAGAACCACATATGGCTAGTCAAAAAATTGATGCAAACCTTCCACACACACATATAAGCAAAACCCAAAAAATAGGTGCAAACTACAAACACATACAGACATACAAAAATGAGTTTGTGGAGAACCAGAAATGGCTAGTCTAAAAATTGATGTAGACCTTCATATATATATATATATATATATATATATATATATATATATATATATATATATATAGTAATCTTATACAAATATTGTGTTGAGCAAGGTGCAGCAGCAATATTGTCATTGTTGTCAACATAGTTAGATAGATCTGTTGATGTAGTGGACAGGAAGTTCAAAAGCTATTCAGATGCAGAAGACAGGAGCTCAAAGGTTACTTAGAGTATGTACAATGATTTTCCAAGAATACCAAAGGGGCCCATATGCAAAAGATCAAAGAAAAAGACAAGTAAGAAAAGCGTCGCGATATCGCGACATATACAACAGGCAGGAAACTGTCACGATTTCGCGACATGTTGGAAGAGAGAAAAATCAGGAAAAACTGTCGCGATTTCATGACATGTTAGAAGAGAGAGAAGAAGCAGGAAAAACTGTCATGATTTTGCGACATGTTGGAAGAGAGAAAAAGCAAGAAAAACTGTCGCGATTTCGCGACATGTTGGAAGAGAAAAAGGCAAGAGGAAAAACTGTCGTGATTTCGCGACATGTTGGAAGAGAGAAAAAGAAAGAAAAACTATCACGATTTCACGACATGTTGGAAGAGAAAAAGACAAGTGGAAAAACTATTGTGATTTCTCGACATGTTGGAAGAGAAAAAGGCAAGTGGAAAAACTGTCGCAATTTCGTGACATGTTGGAAGAGAAAGAGAAAGCAAGAAAAAGTGTCACGATTTCACGACAAGTTCAAAGAAAGAGAACAAGTAAGAAAAGTGTTGCAATTTTGCGACATGTCGCATTTTCGCGAGTAAAATAGGAGAGAGAAATTAAGTTTGAAAAGTGTCACAATTTTGCGACATGTCGCATTTTCGCAACTAAAATAGGAGAGAGAAAGTAAGTTTGAAAAGTGTCGCGATTTCGCGACATGTCGCATTTTCGCAACTCGAAAAGGGTAGGAAGGAAGAGAAATAAAAAGTGTCACGATATCGCGACATGTCACATTTTCACGACAAAAGAATAGAGAAAGTGTACGGAGGAAAAAGTGTCATGATATCGTGACATGTTGCATTTTTGCGGGCCTAAGCAAAGAAAAATAGGAGAGAAAAAAGTGTCACGATATCGCGACATGTTGTATTTTTGCGGGCCTAGGCAAAGAAAAAGAGGAGAGAGAAAAAAGTGTCACGATATCATGACATGTATTTTCACAGGCCAAAGCCAAGAGAAAGAGCAAGGAGAAAAAGTGTCACGATATCGTGACATGTTGAGAGAAAGAGCAAGGAGAAAAAGTGTCGCAATATCGCAACATGTAGCTTTTTTGCAGTATGATGCAAAGAGAAAGAGAGAGAAATAAAAAGTGTCGTGATATTGCGACATATATTTTCGAGGGACAAAGCAAGGAGAAAGAGAGAGAAAGTGAAAGTTTCGTGATATCACGACATGTTATATTTTCACGATTGATTTGAAGCCGACGAAGACCGATGACAGCCGACTAGAATTAGGGTTTACAGTTTTCATGAAAGCTGACTAATATTAGGGTTTACAGTCGACTAAAATTAGGGTTTTCATCACAAAAATTCTTTTATAAAAGGAGGGTTGTTTGGAGAATTGAAGTGTTAATGAATGCATCGTCGAATGCTTGTCAAATTGTGAAATGTGGCTATAAGAGCGCAAAAGTGGCAAGATGATGGAGAAGTGTGCAAAGTGAGCGAAGAAGTCATGTCGAATTGTCCTAAGTGTGTCTGTGATTGCGCAGAGAAAGTAGGAGCAGAGTGTGCAAAAGGGAGAAGACGATCATGAAGTTGGACTGTAGCAAAGTAGAGTGTGCGAATTTTTTGCATAGAAAGAGCATAGTGCGCAGAGACTACAAAGGTGAAGAAGACTAGTTAGGGTCGTGCAAAAGCAAAGGTATCTTACTATCAAACTTATAGATTCAAATTGAAGTCCAGGTTGTAGCTTGGCATCAGGGGTTGGTGCTCCTTTCTATTGGTGCAAATAAATAAGGGGTTGGTGCTCCTTCCAGTTGGTGTTGGTAAATCAAGGGTTGGTGCTCCTTTCTGTTGGTACAGATAAATCAGGGGTTGGTGCTCCTTCCATTAGGTGCTGGTAAATTGATTATAAATTTGGTGCTTTGCTAAGGTTGGATTTGGATGGTAGTCCAAGAAGTCATTCTTGAGGAGTAGCCAAATTGGTGAACCTCATTAAATCTTGTGTTGTGTGATGTTCTCTTGTGATACTTGCTTTATCTGGTTTTAAGGTTTCATTATTTCAGTTTTAAGAGCTGTGAATTTAATTTTAAAGAACTACACTAATTCACACCCCCTCTCAATGCCATTGTAAGACTAACACATTTTTCCAAAAGTAGGGGTTCGATTTGCCCACAAGCCACTCAAGAATTGACTACTCTACATAAATAAATAAAAGGAAAGCTTACAAACATTGGAGAATATTACATTATTTGGTACATGCAAATGTACCACCATGGTACTTTTATGGTACAAATACAAATATGTAATAGATTAGGGTTTTATTCTATAGTTTAGGTGAGTTATATTTCCTCTTTATATAAGTGTATATGTGCAGGATATGCACAAGTATCATGTAAGTAAGAGTGCAAGAGTGTTTGTTGTAATCAAGTTTTGGGATCCTTGATAAAATCTCACTTTAATTTTAATTTAACCTATCAAAAAAAGAGTGCAAGTGTGTAATGAGATAAAGTGCATAAGTGTCATGTATGTAAGTGTGCAAATATGTAATGTGAGGATGTGCACAAGTATCTTGTATTAAGAGTGCATGTAGGAGAGTAAGAGTCATGTAGAAGTGTGAAAGTGTCAAGTGTGCTTGTAAGTAGAGGGTGAAGAGTCTTGTATACAAGTGGCAAGATGAGAAGCCAAAGGACATGAGGGTCTTGTCTTATGTAAAGGATAGGATAGATTACAACTCTTGAATATTGGAGGAATGCATTATTTTTAAGTATTGAAGGGTCACCTTTCTATGTCTATATTATGGATATAAATTTCCATACAATATAATTCAGAAAATGGTTTGTAAACAATCACCATAATAAGAATTGATAATAAAGCTTATAATTATATTTTTATAAAATCTATTGTAAGTATATTTCATGCTATTACATGATTAATTTTGGCCATTTACATTCATATTTGATATTATAGTGAATGTTATTATATTTATATTGGTCAGTATATATATTTGATTGCTCTTATATTTAATTCTACTCTTGATTATTGATATTAAGACCTAAGATATTGTGGCTTAATTATATTGGGACTTGAGATAGTTTGGTTTAAAATCCAACAATAAAAGAATACAAATGAAAACTTGTTGATCCTTTCTATGGTCTATATTACTACTATTTATAGATTACAACAGGGAATATTTCCCCCTAAATTTATTTATAGGTGTATCTGACAATCCTATCCACCTCTTCTAGAGATCTTGCACATTACATGAGGTACTCTTGGTTATAACAATTATCAAATATGGGTTTCAACCACTTAATTAAGATGTCATCTAGTAGGTGGTCTTTATCTTCCCAGACAAGAGTACATTAACTCAACTTACCTACTTCTACCATAATTGTACACACTTTGACTTGACCAAGATGTTGGTGGTTGCTCAAAATATTGGTGTACCTTTGATTCTTTCAAAACCCAAGGTCTTCCTATAGAGTGGTTGAGACTTTTGTTGTTGGCACTTAGTTGAGGATCACAAAAATTTCAATATCAGAGTTGCTTCAAAAGTAAAACACTCCTTGATTCTTGTCTTGTCATTGTTGCATCTATCAAGACTTTTATTTCCTTCACTTAACAAGTTTTACATAACCTTTGACTATCACAATTCATTTTGGATTCCTGATATTTAGGACATATTGTGTGCTTAATGGGAAAAAGGTTGTCTCCTTGGCTCATAGTTTTTATAAAATTATTCTTGCCTATGATTGAAACTTTTCCTTAGGTATAAATTAGTAGTGAGAAATCACTATAGTTTTGGCACCACACAAGGGCCTTCTAGCTTTCTTGAAGAACTCAAAATTATCTTTATTCTAGGGCTCAAAGTTAAAATTTTAAAATTTCTACTAAAGAAAAACACAAAAACTAAAAGAAAGAGTTAACAAAATGAGATCACAAGGCAAAGGGTTTTTCTAGCACTTGCTTGATTTCTTCCCATTCTTCATCTAATGGGTCATGGGTTTGTTGGAATTCACCATATAGTGCAAGTACTTCATGTTTATCTTCTTGGGAAAAATCCTTTGTTTAACTTATTACTTCATGTACTTGCATCTTAAGTTCTACCAATGGCTCAATAATTTGGGATACTTCCTTTGCACCAAAAGGGTTAATCTACTATTTAAGACCAAGAGAATATTATTTATTCAATTCAACCAGCTTTATATATTCCTCTTTTAAGCAAATTTAGCCATATTGTTTCCATGGTGAAGGGAGCCTTGCTTTCATCAAAGAGTCCACTTCTACCTTAAGATTTTTTATGATAATATATAGGTCATTGACTTGCTTGATACACAACTTTGCTACTTGTTCTCTTCTGAAAATGTCAATTACCTTTTATGCCATGGCCTCTCTATTTTGTGCCTAGCAACAACAATCTTAGAGTTAGACTCTTTGTCCAACTGAGTTCGATAGGTTTTAACATCCCAAGTTTTACACTAATTCTATCAAGGTCCACTTTTGCTTCCTCATCTATCCTAATGACCAAGAGTGTTGTTGTATCTATAAACTAAAATGTTGGGAATAACATCAGTGTCACATTATCAATCTCATCCTAGTAATCATCTCAAGTCTATCTAATGATATTTTAAATCTTGACCTATTACCTCTCTTCACTTCTTTGTCTAAAATATCCATCTCCTCTAGTAGGGTGTTCTTCTCCTAGTTAAATTGAGCTTGTTAATTGGAAAGCCAATATGAGAGCTCTTTTAGTTATTCATCTTTTTTATTTATCATAGTTTTATATTTTTCTCCTTAAATTGTTTAGTCAATATATTTATTTGGTTCTGTAAGGCTTTGGCTTCATATTAATATTCCTTTAGGAATTTCTTAGTTTTCTCTAGCTCCTTCCTTTTTCTTTCTAGATTTTAGTTAGTTGACTTATAGTCATGCTCAACTATTTTATTGGCATCTCTAGTGAGCTTTAGTATATCATGGGGTTGTGCATCCTTCAAATCTAGTCTTATTGTCATTATTTTCCAACCTTTTTCTATCATATATTTTATATGCTTTGCCACTAATGGATTCATTTTTTCCAAAAATAATGATATCTACTAAGGAGCAAAATGGAAATCCATTTTACTAGTAGTCATTTTCTTAGATAATTAGGCTTACCTCTCCTAATTGTATTCTACTATTGGTTTTTAGATCCTCTAAAATCTCTACCAAGGAGTGAGAGCTTCTAAACCTCTTGTTGTCTCTTTTTGTTCTAAAATTAAAGTGAATACCTCCAATGGTTTAATTAGTGAAGATACTAGAGTGTGTGACACTGGAGTAATTGGAGTTGTAGCCAAAAGGGATGCCCTTAAGAAATATAATATTTGTCTCTCTTCCTAGTTAAGTAAGGTTAGTGAATTATTTGGAGATGATGCAATCTATATGGTAGGGGAATTTTAGGCCTCTTATGGTAGTAACACTTCTCTTGAATTTCAAGCTCTTTTCTTAACTACATAGGAGTAGGGTTGACCCAAGACTAATATTTTTCTCTCACTCTATTTCATTGAGGTTGTATTCTGCTTAATTCTCTTCACCTTACTAGAACTATCTACATGTTTTGCTTTCCTTTTTCTCTTTTCTTGAATCTCCTACCTGGGTGAATCAGGTAGGGATGGATGTTGGACTAGTAGATAATATGTTCTTTTTTTTAGGGTTGGGAAAATGTGTATCTTATCTCAAGGGGACTAGAAATATTTTTTGCACCTCTTCTTGTTCTAACATGTTTGTCCCTCTTCTTTGGGGAGATTCATTGACAACTCCCACCTCACTTGATTACATGGATTTCGAGATTTCTGAATCTAGGTGATATTCATTGTATATTTCATTGAACATCATATCTTTCTTTATTAAACCAGGTTTTTATTCCCATTTTTTTCTCAATTGCTTCATCTTCCACCATGCTCTATTTTAAGCATTTTCTAATGCCTCTTCCTCAATAATTCCACATCATCCTGATTTACTTTGTCCCATGGGTTAAGGCTGCCATTTACTTCATAAGAGGATTCATATGATTTGAGAGTAGGTAGAGGTTTGGTGAGCTTTCTTAGAGGGTGTTTTATTATCTCATCCTTGGGACTTCTCAAATTTTCAATCTCAGGCCTCTGTCCATGAGTGAATTTTGGTCCCTTTATATTTTTTAGATATGTAGTAATTTTTTTGTTGGGGATATATTCCCATATATCTTTAATTTGTTCAAGGCCTAGCCTATTCAAATTTTCTTCTACAATGGAGGCTCCCATTTTCTTGTGCAAGGCTACCCCTCATAAATTGATTGGTTGCATGTAATATGATGATTTTGCTTTACCACTACCATGTTTAAAGTCAAGGGTATCAATTTTAAAAAATGCTTTTAAAGAAAATACTTTGTCAGGAATATGTTTAGGTAGGAGATAAATAAGAAAACTAAAATCATGCACTCTAATAATAGTTTCTCCTTCAATAAAGAACAAATCCCTCAAAATTGTACCCTCTAGAAAGTTTTTGTAATCTTGTGAAATATGCTCAATTTGGGGATCCTCTTATGGAAGAAATTGTTGGGATGGATAAAATATCCATAAAATTATAATAGAAAGAACCCTTAATCAAATATCTTATCGAGGTATACATCTATACAATATTTCCTTTCGAATACCTTTGTTTTATTCTCAAATAAGGAAATATACCTAGGTTTTGAAATAAAATTAGATATGTCAAGAATGACGAGTACCTGAATGTTTGTGTTGACAAAAATTACCTCAAGCCTTATTTTATTTATTCTGCTATCATCTTAACCAAATCTAAGATCATTGGTATTCACTTCATTTTGTACAATATGCCTAGTTGAGTCATGTTGACAATTTTGTCATGCTCCCTCCCCAAGAGGAAATCGAACATGCTTAGCACATTCTTTGAGATTTCTTCAAATATATTGAGGGAAATAAAACATTGTAGAACTAGGTCATTTTGGCCTACACTTTTGTATTATGACCTTAAAAAGGTCATCTTTTATTCTTGTAGAATATTATTGAAACTTTCTCTTTATTCCTCTTTATTGATATGAACTTCACCTTCTAGTAACAATAACATTCTTCTAATAATGTGACCATCAATATTTACCTTAATTTTTCAATATTTAGAGTATTGGGTATCGGTAATTCTAGAATTTTTGCATCATGAGAATCTTTTGGTTTTTTTATGTTTGACCTAGACATGGTTTTCTATTTTGATTTAATAATGGATTCCACTTGTATAGTATTCGTTAAGTCCTTGTTGCAAATATATGTTTATGTGTTTTAGGTTTCAAACGATTATAACCTTCCCTTTTGCCTTACTCTATTTTTACTTTGCTTGCATGCCATGCATTTATTATCTATTTTCTACTTTTTTTGGAGGATGTCAACACCCTTTCCATAGTACCTTTGTATATATTCATGTTTTTCAAGTTTAATTTATTCCCACAATCTTCCTTGTCAGCTTTTGTTCATGGATAGAGTGGCATTGGCTTAGGTATTTAATGCAAGATCTTGTGTGTGGTTATTAAATATTTTTCTAAGGGTTATTCTATTAGGAAAGCCTCACTGTCCTTCTTCTCTAGCTAGCTAGAAATTTAAATTTCAATCATTGATATTTTATGGTTGGTTAGCCTTCATTCATTTGATGCCCCTCCCAAATTCAATAATATTTTTTTTATTTTAGGCATGGCTTCTAATTAGATTGTGTATCTAAAATTGTACTTATTTGCTTCAATAAGTACAATATCCTCAATTATATTTTTTTTTATTTTGCTTCAATATTTTTTTTTATTGTACTTATTTGCTTCAATATCCTCAATTTTGTTGCTTCATGCCATATCTCCTTAATTTCCTAGACTAATTGAGGTTGGATCATAATGTTTCTCTTAGCTAATTATTTTGATGGGTCTTCCTTATTATGTGTTATGATTTTTTGGCTATTTTAGATTGGGGAGGAATAGGTTGGATGTTGGATTGGTTGCTTTGGTCTACATAAGAGATGGGAGGGAGTTCTTCTTCTTGGGTCAGCTTATTTTCAATTTTAATTTTATTTTCCTCAAATTTTATTTCAAAATCATCCATGAGCCAAGAAGCCATTTGATCCCATTCTATGATTGAATAAGGAGGAAGAGATTCATATTTTTGGAGTGCCTTACCTGGAGTGATATCATTAATAACCTCATAGACACTTCTTGCTCTATAATATTGTGTGTCTAGTATACAAATACCATCTACTTTAAGTGCTTTAGCGGAAGCTCTCATCGGTATATTCTGGTAATATGGTAATGTTGTGACCTTTTTACAATGACCCCAAATTTGGGGACCCATGGAAATTTTGAAACCTTTGATGCTTATTTTCGAAGTGTCGGGTTGCATTTTGTTTGAATAAGTTGTTTTGTAAATAGTTTATACCTTTGTTTTTTTATGTTTAGTTTATGTTAATAAGTTGTTTAATTTAGTTTATGTTTGTTTATTTAGTTTTAAATTTTGAATGTTTGTATTTAATTAATTTAAATGTCTTAAATTATGAAAAACTCAAAAAGGTTATAATTTAATATGTTTAAATTACTATGCATTTTATTTGGAAAGGTTTAATAAAGAAATTTTATGTTAGTTTAAAAGTGTTTAATAAAAGATATTTATTTGATTTTTATAGGTTTTCAGTTATATGGTGTGATTAAAGAGGAGAAATCCCTCAGTTTTGAAACATACAATGTTTGAACACAAAGTTCAAAGAAATCATGCAATCAAGAGGCGCATTTACCCTGTGAATAACTCATCGGGATAGTTAATGTATTTTGACAATTATAAAGGTATTTTGTATGTCTATTCTAGTGCATGTGCGATGGTGAGACAAAGGTATTAATGGCATATGAAATATCACGTGACATGAGAGAGTGTTTTGAATTGATGGCAGTCCAAACATAGCAAAAATATAGCAGTGAAACACACAAGTTTGGAATGATTCCAACATCACATCGAAGATGTCGATATTAGAATAAATACGTAGATCAATAAAAGTGCTAAATGAGAATGAAGTGAGATGGCAACTTCATACAAAGACTATTATGAGGATCTCGTGCACCTCATGCAGTGGTTTGAATGAGCGGTCGAGAAACATAAGATAGATAATGTCATGAATGATTTACTCTCTAAAACACGAGAGCGGCATGCAGAGATACTTTCATCAGTGTCCACAACTAAATATGAAAATATTATTTTCTTAGTGGATTATTAAACATGAGGATTATTTTTTAGGATTGCTTAAAGACATCACCTGGTAGTTCATCTAGTAGTTATCAAAAGACATGTGGTTGATTTGATAAAAAAAATATTGACATGGATTCATGCTCAAAACAAAACATGAAAATATGTAGTCTTGACGTATGTAGTGTTTCCTATAGTGATTGTGAAATTTGGTGTGACATTGTATGGACTACACTATTAAATGATTTTTGGGAGATTCATAAAATTTTGTAGAGTGTATACAACATTTTGTGGAACAATTTAAGAGTCTAGCAACATGGATGTCACATTAAATGGCATGGCAAAATTTAGTAGGAAGTGATTCAGACCTTGATTTCTGGTATGATAGCAATGATAGGATTTTGGATTAGAGGTTTATGTAGATATGGCATATCAAGTAGCACAAATGATTATGTGATGGCATTTGGATCTCACACACAGTGAATCTGGTAGTCATCGATGAATGCAACAAGATCTACATAAGGGCGGTAACATCACAACATTGCAGATGGCAAGAGGCATACATAGTGGAATGTCAATTTTTTTGTCCATCAAGATTATAAATCAACACGCAGTGTTCAAAATGGTGGACATTTAGCACAAAATTTTAATCTTAAATATCACATAGATTGTATGGGAAATTCATACAAATTGTTAATATAGTGGAGAATGATTTCATCAAAATATTACAATACTAGTTTGATAAAATCATTAATTATAATCCTCATTTTGATTCACCATATGGTCATTGGTAGGATATTATCAAACATATTGTCGATATAAGGGGAGACTGTATATGTGGACAAGGGCTCATTGATGGAAAATGATCCATTAAAAGCTTTTACATCAATATAACCAAAAGTATAAAATGTAGGAGCGAGTATCTTAGTTGGTGACACAAATAATGAAAATTTTGAGATCACACAATATTTATGAGCATAGGTGAAGCTTGTAGAATTTATGAAGAAGTTTGGCAATCACAAAAAGACAAATCATGGTTTAATTTCTTTCAAATTAAAATGGAAAATAGTGGCAGTTTGGTCTTAAATGAGGTAATTTGAATATATGACTAATAATATATGGAATGAATGAACAAGGTCATGCGTAGGTGATATTGCATATTCAATATGAGGTATTATATAATCATAAATGTTATAATTAATATAGTGGCGATCAACACCCAAATAAGGAGTGAGCATAAAAGGTATTAAATTGAAACATAATTCCAACATTCCACAAGGTACTTTGCTTTATTTATAACAAATATTTGAGGAAGTCATATTAGCATTGACATTATAATTAAAATGAAAAGAAGACGAATGAATGTGGAGAAATAAATTACTTCCCATTACTCATTGATCAAACCAAAATAGAATGAACAAAGGGTTTCTAATGAGTTTTAAATATGCATTAGAAACAGATATGGGGAGTCAAACGGAGGAGAAAGAAAAGCAGTTGGAAAAAGATGGATAGTAGCAGGTTACAGAGGAGTGAAATTATCAATATCATAGAGGCTTATGAAAATTTGTATTACAAGGTTTATTCATCGAATGCATTGATTTTATTATATTGTAACAAGCATAAATTTGGTGTTTCATTAGATTAATAAGATTGATTTATTTTGAGTTATGATTTTTCTCCATAGAAGATTGCATCCAACTTATAATTAATTGAGAGAGTTCTAGTTAATATAAGTTGGATTTAAATTTTAGGAGTTTCTGGTTTATCAGTCTGTAGCCTGTCGTATTGTTATTATTTTAGTTAATTATTTCTTACTCTTTCCTTTTCTTTTATTTTAAATCCTAAAGTTTAGTTTGTAAAGCCCTAATTCGATAATTATAAATATTGAAACTTTATAATTGGGGGTTATATTTATTTATTTCTCAAATATTTAATTCAATTGATATTTGGATGAATAAATATTATATTTAAGAAAAGATTATAGGAATCTTAATTTCAATATTATAAAGCTTAAACTTGATAATTAAGATTCATATACATTGGTTGCTTAAAGTTTTCATAAATTCATTTGGAATAAATAAATATATTTTTCTAACCTCAAGACTTTATAAACCCTTGTTCAATTTTATAAAGTTCTTGAACTTTATAATTAGGTTTTTGGTTTATGTATTCTCTTTAATTTTATGTAAGTTTCATTGATAGAAATAAACAGATTTTAATCATAGTGCTCAAGAGGATTCATACAAATAGAGCATTATTCAATTAAAATTTTATTTCAAAATTTTAATTAAATTTGCAATACATAAAGTTATATTTAAGGTAAACTTAATTCTTAATTTTGATATTGGAAAAAATATTTTCATGAAGGATCATAGATAATGATTTCAAATCAAGACATCTAAAAATCCAAGCCCCTTATTAACAACAATGTGCTTAAAAGAGTTGTTTTAGTACTATTTCATGTCTTAACATTTCATACTTTATGACATATTGAAACATGGAACCTTGGAAGAATTAATCGTTCTTTTGCAAGAGAGGGTTTTAATATTAAAATCCTAACTATGAGTGTGGTTTTGCAACTAGGTGAAATTACCCCTCAATAGAATTGGCGCTAGAAGGAGGACCTGAAAATAGGTATTTGATTTTAAACTTTGGTTTTTTAAAGGTGAAATTGTTTAATGGCGAATATTATTTACCCCATCAATAGAATGATGGAAAGAGTGCGTAGGTGGTACAAAAATATTATAGTTCATTTTCAAATTATGCATGAATATGTAGCCTGTAGATTATTTTCTCTAACATTAAATGAATTTGCTAAGGACTGGTTTATCAATTTACCTATAGGTTCTATTAATTCTTGGACTCAACTAGAAATAATATTTTTCAAAATTTTTGGAACATTAGTTGACATTGATTTGTTATAAAATAAGGTTACCTCTATCTGTAAATAATCTAATGAATCTATGAGCCAATTTAATGATAGATTACATAGGTTGTATACTAAAATAGAGACATATTTCATCATTTCAAAATAAAATTCATTCAAATATTCTTGGAAGCCTTAGATTATTTTACTTTTGCATGCATAAGGAGATGTCTTAAAAAGCCATCCTTTTTTAGAGCTTACAAGAAGACAATATCCATAGAAAAATGGTGTATTTTGAAAGGGATTGATGTGGATCAACAATGGTGTATTTTGAAAGAGATTAATTTAGATCAATTATCATTACTTAATCCTAAGGCTCAAAATCATATGCCATCCATGAGTCAGGTTGAAACACAACCTTCTCCCATGATGAACTATTCTTCAGGAGATATGGATTTAAACCAATATCGATCATCTAATTTAGCACCCTCAAATCAAATGATGTCTAATGTGAAAAATCAATTAGATGAAGTTGAATGTCCAAATTTCACAACCACCCTAGATATTATCCAAGAGGAAGTACAAGTTTCAAAACCAACATCCACCAACGAGGTTTGTGATAAAAAATCTCATCAAGATGTAGAAATTAACTCAGTTTTAGAAACATGTGAGCCTTTAGAAATAAAGGGGTTAAAGCTATTATTCACAAGGGAAGATTGGGATAATTTTATAAAACAAAATACAAGAATTGATTCCACTATAGAAACCCTTGAGTCACCAAAAATGGTTGAAGGTGAATTTAAAGAAGAGTTTCTTGAAAAGCTTAAAAATTATGAGGAATATGCAATAGAGTTTCATTTCATGGGTTTATATGACCATTATTATAATTGTTTAAAAAGACACGAGGAATTATTATTTTCTCACAATCCTACTAATGAATTTCTATTTCATTTGATATGCAGGATGTTGAAAATTCTACTTCAAAAAAAGATTTTGAAATTTCCATGCAATCAGAAAATGACGTGCCAATTGCAAAAATAGAGAAGGTTCCAAAATTGAATCACTTTGAAGATGATTTTATTGAACACCTTGCTAAAATTGAAAATTAAGAAATGGTAAATGTTTCTTATGGCTCATTTCTTATGAATAAGGAAAAGGTAAAGTCTTCTCTTTTACTCTTGACTACTGAAAATTCGGGTACAAATCCATATTCATTCAAATGATAAAAATGTTATATTGGAAACAACTCAAGTAGTTGATCAGGGAGATGTGTTATTTGACACATCCTTAGGTAGACAAGATTTATGGTTTGAAAAATATGGACATATTTTTAATTGGGTGCCTAATTTTTGTGTTTTTGAAAAGAAGGTAGTTGATGAAGATGAAGGGCTACAGGATGACAATGATGGAGCTTATGAAGAAAAAGAAGAAATTACAATGGCTCACCAAATTTTGGTAAATGCTACTCATGATGTGTTTATCATGGATGACAAGGTAGAATCTTCACCTTTGTTATTGATGGAAATTCCAGGTAATAACTTGTATGATGTTCCTTTAGATGTTTATGATTTTGATAACAAAATATCAAGTGTTGTTAATAAGGAATTGGAAACAACTCCTAAATCTATTGCCATAAATAAAATAAAATAAAACATGATTGAAACTTTGAATCAAGTCCATAGACAAATAATTATTAAATCTAAGATTCAATCTTGTAATGATTCTTGTTTAGGAGACATCCTAGATGCTTGTAAATTGTTGTACAAGTTCAATTGGCCTAAAAACATGGAAAATGAATTGGTTTCAAAAATTTTAGAAATAGGCTCCTTCTTGCAAGACCTCATATTTGAAAAAGAAAGCCTAATTCTAAATCATGAATTAAATTGTGAAAATTGTATTTTAAAGAATAAACAAGAAAGAATTAAAAATCAGTCATTGTCTTACCATTTCAATGTGTCAAAATTCCACTATAGGATTGATAATATAATTGAATAAAATTGGCAAAATAAAATAGGCACAATGAGAGGTTCTATTTTTGGCCTAATATTATTTTTATTGGATTCCTATAAAACTTGGTATGCATATCAAGATAGATGTTTTTTAAATTGTAAAAACTGCATTTGGGATCCAGGAAAAAAGATAGCTTAAACTTTTGCATCATATTGTACATAGTGTATATTTTTTGTAGATTATTTTGGTTTTTCTTGTTTTATAGTTAATTGTTTTTGTGAGCTTATCAGTTGGTTGTTTTGTTTATGTTTTGTTTTGTGTCTGTGAAATTTTGGATGTATTTCATTTGTTTTTCTAGTAATAAATTGGCTCAGGCTAAAATTTTGGAGTTCAGTTTAGGTTCTAATTTTCGTTGTTGTTCTTGTGTTTGTAAACTATTTTGGTGTTTTTTCATTGATGGAGTTAGTTTTTATAACTCAACATTTGATGATTTTTTTTGGTATCTATCCATGTGTCACTAAGACAAAATTACCTATTTTGAAAATATCTAAAACTTGAGTAAAAGGAAAATGAGATTTTTAATATGTATCCTTATGAATTTGGGTCAAGATAGTCAAACTTGGAACATAGAAAACATTTTGTGAAAGTTCCACAAATACTGCAACACATTAAAATAATATTCTTATAATTCTTGAAAGATGAAATTATTTAGTTTTGTAGATTAAGGTGAAAATCTAATGAACTCAATTTTTAGCCTTACTTGATCTCTAACCCAAGTGGTAGGTGAATTTTGAAAATGTGGTACAAAGCTTGAATAAAACACAAGCAAATAAAATACAATAGATATTAAAGCCAAATTAGTCACCATAGTCTAAAGAACCTTCACTGGGGCTATAAATTCTTGATTGGCAATGGAGCTAGGTCTAGACTGAAATAAAGAAAAGAAGCAAAATGTAAAGTTTATTTAATATTTGGGTGATTCAGATAACCTCTACCGGGGCTATAAATGTTTGGCTGGTAGTATAGCAATGCCTTGAAGAGATCAATGCAAGGGTGCACTTATAAGAGCAAATTTCTATAGCCTAATTACAAAACTAATAATTAAAATCTAGATAGTATCAAGAAAATTAAATGAATCACAAAGCACACACCAAGCAAAAGCAATTGTTTTAGCTATTTTAGTTTGAACTTATCTATTCACGTTCTTTGGATATTATTGGTGCTTATTTGTCTGATGTTTTGATTTTGTTGTTTACAGTATTGGATTCTTAAGTCCGAAATGTTCAGGAACATTTCCCAAAAAAGTCATCATTTGTTGTGTCCTTTTCATAATGACCCCAAATTTGGGAACCCACCAAAATTTTGAAACCTTTGATGCTTATTTTCAAAGTGTTGGGTTGCATCTTTGTTTGAATAAGTTATTTTGTAAAAAGTTTATATATTTTTTTGTTTATATTTAGTTTATTTTAATAAGTTGTTTAATTTAGTTTATGTTTGTTTATGTAGTTTTAAATTTTGAATGTTTGTATTTAATTAATTTAAATGTCTTAAATTATGAAAAGCTCAAAAAGGTTATAATTTAATATGTTTAAATTAATATGTATGCATTTTTTTTTTTTTTTTTACTAAAAATATTTTAAGTTAGTTTAAAAGATGTTTATTTGATTTTTGTAGGTTTTCAATTATATGGCATGATTAAAGAGGAGAAATCCCTCAATTTTTAAACATACAACGTTTGAACACAAATTTTAAAGAAATCATGTAATCAAGAGGGGTCTTTACCCTGTGAACAACTCGTCGAGATAGTTAATGTGTTTTGAAAATTATAAAGATATTTTATACATCTATTTCTAGTGCATGTGGGATGGTGAGACAAAGGTATTGATGGCATATGAAAAGTCACATGAAATGAGAGAGTGTTTTGAATTGATGGCAGTCCAAACATGGCAGAAATGGAGCTATGAAATGCACAAGTTTGGAATTATTTCAACATCACATCGAAGACGTCGAGACTAGAATAACCATGTAGATCAATAAAAGTGCTAAATGAGAATGAAGTGAGATGACAACTTCATACTGAGATCATTATGAGGATCTTGTGCACCTCATGCAGTGGTTTGAATAGGCGATCGAGAAGCATAAGAAAAATAATCTCATGAATGATTTACCCTCTAAAACACAAGAGCAGGATGTAGAGATACTTTCAAGAGTGTCCAAGGCCTATTATAAAACATGAAAATATTATTTTTTGAGTGGATTATCAAACATGAGGATCATTTTTTAGGATTTCTTCAATATTTTTCCTGGTAGTTCTTTCTAGTAGTTACCAGAAGACATGTGGTTGATTTGATAAATAAAATATGGATACGAAGTCATGCTCAAAATAAAACATGAAAATATATAGTATTGACATATGTAGTGTTTCTTGTAGCGATTGTGAAATCTAGTCGACATTGTATGGACTACACTGTTACACAATGTTTGGGAGATTTGCATAATTTTGTAGAGTGTATACAACGTTTTGTGGAACAATTTTGGAGTCTGGCAGTATGGATGGCACAATGAACGACATGGTAGAATTCATGAGGAGGTGATTCGGACCTCAATTGTTGGTATAACAGTGATGACATGATTTTGGATTATATATTTATGTAGATATGGCATATTAGATAGCACAAATGATTATGTGATGGCAGTTGGATCAATGTCAGATGTGTACACAGTGAATCCGATAGTCGTCAATGAACGCAACAAGATCTAGATAAGTATGGTAACATCACGATATTGCATATGGTAAGAGGTATACATAGTGAAATATCAATTTTTTTGTCCATCAAGATTATAAACCAACACGTAGTGTTCAAAATGGCGGACATTTAGCACGAACTCTTCATCTTAAATATCACATAGATTGTATGGAAAATTCATACAAATTGTCAATATAGTGGAGAACGGTTTCATCAAAACATTATAGTACTAGTTCAATAAAATCATTAATTGTAATCATCATTTTGATTTACCATATGGTCATTGGTAGGATATTATCAAACATATTATCGATATAAGGGGAGACTGTATATGTGGACAAGAGCTCATTGATGGAAAATGATCCATTAAAATATTTTTACATCAATATAACCAAAAGTATAAAATGTAGGAGCGGGTATCTTAGTTGGTGATGCGAATAACAAAAATTTTGAGATCATACAATATTTATGAGTGCAGGTTAAGCCCGTAAAATTGATAAAAAGGTTTGTCAATCGTGAAAAGACAAATCATGGTTTAATTTATTTCATATTAGAATGGAAGATAATGGTAGTTTTGTCTTTAAATGAGGTAATTTGAATATATGACTAATAATCTATGGAACCTGAATGAACAAGGTCATGTGTGGGTGATATTGCATAGTCAATATGAGGTATTATATAATGGTAAATGTTATAATTAATACAATGGTGATCATCATCCAAATAAGGAGTGAGCATAAAAGGTTTTAAATTGAAACATAAATCCAACATTCCACATGGTAGTTTGCTTTATTTATAACAAATATTCAAGGAAGTCATGTTAGCATTGCCATTATAATTAAAATAAAAATAAGGTGAATGAATGTGGAAAAATAAGTTAAAGACCATTACTCATTGATCAAACTGAAATGGAATGAACAAAGGTTTTCTAAAGAGATACACATTAGAAAAATATATGGGGGTTCGGACGGAGGAGAAATAAATGTAGTTGGAAAAAGATGGATAGTAGTAGGTTATAGAGGAGCGAAATTGTCAATATCACAGAGGCTTATGAAAATTTGTATTACAAGGTTTATTCATCGAATGCATTGATTTTATTATATTGGAAGAAGCATAAATTTGGTGTTTCGTATGATTAATAAGATTGATTTATTTCAAGTTATGATTTTTCTCCATAGAATATTGCATTCAACTTAAAATTAATTGAGAGAGTTCTAATTAATATAAGTTGGATTTAAATTCCAAGAGTTTCTAGTTTATCAGTCCGTAGCTTGCAATATTATTATTGTTTTAGTTAATTATTTCTTACCCTTTCCTTTTATTTTATTTTAAATCCTAAAGTTTAGTTTGTAAATCCTTGATTCCATAATTATAAAGATTGAAACTTTATAATTGGGGGTTATATTTATTTATTTCTCAAATATTTAATTCAATTGATATTTGGATGAATAAATATTATATTAAAGAAAATATTATAGGAATATTAATTTCAATATTATAAAGCTTAAACTTTATAATTAAGATTCATATATATTGGTTGCTTAAAGTTTATGTAAATTCATTTGGAATAAATAAACATGATTTTCTAATCTCAAGACCTTATAAACCCTTGTTCAATATTATAAAATTCTTGAACTTTATAATTAGGGTTTTGGTTTATTTATTCTCTTTAATTTTATGCAAGTTTCATTGATAGAAATAAACATAGATTCTAATCATAGTGCTCAAGAGGATTCATACAAATAGAGCATTATTCAATTAAAATTTTATTTCAAAATTCTAATTAAATTTGTAATACATTAAGTTATATTTAAGGTGAATTTAATTCTTAATTTTGATATTGGGAAAAATATTTTCATGAAGGATCACAGTTAATGATTTCAAATCAAGACATCTAAAAATACAGGCCCCTTGTTAACAACAATGTGCTTAAAAGAGTTGTTTTAGTACTATTTCATGTCTTAACATTTCATACTTTATGACATATTGAAACATAGAATCTTGGAAGAATTAATCATTCTTTTGCAAGATAGGGTTTTTATCTTAAAATCCTAACTATGAGTGTGGTTTCGCAACTGGGCAAAATTACCCCTCAACATGTAAGTACTAACTATAGGGTTTTTCTCCATATAATCAATGACCTTGAGGGGCCTATTAATCTTGGAATATTTCATATCAAGGATATGTTGGTTGAGGTGATGACCATATCTTTGAATTTGGTATAATAGAGATTTTAACAAAACTTTTCATAATGGATTTTCTTACATACCTATGGGTTTCAACCTGGGACCTTTAGTAGTGGTTTCTTTTGATGTTCATTTTGAAGTGGAGTCTCCAAGTGAGGAAAGAGGTGCTTCAATAAGGAAGGGTAGGCATAGACCCTCACTAAGTCTAATCTTAACTTGTCATTATTATGGGATTGATATTATATCACTTGGATCCCACCAGGTGTACCATTAAACTATTATCATCTTTGATTGTCCTGATCAAAATAATCATACCTCGTGATGAGTGAGATAGTAGGGCCATAGCTGAGAGCACAAGGTTTGGCTCAATTGAGAGCCTCTAGGAGTTTTTTACAAGGTTGTATCCTTGTTATGATGTGATTTTTAGGTGCACTAAAATACAAGGAGAGGAAGAGGGATGTGAGAGAAAAATAAAATAACTCAACAAAATAAAAATATGGCAATGCACCAAAATATCCACTAAGATATTTTTGCATAATAGGCCTAAACACTATGTGCCAATGGTGAACACTTTCTCTCCATGATAAAATTAAGTACAAAGTATATTTATTGACATATATTTACATAAAGAAATGGGTCAATGAAAAACCATATATGGCTAGTCCAAAAATTAACATAGGTCTTCCACACACACATATATATAAGCAAACCCCAAAAATTAGGTACAATCTACAAACACATACACACATACAAAAATGGGTCAGTGGAGAACCATTGATGGATAGTCCAAAAATTGACATAGGCCTCCATATATATATATATATATATATATTTATTATATATATATATATATATTATATATTTATTTTTTATATAGGGGGATAGATATAGATATATATGTATATATACAAGTAATTTTATAAAAATATTGTGCCAAAATGAGATTTTGATTTACCCATAAGCTACTTAGGAACCGATTGTTCTAAAAAAATAAATCAAATGAAAGCTTACAAAAGAATACAAATGCAAACTTTCCAATCCTTTTTATAGTCTATCTATTGCTATTTATAGATTACAATAGGGAAATTTTTCCTCCAAAATTGTTTGTAGGTGGATCTAACAATCTTAGATACCTCTTGTATGGTATCCTAAACATTAAATGAGGAACTCTTGGTGATAAAAGTTGTCATATCTAGGGTTGTCATTATCATACTTAAATGAATGTCTAATCCACTTAATTAATATGTCATATGGTAGGTGGTCTTTATCTTCCCAAGTGAAAATACATTAACTCAACTCACCTACTTTTACCATAATTCCATGCACTTTGAATTGACCAAGACGTTGGTGGTAGCTCAAAATTTTGGCATACCTTTGGTTCTTTCTAAACCTAAGGTCTTCCTACAGACTAGTTAGGACTTTTATTGTTGACACTTAGTCGAGGATCACAAATTTTTTGATATCTAAGTTTCTTCAAAAGGAAAAGACTCCTTGATCTTTGTCTTCTAGTTATTGCATCTATCAGGACTTTTCTTTCCTTCACTTAAAAATTTTTACATAACCTCCAATTTTTTAGATTCATTTTGGCTTCCTCCTATTGTAGGACATATTGTGCACTTAAGGGAAAAAAGGTTGTCTCCTTGGCTCATAATTTTTATAAAGTTCTGATTGTCTATGATTGAAACTGTCTTAGGTGTAAATCATTAGTGAGAAATAACTACAATACATTTCACACAAACATTTATATAGAACTATTATAAGTCTATAAATTGATATCTCCACCACATAGAGCTCATAAAAGCATGTAATTAAAAAAACAGGCTCCAAATGATTTTTATATGCAAAATTTATGACCTCTAAAAGATTAGATGAATTTGCACTTGAAATTAGAAAAAAACTTAAGAATGTCAAACAAAGAAATAGATTTCACCAAATCAAATACTACCACTTGGTGAATTTCATAATTGCCACTTTGTCAAAAAATATTGATTATTTTTTTCCACTACCTACTTCTAAGCAACAAATTAGAGTTTGAAAATTAGAGTGATTTTATTGGTCAAAGTTCCTCATCCTTGTATATAAATAAAATGAAAATTTATAGGTTCATAGTCGATGAGCATCGAACCAACAACCTCACCCCAAAAAAATATAGTAAATAGACCAATGCACCACATATGCCCTGTAAAATGACCAAGAGAGAAGACTATAAAAAAAACTATTTTTAATATCATACCTTTGAAAAGAGTTAGCATCTATGTTTGACCTCTAGACTTCATAGCCACAAGTGATATTACCAATCAGTACATGAGAGTTGTTGCTAAATTTTAAAGAGGGTGCATTACCACTTGACTCCATGTACACCATCCATCAATGTAGTAAGCCTCCAAAAAAGAGGTGCTTGTGGTATTTAATTTATTAACCTAATAGCCACAAGCAAGTTGTCTGACCACTACACTATTGAGCTTGGTTGAACTTGGGGAGTAAACAAATTTATTTGACATACCTTTAGGTGAAAATCATTGTATGCAAGAAAACATATTCCAAGGATTAGAAGGTTGAGAGCAACATGTATACCAATTCCAATGCTACCCATAGCCAACGCACTTGCAAAATAAATAATTTTCCTTACAAACCTATTGAATACGAATCTTGAACCTATTATATATTCCTTGAAATCCAATGTTGCTACATCATGCTGGTCACTCTAATGTAGATAGAGGTTTGACAAAAAATCCAAAAGATAAGGAGTAAAAATAAGCTAAGTTATAAAATATACGACATAAAATGGAAGATATTCAAAAATGCATCCTTTGGATGAACAATGAGCATGTTTATCATTGTGTTGTCACCTCATATGGCTCTAAATTATCTCTCGCTTATGTATTAGAGTGGTTTACATGGTTTGAATAGCATAAAGCACATGAATTTTGACATGGAGCTAGGGCATAAAATTGGTAGGAGAAATTGGTGCCAAAGCTAATTTAATTTTTTTATTTTCAAAATATAGCAAATTTTTCTAAAATCTTCAGTTTGATAATTGCATATTTTTTCAATGATTTTACACAGGTTTTAATGATGGGTCTTAGTCCCATCATATTGAGTGGGGTTTGAACCTTGGACCTCTCAAAAAGAGGCCAAAGCCTTACCACTGTTGTAAGCTTGCATCTTTGATAATTGCATCTTAAATTACCTGAAAGAAAGTTATTTTTTGTAATCAATTAATGTATCTCTAGCCCTTGCTCTGATACGAGGTTGAAATTAACAATGCTTTCCATAAACATTATGTAGAAAAGAAAAAAAAAATTAAAATTAAAAATAATATGGATAAATGAAAGAGATATATAAATGACATGATTTGAAAAAATAAATAAGGGGTGGGTTCCCATAGGCATCCCACGTAATATTCACATATCACACCCTAATGTAGTGGATTAGTCATTAGGGGGTATTTATAGAGATACCAAATCCCCCAATTAAATGTTAACCTCAAGAAAACATAACCTAACTTAAAGGTTAAATTATAATATAATAAATGTATTCAACCCTTTAGTCAATTTTAATCATAGAGATGGTTTAACCAATATCACCAAGTGTAAATACATTAAAAATACCATAAGTTTACATAAATTATGCCCAAAGGATTACATAAATACTTCAAATATGATTACATGAAGAATGACCATAGGATTACTTAAATACTTGCCCATATGCAACATCAATAGTTCCCACAATTGTTAGATTTTGATGCTAGATAATGTAAAATCAACCACAAGATCTGAAATACTCATGCATTATAAAATATATGATATTGATAATATTTTAAGCATGTAAAACTCATGAGAGACTTCTATAACTACTCATAAAAGAACCATTAATGAAATCTCACAAAAATATTACATTGATGAATATGGAGTTCTAAAATTTTTTATATTTCATACATGCTCTACATTGTATCTACTACTACTCTACTCAATACTCTCTACCTTATCTCTATTGCTCACGTTTTTACTCCTATAGAAAGGCCTATATATAATGATACATGACTCTTGGCATTCCATATTCCTATGACTCTTCATCTTCCTATTCTTAAGGACTCATGTACATGTGGACAACATGCACATTTACATCATTGCACATTCTAATAATACTTGTGCATTTATTACATTGCATAAAGTAAAATACTCAAACCCTAATCTAAGACTCTCTCCTAATTTAAATATGTACCCATGGTGGTACATTAGCATGTACCAAATAATGTAATATATTCCAGTACCCCCCTATATTACATTATTTGGTTATTGGAGACTTTAGTCTTCAATATGGATCTTCATATTTTCAACTCACTTTGCACTGTATGTCTTCTTTATCATATTCTTTCTCCTTTTGCTTATCTTTATCACTGATGTTTGTTCTTATGCTTTTAAAGATCACATTGTCATTAGATTCCTGCAAAAATATTTCCTCTTTGTCTTTGTCCTTCATATTATAAGCCTTCTTCAACTTAGAACCTTTTGAGCATTCACTTATAGCATCATGGTAAGATTATGAATTAGATGTACTCAAAGCATTAATATTACATGAAGAATGAAATAATTTTTTTTTAAATCATTCATCCAAATTTTCATTGTTCTTGGGAGATTCAATCAACTCCTTTGTTTCAAATTCTCTTTGAAATGTTTAAGTGTAAGTAATGCCATATATATTATACTAGTAACATTCAAAGAACCTTTTTTTTCAAATTCTCTTTGAAATGTTTTAGTGTAAGTAATGCCATATATATTATACTAGTAACATTCAAAGAAATCAAAATACTATCTTTATCATTGTCAATTGCTTCATACATTATTGCATGTAGAAAGTGTTCTAATGTTTCAAATGTTTCTTCTAATGCTTCCTTATAAATGAAGCTTGAAACTAAGTCTAAAATCCCTTTAGACTTTTCAATCAAATATTTCATTCCATATTTTATAACTTTTACTCTTTCTTTTCTATTTTCATTTTCCATTTTATTATTCAATGAACTCTTTTGAGTAGACATCCTTTTTGTTGCTTAGTATTAGATATTGAGAATAGTTTTTGATAGAATCTTTTAACTTTAAAAAACCATTGAGGTTGACTACCTTATGACTCCCTAGTTTAGAAATCATTTTCAATAAACTCTTTTCAATTCCTAAATTTGTAGGATACTCTAAAATTTCTAATGGTCAATCAATGGTTTTGAAAAAGGTTTAATTTTTCAAATCTCTAGGTAGAATTCCTTTTAGCTCCCTAGTATTTTGAGTATGAGATTAAAAATTGATAAGATATTTTTAATTCTTAAGTTTTTTAGAATACCTTATATCTCCCTAATGCTTTAATATAATATGATCTTGATAAAATACTTAGCTTTCTAAACTTTTCCTTTGAGTTGATTCCTTTTTGTCTCCCTAATGTTTTGATGACAATTTAAATATAATGTGCAACTCCTATTCTTCAAGACAAGCACTTTATTTCTCCTTATATAAAGCTAAAGATAATTTTGATGCAATTCATATTGATTAGATTTTTTATTTTCAAGACCTTTAAGTTGGATTCCTTATGTCCCTTCAATTTGTATAAGAGACTCATATCAAAAATAATTTTCCAACTTTTAAACAACTCTAGGTTGTGATTATTATATCTTTCAATTTTCAATAGTATGGTTTTTAAATTTCAAGAATCTAAATTGGTGTTGAATTCCTTATAACTCGCTAATTGGAAATTTAGAAAATAAAAGTATTTACAAATTTAATATTTCAATTTTTGTGTAGAAATCCTTATTTCTCCAAGTTAATCTATTTGCAAATATTTCAAGGCAATATGTTTTTCAAGAATGAATAGAGTAATTTCAAAAAATCTTTTCAAAAAACTTCTTACGTCAAATATATTTTAAGGCATTCAATGCTTCTTCTAAGGTTATCACCTTATTTCTCCTATTATTCAAATAATATTAAATATAATTAATTAACATTTAATTAAAATTATTATGCCTTATACCTATTTAAACTTTGTAAAGGTTCAATTTAAATATTTCTTACCTTCTTGAATATGGTGCTTAAAGCTTCAAATTGCTAATATTTGACTTTGCAACTTGTGTTCTAAATATGCTCTCCCTAAATATAATGCTCCTTGGTGTTCAGTATTTTGACTCTTAAATACATCTCCTCCTCTACTTGCAGTGCTTGTAAAATATCCTTACACGCCTTACTTTCACTTGTACCTTTATTATATGTAATAAGGCATTACTGACATGGTGGTTGGCTATTATCTTCACTTGGATAGATGGCATTCAAATTATGCTTCTTCTAGGGTGCTTGAATATTTTAGCATAAATATTACTCTTCTGCAACATAGCTCTTCAATCTTCATTTTTCAATGGCTCTTCACTAGCTCTTGTAGGTGGCCTTGAGGTACTAAAATTCCTCCATGTATGAGCTTCAATTGATCTTGATTCCTCTATGTATGCACCTTTGCTTATGGATTGTAATGTCCCTTTGGTTAACGTTCTATATTCCTCCTCGTTGGACTCATTTGTCTCCTCTACAGCAATGGTTGTACATTTGTGCTTAGACTAATTTTAGTGATTGTCCTTATATTTTTGATGTGCCAAGTGGTAAGTAACAACTTTACTCCTTTGATTTACCAACCATATATGTACATTGATTCTCCAACACTCTTCCTTGCTATGTAACACTCGATAATGTTGAGCAAGGTACAACAATAGTATTGTCATTGTTGTCAACACAGTCAAATAGATCTGTTGATGCAGTGGACAAGAAGTTCAAAAGCTATTCATATGCAGAAGACAGGAGTTCAAAGGTTATTCAGAGTATGAACAATGATTTTCCAAGAACACCAAAGTGGCCCATATGCAAAAGATCAAAGAAAAAGACAAGTAAGAAAACGGTCGCGATATCGCGACATATACAACAGGTAAAAACTGTCACGATTTCGCGACATGTTGGAAGAGAGAAAAAAAGCAAGAAAAACTATTATGATTTTGTGACATGTTGGAAGAGAGAGAAAAAGTAGGAAAAACTGTCACGATTTCACGACATGTTGGAAGAGAGAGAAAAAGCAGGAAAACTGTCACGATTTCGCGACATGTTGGAAGAGAAAAATGCAAGTGGAAAAACTATCACGATTTCACGACATGTTGGAAGAGAGAGAAAAAATAGGAAAAACTGTCATGATTTCATGACATGTTGGAAGAGAAAAAGGCAAGTGGAAAAATTGTCATGATTTCGTGACATGTTGGAAGAGAGAGAAAAAGCAGGAAAAATTGTCACGATTTTGCGACATGTTGGAAGAGAAAGAGAAAGCAAAAAAAAGTGTCATGATTTCGTGACATGTTGGAAGAGAAAATGCAAGGAGAAAAAGTGTCGCAATATCATGACATGTTGCATTTTTGCGGCTAGAAGAGAAGAGAAAATGCAAGGAGAAAAAGTGTCACGATTTCGCGACATGTATTTTCGTGGGCTGAAGCAAGGAGAAAGAGAGAGAAAGAAAAAGTGTCACGATTTCGTGACATGTATTTTTGTGGGCCAAAGCAAGGAGAAAGAGAGAGAAAGAAAAAGTGTCGCGATTTCGTGACATGTAGCATTTTCATGGTCCAAAGCGAAGAGAGAGAGCAAGAAAGAAAAAGTGTCACGATTTCGTGACATGTAGCATTTTCATAGTCCAAAGCGAAGAGAGAGAACAAGAAGGAAAAAGTGTTGCGATATCGTGACATGTCGCATTTTCATGACTAAAATAGGAGAGAGAAAGCAAGATTGAAAAGTGTCACGATTTCATGACATGTTGCATTTTTGCGACAAAAGAAAGAGAGGAAGTGTACGAAAGCAAAACTATCGCAATTTTGTAACAAAAGCAGAAAGCAAGACTTTGAAAGCAAAAGTGTCACGATTTTGCAAAAAAAGCAAAGAAGTAAAGTACAGAAGCAAAAGTGTCATGATTTCATGACAAAAGCAGAGAAGAAGACTTCGAAGGTAGAAGTGTCACGATTTTGTGACAAAAACAAAGAAGTAAAGTACGAAAGCAGAAGTATCATGATTTCGTAACAAAAGCAGAGAAGAAGACTTCGAAGGCAGAAGTGTCACGATTTCATGACAAAAGCAGAAAGCAAGACTTCGAAAGTAGAAGTGTCACAATTTCGTGACATGTCGCATTTTTGTGACTCAAAAAGGACAGGAAGGCAGAGAAGCAAAAGTGTCACGATATCATGACATGTCGTAGTTTCACGACTCAAGAAGGGTAGGCAGGCAGAGTAACAAAAGTGTCGCAATATCACGACATGTTGCATTTTCATAGTTGAGTTGAAGTCGACGAAGACCGATGAAAACCGACTAAAATTAGGGCTTATAGTTTGTATGAAAGCCGACTAAGATTAGGATTTACAGTCGACTAAGATTAGGGTTTTCATCATGAAAATATTGTTATAAAAGGAGGGTTGTTTGGAGATGTGTGAGTTGTTGAATAAGTCATCGAATGTGTGTCGAAGTGTGAAATGTGGTCGTAAGAGCATAGAAAGCGTAGAAGCAGCAAGATGATGGCAAAGTGTGCAAAGTGAGCGAAGAGTCATGTCGAATTGTCCTAAGTGCATCTGTGATTACGTAGAGAGAGCAGAGTGCGTAGAGAATGCAAAGGTGAAGAAGACCAGTTAGGGTCGTACAAAAGCAAAGGTATATTTTTGTCAAACTTATAGATTGAAATTGAAGTCCAAGTTACAGCTTGGCATTAGGGGTTGGTGCTCCTTCCAATTGGTGCTGGTAAATCAGGGGTTGGTGGTCCTTCCAGTTGGTGCTGGTAAATCAGGGGTTGGTGCTCCTTCCAGTTGGTGCTGGTAAAACAGGGGTTGGTGCTCCTTTCTGTTGGTGCAGATAAATAAGGGGTTGGTGCTCCTTCCAGTGGGTGCTGGTAAATTGATTGTAAAGTTGGTGCTTTGCAAAGGCTAGATTTGGATGGTAGTCCAAGCAATCATTCTTGAGGAGTAGCCAAATTGGTGAACCTCATTAAATCTTATGTTGTGTGATGTTCTCTTGTGATACTTGCTTTATCTAGTTTTAAGGTTTCATTATTTCAGTTTTAAGAGCTGTGAATTTAAGTTTAAAGAACTACACTGATTCACCCCCCCTCTCAGTGCCATTGTAATACTAACAATTAGTATCAGAGCCAAGTTCCTATACAATCTTAACCAACTAGGGTGATCTTGGAAATAATACAATGGCAGGTGGTGAAGGCTTTTCATCAAACGAAGCACCTTTGTTTGATGAAACTAATTATGTGGTCTGGAGAATTAGGATGCAGACATATTTTTATGCTTTGGGATACGACATCTAGGATTTAGTAGATAGTGAATACACAATACCCATCACTCCTCCAATTGATGCTATCGGTAAGAATCTGTTTGAGAATGACTCAAAAGCAAAGAATGCTATTAGGTGCGGATTAGTAGACAGTGAACTGGTAAAGATCATGAGTTGTAAAATGATAAAATAAATATGGGACAAACTAAGGAGTATTCATGAAGGAGATGATGAGATCAAGGAGGCCAAGTTACAAACACATCAAGCTCAGTTCGAAGCTTTAAAGTTGAATGACGATGAGAACATAGAGGCATATATGTTGAGATTTAATGAAGTCCTAGAGGATGATTCTAAAAAAGAAACAGGTGGAGGTATTTTCATGACACTCAAATAAGAAATAGAAAAAGAACAAGAATGTGATGAAGAAGAAATTGATGCAAAAATAAATTTGAAAGAGGAACAAATTGTAGCTCTGGATGAATTGAAGATAGAAAGAAAAAAGAATAAAGAAATCTGAAGAAAGCTTGAGGATGCAAATGAAATAATAACCAGTTTGAAAGTACAGGTAGAAGAATTCAAAAGGATTAAAGAAACTCTCAGGTCACAGATCAATGAGAAACAGATTGGTTGCTGCAAACAAGATGAAGAGATTATTTTATTGAAAAAACAACTAGAAGAGGCCAATACAAATCTCAAATTTGAGAAGAGCACAAAGTTGCTAGACAAAATGATAAGCCAACAAAGAAGCTTCATGGATAAGCGTGGTCTTGTATATGAAGCTAAACAACCTTCATCTTCCAACTCTGTAGAGAAGAAGAAGCTCACTGTTGAAGGATCAAAGCAAGAAAAGTTTGAAGTTGAATCTTCAAAAGGAAGAAAATATCAAAGGAGATCTACGACAAAGCAACCACAACAAAATAGGTTCTATCACTCTCACTCTATTCATAATAATACTTTTAATGGCTATTGTTTCAGATGCAACCAGTATGGTCACAAGGCAATTTATTATGGATTGAATAATAAATCAAAGAGTTATGCTAGTAGAAATACATCTACATTTCTGAGTGAACACTATGTTCAATGTTTTCAATGTAATGGTCATGGGAACATAGCAAGGTTTTGTCCAAGCACTTTTGTATCTAATCTAAGGCAAAACAGTAGATTTCATCAGACACAAAGAACGCAACACAGACAGGGAATAAATCATGTACATAAAATAAAGGAAAATAATCATTCATCAAGGATGCACAAGAGACAACCACACAAGAGAAATGTTCGAGTTCACGAAAAGGTGCAATACAGGGATGTAGTTAAAAAATCCAAGCCCGAGTTCAAGAAAGTTTGGAGAAAGAAGAAAGGAAATTATGTCTCCTTGGACTGAAGGAGACTACTCTGCTATTGCACTAAGAAACTCCAGATAGCACATCCTTAGGGGGAGCAATATTGAAGTTTCATTTTAATGCTCCTATGTATTTGTTTGATTACCTGAGGATGAATGGTAAGTAGTCAGGGGGAGTTGTATAGTTGTCAAAGTGTGTTTCAGTTCATGTAGTTGTTTGTGGAGGTACCGTGATGGGTGGTTGATTTCTAAAAATATCATCGGAGTGAAAAGGATTGATTGTGGTTTCTTTTTCGAAAGTGATTGGTTGAGTAGAGTTGATTGAGCCTAGTCAAGTGATTGGATGCATGTGGTTGTTCAAGTTCCATAAAATAAACTATTATATTTTCCTAATTTGAGTTGAGATTGAGATTTGAGAATAGAACATATAGAGTCTAACAATTCTCTTTATGCTTCTATGAGATTGATTTGAGTTGAGATTGGGATTTGAGTATAGAACATATTGAGTCTCTAACAATTCTCTTTATGCTTCTATGATATTTAGTTGATATATTTATTGAGCTTTAAGTATAGAACATATTGAGTCTCTAACAATTGTCTTTATGATTCTATGAGATTGGATAAGTTATGTGTGATCTTGTTAAGCAGATTTGAAACAAGCCTTTTCACCCTTATGTACCTCAAGGGTACTATGGAATATGGGTTATGGTACCCGAAAAGTAAAGACTTCACCCTTATTTCATATTCAGATGCAGATTGGGCAGGAGGTGTCGATGACAGAAAGAGTACCAATGGAAGTGCATTCTATCCTAGATACAGATTGATCGCGTGGCACAGTAAGAAACAAGAGTTAGTTTCTTTATCAACAACAGAGGCAAAATATATTGCAGTGATAATAGGTTATACGTAGGTATCACTTTTTGAAGGAGAAAGTTGTGGAAGGTGAGGTTAAGTTGGATTTTGTTCCAACTACAGATCAAGTAGCAGATATCTTCACAAAACCATTGCCCAAGGAAGTTTTTGAGTACCTTCACAATAAATCGGGAGTGGTCACACTTCCCAAGAATTGATTAGCTACAGGGATCACATTCTCGGGGGGAGCATTTAAGTATTTGATTATCTTTTTGCTCATGTTCATGATTTTTGGTAAGTGTAATAAATTATGCCTGAGAATGTTGTGCATGGACTCATGGGGAGTCTGCAGGTAGCCCTTTGGTATTATTGTCAAAGGGGGAGAAGAGTTACAGGAAATTGCACATGTGTTGCCAACAATTCCAAAGGGGGATATTGTTGAGCAAGGTGTAGCAACAATATTGTCATTGTTGTCAACACAGTCAGATAGATCTGTTGATGTAGTGGATAGGAAGTTCAAAAGCTATTCAGATGTAGAAGACAGGAGTTCAAAGGTTATTCAGAGTATGAACAGTGATTTTCCAAGAAGACCGAAGTGGCCCATATGCAAAAGATCAAAGAAAAAGACGAGTAAGAAAAGTGTCGCGATATCATGACATATACAACAGGCAAAAACTATTGCGATTTCACGACATGTTGGAAGAGAGAGAAAAAGCAAGAAAAATTGTCGTGATTTTGCGACATGTTGGAAGAGAGAGAAAAAGTAGGAAAAACTGTCACAATTTTGCAACATGTTGGAAGAAAGAGAAAAAGCAAGAAAAACTATCGCGATTTTGCGACATGTTGGAAGAGAGAGAAAAAGTAGGAAAAATTGTCATGATTTTGCGACATGTTGGAAGAGAGAGAAAAAGCAGGAAAAACTGTCACAATTTCGCGACATGTTGGAAGAGAAAAAGGCAAGTGGAAAAACTGTAGCAATTTCCCAACATGTTGGAAGAGAGAGAAAAAGCAGGAAAAACTGTCGCGATTTTGTGACATGTTGGAAGAGAAAAAGGCAAGTGGAAAAATTGTTGCAATTTTGCGACATGTTGGAAGAGAGAGAAAAAGCAGGAAAAACTGTCGCGATTTCGTGACATGTTGGAAGAGAAAGAGAAAGCAAGAAAAAGTGTCACGATATTGGGACATGTTGCATTTTCGTGGCCAGAAGAGAAGAGAAAATGCAAGGAGAAAAAGTGTCACGATTTCGTGACATGTATTTTTGCGGGCCGAAGCAAGGAGAAAGAGAGAGAAATAAAAAGTGTTGCGATTTCGTGACATGTTGTATTTTTGTGGGCCGAAGCAAGGAGAAAGAGAGAGAAAGAAAAAGTGTTGCGATTTCGTGACATGTAGCATTTTTGCGGTCCAAAGAAAAGAGAGAGAGCAAGAAAGAAAAAGTGTCACGATTTCGCGACATGTAGCATTTTTGCGGTCCAAAGCGAAGAGAGAGAGCAAGAAGGAAAAAGTGTCGCGATATCGCGACATGTCGCATTTTCATGACTAAAATAGGAGAGAGAAAGCAAGATTGAAAAGTGTAATGATTTCGTGACATGTCGCATTTTTGCGACAAAAGAAATAGAGGAAGTGTACGGAAGCAGAACTGTCATGATTTCTCAACAAAAGCAGAAAGCAAGACTTTAGAAGCAGAAGTGTCATGATTTTGTGACAAAAGCAAAGAAGTAAAGTACAAAAGTAGAAGTGTCACGATTTCATGACAAAAGCAGAGAAGAAGACTTCGAAGGCAGAAGTGTCACAATTTTGTGACAAAAGCAAAGAAGTAAAGTATAGAAGCAGAAGTGTCACGATTTCATGACAAAAGCAGAGAAGAAGACTTCGAAGGCAAAAGTGTCACAATTTCTCGACAAAAGTAGAAAGCAAGACTTCGAAAGCAGAGGTGTCATGATTTCGTGACATGTCGCATTTTCATGACCCAAAAAGGATAGGAAGGAAGAGCAGCAAAAGTGTCATGATATCACGACATGTCGTAGTTTCATGGCTCAAGAAGGGCAGGCAGGCAGAGTAACAAAAGTGTTGCGATATCGCGACATGTTGCATTTTTGCGGTTGAGTTGAAGCCGACGAAGACCGATGACAGCTGACTAAAATTAGGGCTTACATTTTGTATGAAAGCCGACTAAGATTAGGATTTACAACCGACTAAGATTAGGGTTTTCATCATGAAAATATTGTTATAAAAGGAGGGCTATTTGGAGAATTGTGATTTGATGAATAAGTCATCGAATGTGTGTCGAAGTGTGAAATGTGGCCGTAAGAGCACAGAAAGCGTAGAAGAGGTGATATGATGGTGAAGTGTGCAAAGTGAGCGAAGAGTCATGTCGAATTGTCCTAAGTGTGTTTGTGATTGCGCAGAGAGAGCAGAGTGCACAGAGAATGCAAAGGTGAACAAGACCAGTTAGGGTCGTGCAAAAGCAAAGGTTGCAGCTTGGCTTCAGGGTTTGGTGGTCTTTCCAGTTGGTGCTGGTAAATTAGGGGTTGGTGCTCCTTCCAGTTGGTTCTAATAAATCAGGGGTTGGTACTCCTTCCAGTTGGTGCTGGTATAATAGGGGTTTGTGCTCCTTTCTGTTGGTGCAAATAAATAAGGGGTTGGTGCTCCTTCTAGTGGGTGCTGGTAAATTGATTATAAATTTGGTGCTTCGTAAAGGCTGGATTTGGATGGTAGTCCAAGCAGTCATTCTTGAGAAGTAGCCAAATTGGTGAACCTCGTTAAATCTTATGTTGTGTGATGTTCTCTTGTGATACTTGCTTTATCTAGTTTTAAGGTTTCATTATTTTAGTTTTAAGAGTCTGTGAATTTAAGTTTAAAGAACTACACTCGATTCACCCCCCTATCAGTGCCATTGTAAGACTAACGAGATAATGAGT
>JAQPPZ010001271.1:0-470123 GCA_028583015.1 Wollemia nobilis | reverse complement strand
CACAAATTATACCTCCAAAGTATCTGTAAAAGGTGTGTTCAAATACACATAACATTTTGCAACATTGCCAAAACTGCAGCATAATCACCATGATGAATAGGATGCCAACTAGGAGAAAAAGTAGAAGTGTTGACAACAATGACAACACCTCAAATGCTCAAAAAAGTGTGTGGTCCAAACATTGCCGCAACTTGCGTTGATGATTCTTGACTCCTTGCTGCTCCTCATATGTTGAGACCCTACGTTCAAGGAAATATGAAATAGTCAGTAGCACCTGTAGATAAAAGGAAACATGCAATCCACACGCCTTTAATTAGTACATGCAAAATATAAATAAAATGATAACTAAAATAGATCAAAATGGACTAAAAACTTGATAGTGGCATAAAAACATCACCGAGAAAACCAATGTTTGAATGTAGAAGAGCTAGCTTTAGGTGTCCTGCATTTCCTAGTGGCTTAGTCCAACTAAAATCTAAACTTGAGATTGGATAAGACATTTGTGGAACCCCTATCTTAGCAATGGGCTAAAAGAATCCCACTTAACATCGAGGAATGATGGTGATTTTTTTGAGCTCTGGCGATTTGGCGGGAATCCTTCTGCACTGTCGACGGCCGTGGCTCTAGGGTTTCAGTTCAGAAACCTCCTCCAACGTGTTTGGGGTCTGTTGCAGGCCTCTGGTCTGGGATCTTTCGGTTTCCTGGGAGGGCCCAATGGGGTCTCTTCCTGGTTCTCCCGAAGGAAAAAAGACCTCTTATGCGGAGATTCTTCGAGATAATCCTGCATCTTCCTCTGCTGAAGCTCAACGCAGTGCCTTCCATCTGCTAGCCAAGAATGCGGACAAGGGATCTCCTGGGCATAGAATTAATGGTTGTCTCCCGCAATCTGCATCAAGACCAAAAATAGTCATCGAACCAGAGCTGGTTGAAGACATGATAAACTACCGGACCACGCATGATCTAATTTGCAAGTTCATGGGCATTCGACCCACCCTGCACTTTTTGCATTCCTGGGTGAGAAAAAACTGGGAGCCAATCGGTGAGTACTCCTTATGGCCCATTAGCAATGGGTATTTAATTATTAGTTTTTCTTCCCTAATGGATAGAAACAGATAATTTGAATTAGAGAAGAGGAGCCATGGCCCGACAGGATTATTTGTCCAGCCGTGGAGAGTGGGTTTCGACCCTCGCATTGAACCCATGGCTGTCCCGGTTTGGATCCGGCTGTATGCTCTCCCGATGGAGTTTTGGGGTGAGCGGATTCTTGAATTGATAGGAAACTCTCTAGGTAGATTTTTTGGAGTTTCTAAGGATACCATTGAAGGAAATATTGTCGTTTATGCAAGAATATGTGTAGAATTGGATATTAGTCAATCGCTACCAGCTGAGATGGAATTGGAGCTAGCAGGACAATCTTGGGTACAGCAGTTAGACTATGAAGCCCTACCTTTCTGTTGTAGAGTCTGTCATTTGCATGGCCATTTGGCAAGGTTCTGTCCAAATATCTTGAGCACCAATGCGGATGCTACATAGGGAATGTCAAATCACTCCCGAGGAGGTAAGTCCACTTCGGCCAAGGAACCACCTGTCATTCCCACTGGGTCTGAGGGCCAGAATGATGGCTTTGAACAGCAGAAGAGGAGAAGAAACAAAAAGAGAAATGGTAAGGAGCAAGCTCTCCCCAAGCCAACAAATCGGTATGAAATCTTCAAATCTCTTGTGGATCAAGAAGACCAACCTATGGAAGGAGCGAGATGGGATCCTTGAGGATAATATTATCCTTACTCATGCTCCTCCTTCCTCAACCCCTGTCCTTGAACAGGATTTTGATTCCTCTGAGACTTTGCACCATGAAAACCTTGGGACTCTGGTTATCCACGCCCCAGCCCAGCCCGTTATTAAAGATGTTTCTATGGGAATTGCAGAAAAGCTCAGAGAAAGACCAGCTCTTGGAATTTCCCAGGTGGAGAAGAGATCGAAAAATAGTAATTCCCAAGGGGTGGGCAGGAAATCCAATAAGGATCTAATCGCAGTGCAAGGGGATAAGCTAATCAATGGAGGATTGGCAAGAACAATTGATTCGTATTGCTCCCAAGGTTTCCAATGATTATACAATCTTGGAATGTGAGGGGTTTAAACAGTAGAACCCATCAATCTATTGTTCAAAGACTTTTAGAAAGAAGTAAAACAGGACTTTATGCTCATTCAGAGAAACAAAAATGTCATTAGACCTCATGAGTAAAACTGTCGGCCGAATCTGGAGGGGTGCTGGCCATATGGCAGTGGCTGCTCTTGGTGCCTCGGGAGGGATTGCTACTCTTTGGAATCCTTTGGCGTGGATAGCAATAGATCATATATCCTGGAGAGGGGTCCTAACATCTCTTTTCAAGAATATAGTTACAGCTGAACAAGTCTTAATTACAAATTTCTATGGGGCTCAGAATACCGAAGGTCAGCGGTCTCAATGGAAAGCTGTTCAAAACATGAGGTCCTCCCGGGAAGATCTTGATTGGATTTTAGCTGGGGACTTCAATGCTAAATTATCCGCTAGAGATCAGGAAGGTGGCATCCCTATTCTGGATACAGGGGATAGGCTTTTTATTGCCCACGTTCAGGCCTTTAACCTTGTTGACATCAAAGGCCCTGGTACAAACTTTACCTGGACTAATAAGAGAAGAGAGCCATACAGTAGGAGGGTTAAGCTTGACAAGTTTTTGGTCTCGGAGGAAGCTTATGTTAGATGGAATATCAAATTCCAGATCTTGGAGGGCCCAGTTTCTGATCACTCTCCCATTTTGCTGGAGGGAGGGACTATGTCAGGAAAGTATTACAAACCTTTTAAATTTGAAAATTTTTGGTTGCAAAAAGAGGACCTACGAAGGAAAATTCCACAGTGGTGGGAAGAAGGCCGTCCCCCTTTTGGAACAGCTATGTTCAAAATTCACAAACAGCTTCTCTATGTTAAGAGTAAACTGAAACAGTGGAAGCAAACTAACAAATCTAATTTCCAGCTCCAACGGGCCCCCTTGTTGGACAGATGGAATGAGGTGCAAAAACAATTCAGAGAAGGAATTATTTTTGAGCATCTTAAATTTGAGGATGACACCTTATGCAAAGCAGTTGAGGACATTGATAATCAAGAAGAGATCTACTGGAGACGAGAGCCAGAAATACTTGGCTATTAGAAGGAGACAGAAATACTAAATTTTTCCATCGCTCTGCCTGTGCTAGAAGGCAATTGAATAACATGGAGTTCCTCCAAGATGAGTTTGGAAACTCTTTTGACACTCTTCCTGATATGCATTCCCTATCTATGGAGTACTTCTCAAACCTCTTCAAGGAAAGTATGCAGCATGATGTGGAAGCTCAAAATGAAGTCATTGAGGGAATTCCCTCTATTATTGAGAATCAGTCCCTTCTTAAGCCCATTGATCATGATGAACTCAAGGAGGTGGTCTTTGGGATGTGCATAGGAAAGTCACCTTGTCCGGACGGTTTCCCTATTGAGTTCTTTCAGGCCTTCTGGGACATCTTGGAGGAGGACGTGTTGGCTGTCATTGAGGAATCCCAAATTAACAAAAGTATGCTCAAGGCTCTAAATCATACCTTTATCACTTTAATTCCGAAAGGAGAGGGGGGGGCTCACATTTCTGATTTTAGACCTATTGCTTTATGTAATGTGATCTACAAAATTATTTCTAAACTTATGGCTGAAAGACTAAAACCCCTTCTTCAAAATTTAATTTCCCCTGAGCAAGGGGGTTTTGTTGAAGGAAGACAAATCTTGGATGGAGTGATCTTGGCTCAGGAGGCTATCCATTCTATGCATAATTCAGGTAACAAAGGAATGTTCATCAAATTGGATATGTCTAAGGCTTATGATAGAGTAGAGTGGGGTTTCTTGGTCAAGATGTTGGCAGCCTTTGGTTTTTCTCAGGACTGGATTGCCTGGGTCATGAGCTGTATCTCTACGCCTTCATACTCTGTTTTAATTAAGGGGCTTCCCTCGCCACCTTTTGGAGCCTCTCGGGGTCTCCGTCAAGGAGATCCCTGCTCTCCTTATCTCTTTCTTATCTTGGCTGAAGGTCTTGGCAGACTCCTCCTGAGAAGAAGACGTCAAGGACAGATTACAGGAATTAAAATCGGAGCCGAAGTTTTGACTCATTTACAGTTTGTGGATGATACGGGCTTGGTGGGGGTTTCCAGCCTCAGAGAAGCAAGAGGAATCAAAGATACTCTTAACGTCTACCTTCGGGCTTCTAATCAAGCCATCAATGATTCAAAATCAAAAGTGGTCTTCTTCAACCTTGATCAAAGGTCGCAAGAGAGAGTTATGGAGATTCTGGGTTTCACTCGGACCTCCCTTCTTGTTGTTTATTTGGGGGTTCCTTTGCATTTCAAAAAACTGACAGCTGATTTTTGGAAGGACCTGCTAGATGGCATCAAAGAGAGAATGAATCATTGGTCTCATAGATGGTTAAGCTATGGGGGCCGACTAAATTTTCTGAAGTCTATTATTCGGAGCTATGCCTATTTACAAATTCTCAATTCTGGCCGCCCCTCCCTCAATCTGGAAAGAGTTGGACAAAGCGGCTAGAAGTTTTCTTTGGGAAGGTGCCAATGGAGAGAGGAAATGGGCCTTGGTTGGTTGGGATAAGGTCACCCAGCCCAAGGAAAAAGGTGGGGCTGGGCTTGAGAAGCTCCAAGTTTAACAATCGGGCCCTGGCTGGGAAACTGTACTGGAGGTGGATTTCTCAGCCTTCGTCCCTCTGCAGCAAAATCCTTTCTAGAAAATACTTGGGTCCTGTTCCTCCCAATGACTTGGGCCGCTATCCTCTAGAAGGTAATGGTTCTCTTGTGTGGCAGGCACTCAAGCTTGGATCTTGCATTATCAAAGATCAATTGTTCTGGAAAGTTGGGAGAGGGGAGAAGGCCCGATTCTAGACTGACTCTTGGGATCAGCATCCTCCAATTCTTGTAGTGTTTCCCGATCTGCTTCTGCTAAAAATAGCTCTTGAAGACAAATGCTGGATTCATATTCAGACCTACTTCACTACCAGCCTTTTGGGGGAGTATAAGGTTAAAAAATTTAAGCGGCTGGGTGAATGGCCTATTCCAATCCCTCTAGAGCAGGCCCCAACTCTGGAAAAACTTTTGGCTGAAAGGTTTCTATCTGGGAGAGATGAGGAGGATGAGCTTGCTTGGGGTTTTGGGAACCTTGGGGTATATTCTGTGAAGGAGGGCTATGCTTCGATCCTACCTGAGCCCCCCCCACACTCTTTTCTTGTTCATGAATGGAGGAATATTTGGCATCCCAAGGGTGGCCGAAAGTGAACTTCTTTGCTTGGCAAGCGATGCATAATGGTATCTTGACCTTTGACAACCTTAGAATTAGAGGCATCATTGGTCCTTCCAAGTGTGTTTTATGTTATAGGAATGAGGAAACTGTGAACCATATTCTGTTTGATTGCTCTTTCACACAGCAGATTTGGCAACGTTGGTTCTCCCACTTTAAACTTCAGGTGCTTGGAGATCTGTCCCGGACCAATTTATGGGAAAGCTGGAAGAGAGGTAGATTTATTTCTAAAGCTCTTCGTACTGGCTGGGAGATCGGTTTCCTTTTTATTTGGTGGCAGGTTTGGTTGGAAAGAAATGCTCGTATTTTTCGTGAAACCTTCTCTTCGGTGGAGGGGATTTGGCAGATCATTTGGAGCAAAGTTGTGGAAACCGTTGCCATCTATGCTGAGAAGGAAAACCAGTCTGCTTCTAAGCATTTGAGTGGAAGAGGTGCTGATCTGGAGAGACAGATAAGAAGTTGTTGGAAACCTCCCCCAGAAGGCTGGGTCAAAATCAATACTGATGGAGCTGCTAAAGGTAATCCTGGCAATGCTGGCAGTGGTGTTATTTGTCGTGATCATGCTGGGACTGTGCTATATTGGGAATTGCAAGCTCTGGGATATGCCACAAACAATGAAGCTGAGGCCTTTGCTATTAAATCTGCTTCCATCTGGGCCGTCAAGCATGGTCACAGAAAGATAATCATTGATTCTGATTCCCAAATCTTGGTTGGTGCTCTTGATTGCATGCGGAACTTTGCCTTAAAAGCTTGGAGGCTCCGTATTTTGGTCGCCCAAATTTTAGAGCTTTGGAAGGAAATTTAGGATGTGATTCCTGTTTATGCTAGTAGATCTCTCAATAAAGCGGCCGATTTCCTTGCTAAGTTGGGTGCTGAGAGAGAGGTTGGGATTCATCTGCATAGCAATTTGTCTGTGGAGAATGCCGAGATCAGACAAGGCCTTGAACAATTCCTGAAATAATGTGCAAAGTTTTTTTTGCTAAGGGTCCTTTCTGTCGCGATTTCGTGACATGTTGCCCTGTCGCGGCCGTTGGCTGGTTACTGTCGCGATATCGCGACAGGTTGAGCCTCTGCAGTCTCCGGCTGGTTTCTGTCATGATATCGCGACATGTCGCGTTATCGCGGGTCGCAATTCCACGACATGTTGCGATATCGCGACATGTCGCGTTATCGCGTGACGCGATCCCGCGTCTTGTTGCGATATCGCGACATGTCGCATTATCGCGTGACGCGATCCCGCGTCTTGTTGCGATATCGCGACATGTCGCATTTTCGTGCCTCGCGATTCTGCGACACGTTGCGATATCACGACAGGTCCCGCTTTCCAGGTTCGATTGGTGTTTTTACCGCGCTCTCATTCCCTTCTTGAAGTTGAATAGAAATGTAAATATTTCATCGTGTTTTCGCGACAAGTTTGAGTTTTGGAAGCTGCATGGTTCTTCTGTCACGATTTCGTGACACTTTTGGCAATTAGGCGACTGGGTGGATAACTGTCGCGATATCGCGACCTGTAGTGATGATGCAACATCGAGCTGGTTTTTGTCACGATTTCGCGACAGGTTGTGCCCTCCTGGTCTCTGGCATTTTTCTTGCACGATTTCGTGGCATGTTTGGCTCCTTTGCGACTGGGTGGTTTTTCGTCGCGATATCGCGACCTTCATGAGGCTTGATTGTTGCTTTCTATTTCTGTCGCGCTGTCGCGACGCTTTCTGCGGGTGGCTGTCGAGGGCCCTTCCTGTCGCGATTTCGTGACATGTCACGATTTTGCGACATGTCACGTTATCGCGCCTGTTGGTGCCAAAGTTGCCGTGACGGGTTTTCCTGTCGCGATTTCGCGACATGTCGCGTTTTCGCGACATGTCGCGTTTTCGTGACTTGTTGTTGTTTCGTGCCTTCCGTTCTCTGTGCCTTGCGGTACCTAGCATTGCCTTTGTGCGCCTTCCTTGCTATTTTGCTTGTGGCTCTGGCTCGGGATGTGTTCTCTCCCGCTTGTATCTGGTTCTTGTATTAATACAAGTTTTCATTTTTTCAAAAAAAAAAACATCACCGAGAAGGCACTGCAAATGGAACAGTCAAAAAATTCACCACATATTCGTATTCGCTCCGGGGCGGGACGAATAGACCTACAACAAAGTGTCAAAAAGCACTGTCCCAAATGTCACATCCGGGAAGCTCCAAATCACCTACAAAGTTGGGGGTTAGCTAAAATGGGGTATTTTGGGAAGACCCAGAAGGTCAGATTTTCCCAATTTGGCCTCTATCACCGGGAATTTGATGATGCTACCTGCATGTTAGTAAAGGCGGGAAATGATAAAAACATGATAAAAAATGCTCAAAACGATGTGAAATTTGAATGACAACCTATCTAAGCAGCATAGAATCAGATGCAAAAATAACAGAAAGGAAATCTACCATAGATTTCTAATCACTCTAGGGCGGGGCGATTAGAACTGCAGCAGTGTGGGGGGCACCCGGGGGCAGGACGCCCACCGTTTGGGGCCCGATTTCGGCACCAATCCACTTGGGATGGGTCCAAAACCTCTTGTGGGGTGTTTTCGAAAAATTTGGTAGGATTTTGTGGCCAAATGTCGGGTTTTGGTTCCGGATTTGCGCTTCCAATAACCACCCTATGACCTCCTCTCCAAAAGAGATCAAGGATGTGAAAGGCACAAATCAAAAGGTGTGTGTGGATGTAAAATGACAGCACTTCATTGCTCAAAATGCTCCTTCTCTGTATCTCTTGTGGTGAGAAAACTCACCAATTTATAGACCTGGAGGTCTCTTGTGATTGAGCATGCAGAGGCGCCACTTGGCAATCATGCCTTCCCAGGGGGAGAAGATTCCTCCCTGATTAGGGGCTCCATGACTGCCCCTGTAACTGCCTCTAACGCTCAAAAATGCTCACTCACACTCCCATGCAATGAAGGAAGAGTTAAGTGGTGGATCTGAGCTGCCATTTGTCAAGATTTGACTTTTTCCCATCAAACCTGCTATTCGCCCCACCCTGGAGCGAATATTGCTAATCGTCCCTGGGTGGGGCGAATACCAGTTTGTAATCATCCCTGGGTGGAACGAGTATGGAGCAGAGTGCCTGAAGGTGCCAAATTGACCTCTGACCTTCCAAAACTATTGTGAGAGTGGTTAGGACCACTGTTTAACCTCTGGGGGCTGCCCTGGGGCTGTGTGTGTCAATGCGATCAGTGTTTGCAGTCACATAATCGGATTGGTGCCGTTTTGGTGTCTACAGATGCCCCTTTTTGGGATGCGTTGTGCGTGGCATAGTGCTGAGCAAAAATAGATAACCAAAGCACTAATGATTAGGGTTTCTTAGTAACCTAACCAACTTTTGATGCCCCAAGTATGGAAAGGGCATGCATTCTTGAATCCTTGCTTCTGACGAGCGAAGGAACTCAATTCAAGTGTTAACCTTTTTTGGTGAGGTGTTACTTGATCTTGGACATTGATCAGTCATGAATAGGCAAAGGGCGCAACCTTTTGTCTATGGGAACCTTGAGTTCATGATTCATGAATGCCAAGTGTTTGATCAGCTTGTGATTATTGCTTGTTTGCTGCCCCAAGCAGGGGCGTGATTGTCTTTGTCAATGATTCTTTGAATGCATGCCATTTCCATGATTGGGTGTGTATTTGTTGATTGGTGACTAAGTGTGACTACCCCCTCAAGCGACGAATCGATGAGGGAATGACCTACATGAGAAAAGTGACGAGTCGCTTGACCCAAGATGACTTGTGTAAGGGTGCCTTCAGATGTTTATCTTTGAATGTGTGTGCAGTTTTCCGACATTTAGACCTATTTTTGGTGGGTGTTAACCCTTTTTGTGACGCCTTTGGGGTTGAAATTGTCAAAAATTCGTCTTCCCGTGGAGCGGTCCAGCTATGGTAGCCTTCTTAGGGAGTAGGATAGTGACAATTTGTGACCCCGACGTCGGTTTTGTATGCCATTGAATGGCGGGCGCAAAGGCGCCTTTGTTCGGCAATTTTATTGCTATTTTTGGGTGGATTTTGACCCTTTTGGGACGCCACTTTGGGATGAAATTCTCTGCAATCCGTCCTCCCGTGGAGCGGTCCGGCTATGGTAGCCTTCTTAGGGAGTAGGATAGTGAGGATTTGTGACCCCGACGTTGGTTTTGCATGCCCAAAATGTCGAGTGCAAAAGCACTCTTATTGGACAATTTTATTGCTATTTTTTGTGCATTTTGTTGCATTTTTTGTTGTTTTTGAAATTTTTGCTCTGTAATCGTCCCTGGGTGGGGCGAATACCAGGTTGGTAATCGTCCCAGGGTGGGACGAGTGCTAACTAGAGCGCTCATCCCAGGGTGGAACGATTACAGGCTAAAAAGCCTATTTAAGGGCCAAAACTAGGGTTTGGGCTCATTTGCATTCGATTTTTTTGGCGATTTGGAGCTCTGAGGAGGAGGAGGTCGATTCTGCGAAGCGAAGCGCTACCAAATTTGTCTAGACATCATGAGTGCATGGACCGGGTCATCAAGTGGCGGAGCCGATGCGAGACCGGTGAGTGCACTTCCTCGTTTAATTAGCTCGCAATTATTTGGAAATTGTTTGATTTTACAATTTAAAATCGCAATTTGTTTTTCTTTTGTAGTTTGTTTCATGATTTTAAAAATGAAACCCTAGTTTAAATTTATTTTGAAAAGACGTAATTAAATTCTGAAATTTGTTTTCTGTTTTAAACTAAGGTAAACCCTAGGTAAAAAGAAAAATTTGCTGTTTTTTGATGTTTTTGTTAAATTAAAACCCTAGGATAAACGCAAAACCCTAGCTTAGAGTTTTAGGTTAATTTTGTCAGTTTTAAAACTTAGCTGAAAAACCCTAGGTTTTAAAAAACTGTCATTTTAATTTTGTTTTGTTTGTATATTTTTATCAGTTTAGACTAGGATTATAAACCCTAGGTTAACTTTTTTTTTTTTTTTTTTTTGTAATAAAATTTTGTTTTTGTCAGGTAGACTAGGATAAACAACCCTAGGTTAACTATTTTTTTATTTTTATTTTTTTTGTTTGTTTTTGTAGTTATTTGTCAGTGTAGACTAAGGGTAAACCCTAGGTTAACTGAAAATTTTGTTTTTGAATTTTTTGAATTGTGTTTATCAGTTTAAACGTAGAGTTAGAAACCCTAGGTACTGACAAACTGTTTTTGATTTTTTTGAATGTTTTGAATTTGTTGTTGTTTTAGTTATCAGTTTAAATGTAGAATTAAAAACCCTAGGTACTGACAACTATTTTTTTTGAATTGTTTTGAATTTTGTTGTTTGTTATTTGTCTATTTTTAGTTGTACATTGTTTTATGTATTGTTGTATATTCATGTTATTGTTGTATAGTTTATCATGTTTTTTAATGTTTTTGTCTTGTTTTCTTTGTAGATTGTGAAGAGTCGGTACCGTGTGCCTATGGTTTTCTCAGAAGCATGGGAGGCACTGACTTTGGCTGACTGGGAGTGGCTTGATGCCCTTGGGCTCAAGCATGTGACTCGACTGGAGCCTGTGGTCGGGGATCGGGCCTATCTGACGGCCCTGATCAACTTGTGGGATCCTCGGACCAACACTTTCCATCTCCCAATAGGGGAGATGATAGTGACCTTGGAGGACGTTTATCGAATTCTATGGATTTTGATAGATGGACTGTCGATCAGGATGACATCACGGGATCAACGGACAACAGTGTTGACACGCTACTTTGGGCATGGGGAGGAGATGGGTGTGGATAGCCCAGTGGAGAGGGTAGAGGGCACTCCAGATTGGTGGCATTCTTGTACGGTGGTGGCTAGAGAGGGGCATGTTGGGAGTGAGGCACATAGTACTGATGGGCCTCATTTCCAACATGCTGCTACTCGACTCTTCGGGTGCGAGGTTCCCATGGAACCTATTGGAGGTGGTCTTTCGGTGGTGGATTGTTCGACGCATGAGCCCTTGATTATGAGGTGGGGGTAGACACTGCTGGCACAACTCTATGATGAGTTGTATGAGGTCCATTATCGAGGCAGAAGGGGATTGGCTGCAGCTATCTATTGTAGAGCTGGGCTTGGCAGCACATAGCGGTGGAGAGGCCGATGGGGTTGTCGTGGACTACTCGGTCAGAGATGGTGGATAGAGATATAGGATATGCGGCTCTATGGTGGTGGTCTGAGGAGAGGGAGAGTCGGTGGTGGGAGGTGTCGTAGGGCACTATGTCGATGCCTTCGCTCGGCTTACTCTAGGGGAGGTGTTCTGGCACCCATACCGAGATTCCGACCTGGCCTGAGGCTGGAGAGTGGCTCCGGTGGGTGCAGGGGGAGATGGCTGATCGGGCAGCATGGGACTGAGTAGGAGTACTTCCCGTATGTCTGGTGACATGATAGTTTGGGGTGCGCCAGGGGTTGCCTGGTGAGCCCTTGATCTATCATCATTGGGGGGATGAGAGGACCTTGGCCTGGCCGATCATCGAGCCACTAGGGGAGGAGGTAGATATAGTTATTGATGTCCGACGTGGATGACGTCGGGGTGATGGTTGAGTATGAGCAGTGGTGGACACTACGGTGATGGTGGGGAGAGGGACCACTGGGAGGCATAGAGGCAGCAAGTGGGGAGGGTGGAGAGGCACTAGGAGATGATTGGGGAGCTCCTTGGAGGATGCGGACATGGTGGAGGTGGATGATGTGGGTGAGGATTTTGGGGTTTCGGATCAGCCGAGATGCAGGACGTCCCGGAGTAGTGGGAGCTAGAGCAGCCTACCTTTTCAGAGATGTCAATGCCTCAGGCAGTCTCGGAGGACATGGAGGTAGGGTTGCATGCTGAGAATGCATGATTGGAGGGGCTGCTCTAGAGGTGGGATGAGGAGCTCGGGGATGCACTATGGGAGAGGGATCTCCTACGAACGTAGCTAGCGAGGGAGAACGCATTGGCTATGTATCATCGATGGGAGGGGGATACCGATGTTGTGTGGGAGATGGATCTCCTAGGATGCATGGCATAGTGCAATGAGAATTTGGCTATGTATCATCAGTGGGAGATGGACTTGGTGGGACATCAGTTGGAGTTGGAGGTAGATTAGCCACCTCGGTGGGGGATCCCTACTCTTAGTGGAGGTGGATCATCTGCGCCTCGAGAGGGAGTGATACTGAACAGTCAACATCCTCTCGATGTAGGCGATTGGATGAGGGGGCTCTAGTAGGCATGATGCGGGGCTAGCAGTAGCCACCCTGAGGGGTCCCATAGGACCCACACCATGGGGGTAGTTCCCGTTGCACCGATCCTGCGTGATCATGGTGGTCGATGCCCTAGGTTGGGTTTTTTTTTTTTGGGGGGGTGGGGGGGGGTGGGGGGAGGAGAGGAGGTAGATTAAAAATATAATAAAAATATATATTTTTTTTTTTTTTTTTTTTTTTTTTTTTTTTTATTTAATTAATTTTTTTTTTTTTTTTTTTTTTTTTTTTTTTTTTTTTTTTATGTGAAAAAAAAAATTTTTTTTTTTTTTTTTTTAAAAAAAAAAAAAAAAAATATTTTTTTTTTTTTGGGGGGGGACAACGCTTTTTAAAATTTTTTTTTTTTTTTCCTGGGGGGTTTTTGGTGGAAAAAATTTTTTTTTTATAATTTTTTTTTTTTTTTTTTTTTGAGGGGGAGGCAAGGAGGAAAGATATCACAGTTGGTTTAGAATGTAGTTAAGGTTTTCTGAGACTCAGATGTTTTAACTAACTAGCCATGACTATACTTTTATCTTACAAGACTTTTGAACAAGGTATGAATCGGACTTGTCTTTGACCAAGTTATTTCACATCCCTGTGTGTGCAATTGAGTTCGTTTATGTGGTATTCGTCAGGATACCACCAGTGTTAGATAGGCTATCAACCAAACCTGTACTGAGGATCACCTAATTAGCTCCACTAACTCCTTTGTTGTATTTAGTCAGATTAATCTATGGTGCTATCTAGGATACCATAAGCTAGCTCATCCACATGCAAACATTGATCTGTACACAAGTTAATGTGATAGATATATCATCATGCGAGAGGTTTACCACCAGTGACCGATAGGCTATCCACCAAATCGATACTGAGGTTTACCTCATGACCTTCTGAATGTTGAGAGTTCCAGGGATTCAAGTTCGACTCCCTTCTTTTCTTCAATTGTATTGGGATACTTGCTCTTTTGTAGTGATAAAAATCACTGTTTATTTTTGTTTTTTCTTTTGAGCAAGGGATTTTGAATATTGAGTGATGAGAATCACTATTGTATGTGCTTTTTGATGTATGCACTTTGGTGGTGATGTCAAATTTTTGGAGTTTTGACTTTTGCAAATTTTTGATGTTTTGCAACTTTTTGAGAACTTGGGATTCTTGGGGAATTGGGTAGGGAAGATGCTTGTCCTTTTGCCAACTCTCAGCATTCTTGGGGTCATTCGCACAGGGGGATGAGCAAGATAACCATTTCGCTTATGGTGACCTGGATTGCTTTGCAGGTTTCATCTTTCATTCACACAACTTGGGAATTTTTTATGTGTTTTAACTTGTGTTGGGATGCTACGTAACAAGGTGTGATCCAAGTAGAACTCTACCTTTGTAAAATCTATCTGACTTTGTACAGTATGTGGCTAGAAAGCTAATGATAGCTGAATGACGAAAACTCTTGATACATTAGAAGACAACCGACTATGATATGGCGAAAAGATGTGAATGGCGTTTATTTTTGATGGACTATTTATAGAATGGAGAAATGTGGAAAATGATGGATTTGCCAAGTAATTACAGTCTATGGTGCCTTTGACCTGTATGACCACAAATATGTAATGTATGGATGTGATGCTTAATGCAGCTATTATTTTTGTGTTTTTGATGGATTGATTTTTGTGAGTATGAAGATGAGATGCAAAAAGAGCTCTTTATTGTTGTGATGATTTTGAGCATGCATGGAAATGAGATGCAAATTTTTGTTATTTTTGATGATTTTATTGTTTTTGAATTTTCTTATTTTTGACCAAGCGATTGTGGGAACCCTTGGAGCTTTTTGGTTTGACCAAAGGGATTATGGGTACCTTTGGGGCATTTTGGGGATTGACCAAGCGATTGTGAGAATCCTTGGAGCTTTTTGGTTTGACCAAAGGGATTATGGGTACCTTTGGGGCATTTTGGGGTTGACCAAGTGATTTTGAGAATCCTTGGAGCTTTTTGGGTTGACCAAGCGATTATGGGCACCTTGGAGCTTTTGGTTTGACCAAGCGATTATGAGAATCCTTGGAGCTTTTGGTTTGGGCTATGGCTCTTTTAAATATGGAATGGCCTCAAATGACTGATGTTCAAGGGTTCTAGTTCCTTGATTCCATCAAGAGAGGCTAGCCGGTATGTTCCAGGTCCTATTTTACTATCGATGACATAAGGACCTAACCAGTTTGCCATGAACTTGTCCCTTAGATGGGGTGGCAAGTTAGAATTTTGTTGGTTCTCTTTTAAGACTAAGTCACCAACCTGAAAGTCCCTCAGGTGAACCTTCATGTTGTATGCTTTCTTAAGTCGCTCTTGATAGATACGTAAATGCTCGAGAGCATTAACGCGTCGTTCATCGAGCAACGTAAGCTGGTCTAACCGGGCCTACCATGCAGTGTCATCATCGATGAACTCTTGCATTGATATGCGTAGGGAAGGAATTTCCAACTCGAGAGGCATGACAGCCTCGGAGCCATACACGAGCAAAAATGGAGTTGCCCTAGTGGGCGTCCGAATGCTAGTGCGATAAGCCCATAGGGCAAGTGGGATCTGAATGTGCCAATCCTTATGACTGTCTGTGACTATCTTTTTGAGGATGGCAACTAGCATTTTGTTTGACGCCTCTGCTTGCCCATTTGCCTACGGATAATAGGGTGTCAAAAAACTATGCTAAATTTTGTACTTTGTGGTCAAAGCACGCACGTCTTTGTTCTTGAATGACATCCCATTATCCGAGATTATCTTGGATGGAATACCAAAATGACATATGATATTATGTAAAATGAACTCCGAAATGCGGGTTCCAGTCGTAGAGGTAAGCGGAATTGCTTCCACCCATTTGGTGAAGTACTCTGTGGCCATTATGATAAACGTGTGATGGCCTGACGATGTAGGGGAGATCTTTCCGATTAGATCTAAGCCCCACTACAAAAATGGCCAAGCCGATTGGATCGGCTGCAAGGCCTGAGAAGGTACATGTGTCAAATTGGCATGGTGTTGACACTTCACGCACTTCCTTACATACACGCAACAATCTCGCTCTAAATATGGCCAATAATAGCCCATGCAGAGAATGCGCTTTGCGATGGCCATACCACTGAAGTGGCCACCACATGTACCATCGTGCGCTTGGGTGATCACCCAAGTGGACTCTTGTTGGTCCAAGCAATGAAGGAGGATTCCTTCATAGCTACGATGGTACAAAATGTCTCCTAACAAGACATGCTTTGCCACTTTCTATTTGAATGATCATTTTGCGGCATGCATCAATCCAAGTGGGAGGTTACCTAACTTGAGGTAGTCCCTTATGGGTGTATACCAATCCTGCTGATCGGAAACCTCGACAGTCTGAACAACCAATCCCTCTTGAAGTTCATCCCTAGCAAAAGTTGAGTGGGAAAGAACTTGTAAGAATAGCATTGTGTTGCTATTAAGGGGAGTAGGGGAGAACAAGGACCCCTAGTTAGCATGATTCAGACAATCATGGATTCGAGAGAACTTGTCCGAGGATGGTTCAATCTGGATCAAGTGGATTCCTGGCGTTAAGTCAGAGCTTGCATGCTCCATCACTGATTGCGATAGTGTTTTGACTTGAATGGTTGTCATATCACCAGAAATGTCTTACAGGATTAGTGACCCCAAGGAGGCCATAGTGTCCACAAAATGATTCGATGACCGAGGGAGTGCCTCGATGTCATACCATTCAAGATTTTCTAAGAATTTGTCCACAAGGGCTTTGTAGGCCTATAGAACTAGGCATTTACATTGGAATACCCCTTTGACTTGGTTGACAATTAACAGTGAATCACCAAAGATGTTCAATCATTTGATGTTCATGGTGATTGTTGTCTGAAGACCTATGAGCAAGGCTTCGTATTCTGCATTGTTGTTGGTGCACAGGAAATCTAATTTAAATGATAGAGGCATTGGAGCCCCTTGCGGTGTGAAGAATACAATTCCTGCACCACCCCCTTGCTCACATTTAGAACCATCAAAAAATAGGGTTATGTCGGCTTGTGACTCAGGCTCATCAGAATCTGGCGATTCTGAGACATGGAAGACCCCATCATCGGGTAGTTCTATGATCAGAGGTTGATCGTCTTCGAGAGGAGCCTCTGCTAGTTGATCGGCTATGACTTGACCTTTGATGGATTTCTGTCCAATAAACTCTATGTCAAACTCCATCAACAACATGATCCATTTCACCGTGCGGCTACTATGATAAGTATGACTCATCATGTACCACAATGGATTCTCCTTAGACACAACATACGTCTTGTTGCTCAGCATGTAATGGCATAGCTTTTTGGTAGCAAACACCACTGCCAAGCAGAGCTTCTCGACGTATGCATAGTTAAGTTCATAACTGACCAGGGTGCGGCTAAGATAGTAAGTAGCCTATTCTTTGTGTAGTTCATTTTTCTGGGCTAGCATGGCGCCCAGTGCCACCTCAATAGCTGAGATGTATAAGTAGAATGACACTCCTGGTCTAGGTGGTGCCAATACTGGTGGCGAAGCCAAGTATTGTTTAATGTCATCAAAGGCTGATTGGCACTCGTCATCCCAATGAAATGCGACCCCCTTGTGCAATAATTTATTCATGGGTCGGCACTTGTCAGATAGCTATGCTATGAAGCGCTTGATTGACGTGACCTTTCCCTGCAGGCTTCTGAGCTGCTTGATGGTAGTTGGGGGAAGCATTTCAAGGATTGCCTTGACTTTGTTTGGGTCCACCTCGATGCCTCATTTTGAGACTATGAAACCCAAGAGTTTTCTAGATGTGATGCCAAATACGCACTTCTTGGGATTCAGTCTGACTTTATGTTCCATGAGGCGATCGAGGATCTTGCTTAAGTCATCGAGATGATCTGGGCACAAAAGAGATTTGGCCAACAAATCATCCATGTAATCTTCCAAAGTTTTATGCATGTGATCATGGAAGATGTACGTCATGGCACGTTGGTAGGTGGCGCCAACATTTTTAAGGCCAAAGGGCATGACCTTATAGCAAAATGTCCCCCAAGGCATTGTGAACGCCATTTTTAGTTGGTCCTCAGGATTGATACGAATCTGATTGTATCTCGAGAAACCATCCATGAGGGAAAGCATTTCATGGCCCACTGTAGCATCTACCAATGCGTCGATGCTCGACAAGGGGAAATCATCCTTAGGACTCACTTTGTTTAGATCTCAAAAATCAGTGCATATGCGAATCCTCCCATCTGGATTTTTGATGGGCACCATGTTGGACAACCATGGTGGGTAATCCATGCAGATGACAAACTGTGCATCCAACAACTTTTGTAATTCATCTTTGACCATTAAGGCCATTGTTGGGTGCATCTTACATAGTTTTTGCTTAACTGGCTTGACTATCGGATCAAGCGTTAGATTATGCATGACTAGCTATGGATCTAGCCCCGACATGTCTTTGTAGGACCATGCAAAAACCTCCTTCTTCTCTTTGAGAAGGGCAATGTAGTCGGCTTGCTCTTCGGGGGATAGACTTACCCCTAGCTTGATAATCTATGGATTCATTGGATCCGAGCCGATGTCTACGTCAGTCGTCTCCTCGATCGACATGTGGGATCCGTCCTCCAACTGGTGTGGAGTTGGGATCAAGTGGATATCATTTGCTGAGTTTAGATCATCGTTAGGAACCTCGGGTCCCTCTTCAGCATGGAAGATATCTTGAGTTGGCCCTGGGGTGAAATGAAGCATCTCACCAAAAGGCCAATACTCTGATGGGGATGGTGGTGAATTGATATGATCCCAGTCTATGGCATCTATGTCTAGATACAATGACTATGTTGGATCGGCCAGATTGTGGATGGGGGCGGTTAAGTCAATGGAGATCATGTTGATGAAATGATTTTGGTCTCCATTACCATGGGTGTGATGACTCGAACATTCTGGATGATCTTTGTGCTCTGGATCTGGCTCTGGAGGTATTGGCATGAATGGATCGGCCCTATGTGCGGATAGGAAGATAGGGTCTACCCTCGACACTGATATCGCTATAGGGTCTCTGGGTGGTAGGTGCTCTCCGTATGCCCAAAGTGGTGGATTCAACACTTGGTCCCACTATGCTAGGTTTATGTGCCACTCATGCCCTGGCACTATGTTTAGTTGTTCAAATATGTCATCAATATCCAAGGGGTATTGTTGCTGCATCTACCACATGTGATTGAGATATGCCATCTCAGTTTCATCTTCATAATCACTGTCGGAGATCCAAAGGCCTTCGTTGGTTCCAACAACTATTTGCGACATTAGAGGCTCATCTTGCTCGAGCAAATTGATCTGGCCCCATTGGGGTTGTTCCGCTCTCTATGGGGGACCTGATTTTCTTGATGTGGCACTTGCTCGATTGGAGCATCCAAAGGGAACATTGCCAAGAGGCTTTCTTGATAATCATCCATGGGGGTCACTTGTGAGTGATTGCTATCTGATTCGAAGGGGTCCCATGGTGCTACCTCATATTCTGACTCATCTTCTAAAGATCCTTCTTGACCTTGTCTATACCTCTCTTGTAGGTGAGCTCTCGAACTTTCTCCTCTCTCGAGCGAAGGGAAAGGGTTGTTGAGGTCAACAAGGTTGGTTGTCAATAATGGGAGATAATCCCCTAGTGTATATGTCATGTTAGGGTTGGCATATGGATCTAATGCCAACCCCCCTTGTTGCCTATCCCTAGGCCTTGCATGTTCTCTACCAAGATGTCCAAGGGTAGGGGGTGGTTGAACCCTACTCCTGACTTGTCGTATGGCATTTGGTATCTTGGTTGGCAAAGAACACGCACTCCTTGCTCATATCTGCCTAACCCATATCCATGCCAATTGCATTGGCCAAGGTATCTCAAAGCGAAGTCTGGGTTGGACAAATAATTGACATCTTCAGTAAAAGGCTCTTCATCTTCGTCCTCTTGCATGTATGGTTCAATACCATGATCAAGGCCCCCATACACAAAGTTTGTCTGTTTGGCGGGTAGCCTAGAGGAACAATAGTACCTATGGGGAGGCGAGGTCTCCCCATGTCCTGCATGGACTCCAGTGTGGGTGTTGCTACAATATTCCACACCAGATACTCCCCCAGGCCCGTATTGGCCATTTCAACGGTGATTGTTGGCGATTGAGGGGAGGGAACGGAAGTTCTTCCTGAGTCCACTCCATGTCGGGTGAACTAGGAGCCTCGACTTCCATTCTGCTAGGCATCTCCTCAGTAGATATGGTTGAGACTGATGGCGGTGCCTCTTCCAGGGGTTTCTTCCCTTTGTCCTTCTATGTGGCCACCATAGGTGGCATCGTTGGTGAAGGACCAGATGATGAAGATGGACCCGACTAGGGATTTGATGGACTTGTTAATGGGGATGCCTATAGAATCAGACCCTGTTTAGATGGATTCAACTAAAAATCCAAATGCGTTGATGGAAGGGTCGATTGCGGCATCAGCTGCACCGCATTGCAATACTTGAAGGGTTCCAAGTCCATCAGGACTACATGCACCTACCCTTCGAATGTATACTTTAAGCACTGATGAGCTATCGAAGGGACACACTTCATGTCCCTGATCCATGGCCGACCCAACAAGATGTTATAGGCCATCTCACCCTCCAAGATGTGGCACAATGTAGGTATAGTCTTTTGTCCCACTTGGATGGGTAGGACAATTGTGCCAACTATCGAGCATATTGCATCATTGAATGCTCACAGTGTATAGGTGGAGGCCACTATGTGAGATGCAAGCAACTTGAGGTGCTTCAAGGCCGCTATTGTAATGATATTACTGGATGAGCCAGTGTCCACCAATACCCTCTTGTACGGAATCCCGTTGACCCACGCGATGACGTGCAGGGGTGGATCCGCCATGTCACCAGCCACTGATTTCAATTCGTCCTCTCGAAAGGTGATGACTGGCTCAGTGCATCATTTGACATGTCCCACAAAGTTGTTGAAGGAGTTTGCTTCATGGGGCTACAACTCGATGGCTTTTAGTATCTCCATTAGAGCCTCCCGATGGGGCGTTGATTGTTGTATGAGCTCGTAGATGGAGAGCCTAGCCGATGTGGTCCTCAAACTCTGGGTGAGTTTGGTTCGAATCGTGGCCACTGGTCTAGGCGGAGGAGGTGGTGCAAGGTGTTGTTGTGGTTGTGACATTGTTGGCACCTCTCCTGTAGCTACCACGGGGCAGCTGTGCTCGGGTACCTCTTGTTTCGAGTCACTATACTGATCATCCCTACATACCCCTGCATGGGGCAGTTCTGTGTGACCTCATTGACTTGTAGGGTCTTTGCCTATGCATCATGGGTAGGCAAGGGGTCTTTAAAGACCTCCATTTGTTGATTGCTTGGTGCCACAGGATTATCCACCGCTAATGTCTTGTTATCTATTAAGTCTTGCACCAAGCCTTTAAACTTCCAACATGCATTAAGGTCATGTCCCTTCCATCTGTGGAACCTGTAGTACAAGTCTTCCCTGTAGCCCTTAGGTTTTGGTGCATTGGGGTCTATGGGTTGAATCTCGAGCAGGTTGATCAAGTTTACCGCTGACAAGCGGTCAAACAGGGAGTCTCTGGACTCTGTGTAAGGTGTGAATTGTCGCCTAGGGTGACGTTGCTGATTTTGTTCTTGCCTCTAATTTTCTCTATCATAACTATTAAGAGGCACCACCTGATAGTTAGCCTTTTGGGGCTATGTTGCTTGTGCAGGCTTAGGGATATTTATAGCAACTTGATTGACCGCAATGGGTTTCTGTTGCGTGGTCCCTATTTTAGTGTTCTTAGACCATTCTTTCTTCTTTGGCTTGGCTATCTCACCATCTTGAATCTTGATCTCCTCAATGATTCTGGCTTGCACTAGAGCTTCCTCTAAAGTGGCATATTGCTATAGCTACAATAGCATGGAGATTGATCTCAAATAGCTCTTTGAGAACATTTGGGTGAGGTCGGACATAGGAGGGAGGTAGGGCAGCTTGGAAAGCAAAGTCCTCCATCGGTTCCCATAGGCCACCATGGTTTCTTCCTCATACTTCCTGAGGTTGGCTAGGTCACTTAGTGATGCCTTCTTCTTGGTGTTGAAGGTGAAGCATTCGAGGAACGCATCCACTAGCTGATCTAAGTTACTAATGTTGTGCTTTGGCAATTGAGTGAACCAATCCGAGGTAGGGCCTACGAACATGGTGATGAATGTTCTTAACAACAAAGCATCATTGTCCTGAATGCCAAAGCATTGGCTCAGGAATCTAGTCACATGCTCTTGGGCATCTTCCTCACCTCTAAAGATTGCCAACTGAGGCAGTTTAAAGTGTTTAGGGTAAGGGGGTGCCGACACTGACGGATGCACAGGATGACTACGGAGTTGGCATAAAGTGGGCTTTTGGGGCCCAGAAGTCTTGGTCTCCATAGACTCCAAGCGCTCTAGCAGTGCTTTATATGCATCGAAAGATTTAATTTCTTCCTCCTTAGTTTGCTCCCATTGTGGGTTGTGGGAAACTTGAGGCCTATGGAGGGGTGGCCGGATAGCAGCCCCTCCGCCTTGGTAGGGCATTTTGGCCCGCTCTTCTTCTTGCTCATACTCCTCATAGGCTTCTTGAGGAGTTTTTGGATGAGACCTATAACCATGGGTGGGTCCCCATGGGGGGTGCCCATCATTGTTCCTGGGAGTGGCCTCCCGCTCAGGTCTAGGAGGTCTCGAAGGTAGCACTTGGTAAGGTCATGGAGACCTATCTCGTACCAAGGGGTTGCACCTCTCATATGGTTCTGCTCTTTGGGTGCGAGGGGTTGGAACCCTCTCAGGCATCGTGTTATGGAGCAGCTCATCTGTTTGGCACCGAATGCGCTCTTTGCTAAGGTGATATAGATGCTCTAGCTGTTGTTGGTCTTGCTCAAGCTGCGTGATCTACGCTTGGCGGGTGGCATGTCTGGCGACTGCCAGGTCAATTTGTTCTACCATATTGAGTCTAGGAGGCCTAGATGCCTCTCCTACACATTTATCTCGGTCATGATGATCCGAGATCTCTATAGGTCACTTCCCTCTATCGAGGTTGGTGGCATTCACTCGAGGCTCTGGCCTCAGTAGGTGATTCTGGTAGATAGCAGGTGTGGAGGTGCATTGCTCCCATGCTGTGTATTGCTCTTGAGGAATGTAATGGTCTTCCTCATGCTCCCTTTCATATATGTGAAAGGGGCGGGCAGAGTTGGCTCGCCCTGTTTGAAGAGCCTTGTGCTCTGGATTTTGCCTATTATTTCTAATAGTGATGGGGGGTAAAGGAGGGATGACATAATCATGTGGCCTCTCCTCATGGACCCTATGCTGTTCTAGCACTTCATCACATGGTGGCCACTCATACCGAGCTTCTAAGGGAGCCTTCCCATTTATATTGAGTGCCACGTGTAAGGACTCCTCCTGAAAGGGTCTATGTTGGATGGGAGTGCCCCTCGAAGGGGTGCCTCTATAGTCCCATTCTAAAATGGCATGATGTGGACTCTCTTGTGGGTCGGGCCACCAAGGTGGTATGACCAAGTCCTTGGGGCTATAGCGGAGGTGACTTGTGCCCCCTTGTACACTCTCTGCAGCTCCTACCCATGATTGGGCTTGGCTACGGGTGTACACCATGGTGGTGTTTTCCTACAAGATGCATAGATTTTTATTTCTTTTTATGATTTTTATGCTACACTAAATAGAAAATATCACACACACAAAGCAATGATTATCTCGTTTAAATATTAAAGGTGTGCCCTAAACCTGGTTTAGTGTGTTTTGATTTTTGTTTTGAAAGCTTTTGTAAAGAATATTTAAATGCAATATGATGGCTCTTATGACTCCCAAAAATGGTCACCCCTTCGATATACCATTGCCAGGCCGATATACCAACCTCTCTATATACCCACCCTTATGTGAGGGAAACTATTGGTACGTGAGAGCAGATGGTACGTGGAACGTAGGCGGTATGGAAGGGGAATCACCCTATTTTTGACACCTACCATAGAAGACTTATCCTCATGCATTGGGAATCACCCCAACTACACTTGGTCAGCTTTCATCAGGATTTACGTCTAGCAATAGTAGCGATCGGGGTTATGGATGCAAAAATTCAAGCCAAGGTGGTGATGAAATCCACCGTTGGTCTTGATCAAGGGCTAGGGTTTTATGACCAGCTCCTTGGTGTTTTAAATTTCCACGTGATGTGTGGGATTATTTTTATTTTGCATAAAATAAAGTAAACATGTAGTAAAACTTTCCCTAAGCAAGCAAGTAACCAGAAAATAGAAAACTGAAAGCAGAAAATGATAGAAGGTGTTTAGGACCCCTACCTCTTCTCTGCCCAAATCGGCTGGTTCTGAGTTTCTGTCCTGAAACTGCATAGAGAGCTATTCATCCCTGGGTGGGATGAATAATAGAACTGTATTCATCATAGGGTGGGATGAATGCCCATTCTTCCCTGGGTAAGATGAATTCCAGCTCTGTATTCGTCATAGTGAATGAACAGTAGTCCAGCGTTTGAAAACTTGGTACCTACAAGCAAAAAAATCAATTTTTGATCAGATTTCTGATCTCAAAAATAGAGGACAAGGTCCCACCGTGATCTCCACTGAAAGCATGAGGATACAAAAACAAAAATGAAAATCCAAGATGCGATGCAAACGAAACAAAAGATAACGCTAAATCCTATGAATTGAAAGTGCATGAAAGGAGAGAAGCATAAACGAATCAAAACCAAATAGAAAGCCAATATGGAAGACAACCCTTTTTATTAATATGCTTCAGAACTCGGTTACAATTTTCCTCCTCCCTTTTTAGGGGCTAGGAGCGTTAAATGTGTTCTTGTCACATCAATGGATGCTATTCCTTCTTCCGCGTGCCCACATGTAAAGTGGGTGGACCAAATATCACCGCCACTTGCATTGATGAGTCTTGACTCCTTGCTTCTCCTCTAATGTTGAGACCCTATGTTCAAGGAAATAGGAAATAGTCAGTAGCACCTGTAGATAAAATGAAACATGCAATCCCCACGCCTTCAATTAGTACATGCAAAATATAAATAAAATGATAACTGAAATAGATCCAAATGAACTAAAAACTTGATAGGGGCATAAAAACATCATCAGGAAGGCACTACAAATGGAATAGTAAAAATTCACCACATATTCGTATTCGCTCCGGGGCGGGACGAATAGACCTACAACAAAGTGTCAAAAAGCATAGTCCCAAATGTCACATCCGGGAAGCTCCAAATCACCTACAAAGTTGGGGGTTAGCTAAAAGGGGGTATTTTGGGAAGACCTAGAAGGTCATATTTTCCCAATTTGGCCTCTATCACTAGGAATTTGATGATGCTACCTACATGTTAGTAAAGGCGGGAAATGATAAAAACATGATCAAAAATGCTCAAAACGATGTGAAATTTGAATGAAAACCTATCTAAGCAGCATAGAATCAGATGCAAAAATAATAGAAAGGAAATCTACTATAGATTTCTAATCACTCCGGGGCAGGGCGATTAGAACTACAGTAGTGTGGGGGGCACCCGGGGGCAGGACGCCCACCGTTTGGGGCCCGATTTTGGCACCAATCCACTTGGGATGGGTCCAAAACCTCTTGTGGGGTGTTTTCAGAAAATTTGGTAGGATGTTATGGCCAAATGTCAGGTTTTGGTTCCGGATTTGCCCTTCCAATAATCACCCAATGACCTCCTCTCCAAAAGAGATCAAGGATGTGAAAGGCACAAATCAAAAGGTGTGTGTGGATGTAAAATGGTAGCACTTCATTGCTCAAAATGCTCCTTCTCTCTATCTTTTGTGGTGAGAAAACTCACCAATTTATAGACCTAGAGGTCTCTTGTGATTGAGCATGCAGAGGCACCACTTGGCAATCATGCCTTCCTAAGGGGGAGAAGATTCCTCCCTGATTAGGGGCTCCATGACTGCCCTTGTAACTGCCTCTAATGCTCAAAAATGCTCACTCACACTCCCATGTAATGAAGGAAGAGTTAAGTGGTGGATCTGAGCTGCCATTTGTCAAGATTTGACTTTTTTCTCGTCAAACTTGCTATTCGCCCCACCCTAGAGCGAATACTGCTAATCGTCCCTGGGTGGGATGAATACCAGTTTGTAATCATCCCTGGGTGGAACGAGTATGGAGCAGAGTGCCTGAAGGTGCCAAATTGACCTCTGACCTTCCAAAACTATTGTGAGAGTGGTTAGGACCACTGTTTAACCTCTGGGGGCTGCCCTGGGGGTTGTGTGTGTCAATGCGATCAGTGTTTGCAGTCACATAATCGGATTGGTGCTATTTTGGTGTCTACAATTTTCATACTTAAAATTCGCTCATTGTGCTCATCTTATCCTGCATAGAGGATGCTCATCTCTCTTGCTCCACATTTTTTGTCTCTCCTACTCCATTGATGATTGTCTTCCTTCTACATTTTTGCTTTGAGTCTTTTTCCTTAACATCTTCTCTACTTCCTTGGTCTATTTTTTCCACCTACCCACCATTACTCCTCGACAAACCTCCGATAGGAGGTAGGTTGAACACCCCTCTCCCTTATCTTCCCAAGGTGATCGCCATAAAGAATCTTCCTCTTATGTCAGAGGAGCTTCGCACATCTTTGGCTTGATCGGTTCTCCAAAGTGCAATTTGGCCTACTTCGTCGAATGTCATCTTGTCACCATAACACCTTAGTAGGGTCAACCGATAGGTGGGCGGCGACTTCCTAGGCACGTCAAAGCAAACACCTTTTTTTATTAAGCATTATATTTTGTATTTCTATAAATAATTCAGTTATATATTTTAGCAATATTTATTTGTCCTTCTTAAATAAATAAACTATTTATTTAGCAACATCTATTTGCTCCTTCTAAATAAATAAACTATCTATTTAGCAACATATTTTACTCTTTTTAAATAAATAAACTATTTATTTAAACAACATCCATTGCTCTTTCTAAATAAATAAATTTTTTATTCATCAACATCTTTTATTTTTTTTAAATAAATAAACTATTTATTTAACATATTTTGCTCTTCTTAAATAAATAAACTATTTATTTAAACAACATCCATATGAATTTTGTGAAGGAAAACCATCTACCCCATGATCATCAGTTATCAATGTTAATAATGTTCAAGTAAAAGATAATCATGCAAGTGCATAAAATAAAGAGATAGTCTTTCCATCAATCTAATCGTCTATCTTAGCCTTTAGATCTTATGATGGCTACTAGGCCATCAGTATTTGGCTCAATGTGATAAAACATTGAAAATTATCCCTTAATTGAATGCATATTTATATGAAGATATCTATTCGTGTTACCTTCAAATTGCCTTATCATCATTTCCCCTTCCTCAACTACTCTCATCTATGGTGGATGACTCAATTTCATCCACTCACAAGTGCATATGATCCTAAAAATTGGTAATTTATTAGCAGTAACACATACTTCATTACTTATCTAATATCATGAAGATTCTTTATTGCACAAAATTGAATATTAGTCATATCTGTTAATATATTGTTTTTCTATGCTTCAAAAGTCCATCTAGGAGGGTCATGAAAGATGTTTACATCACCCTATTATTTTATGGCTCTAAGTGTGAGAGAGGACAAGGTGCAAAGAGTCATGTTTTATACACCACAAGGGATGTCTATCCCTTCATCATTCAAACTTGACTTTCCATGCACAAACAACAATGTAGAGTACGAATCCTTAATCCTAGGACTTCATGCAGTTGTGGCAATGAGCATCAAGCATATTTAAATATTTGGTGATTTCCAACTTATTATTTATCAAGTAAAAGGAACTTACTAATGTAAATATCCAGTATTAAAAGCTTATAGAGAAATAGCAATGCACTACTTGCAAGTTTTGATTGGTACAATATAGATAACCTGCCTCATTTGAATAATTGATTTCTAGATACAATGGCCTCTTGGATCATTGATTTTGAAGAAACCAATTGGATAGGTCATACTATTCATTGTCACAACATTATTCAAATATGCAATCTCATATGCAAAGTCTAAAGATGAAAAATAAGTTTTTTTTAATTTAAGTGTAGCCATACGAACCTTGGATTAATCAAGTTAAATATTTCTTCAAGTTTGGCACTCTCTTTATAGATTTATCATGAACTACCAAATGAACTTTTAAATAGAAGGCAACTCATTATACTATTTTAGAGTATGTATTGTATTGACGTGGCTATGATGGAATTCTACTTCATTGTATAGAACCTATGGAGGCACAATGGGCCATATTTTAGGCTCATTATGGTACTTACAGTGGTCATTTTAGTGGGATTTCCATTTCAAAGTGTATTCTGTGTATGGGTTACTAATGGCCCACCATGGAAAGTGATTAATACAAATATGTCAAGAAATATAAAAAATGTTAATATCATACCAATTTAACTCATGTACCATCACAAGAGTTGCAACCAATCTAAACTCTTTGGCCATTCTCACAATGGGGCCTCAATGTGATTGGCAAAATATCACCTTCTTCATCGGTATAACATAAATTCATTATTATTACCACTGAGTACTTCACAAAATGGGTTGAGGCAATTCTTATGACCAGTACAATAGGACCTAGAATTACAAATTTCATACTCTAGCACATTATCTATCATTTTGGCATTACATCAAAAATCCTTTCTAACAATGGTAAGTCTTTCAAGAATAAATATTTTTTAGTGCTTTACAAGAAATATCATATCCAACATAGTTTCTTGACTTCATACTACCCCCAAGCAAATGGATAAGCTAAGGCCACCAATAAGACATTGATAGCCATTCTAAATAAACTCATCAAATATAAACACAAATATTGGTATCATCAAATCCCCTTGGTATTATGGGCTTATCGAATAAACATTTGTACACCTATAGGGGCAACTCCATTTTCACTGGTCTATGGGACAAAAGCAATTATACCTCTTCAGCTCAAGATCCACTCACTGTGATTTTATTACAATAATTCATGGATGACAACACTACCCAACAAGTGCATATTTATCAGCTTATGCTCCTTGATGAAAGGTGAATAAATTCCCTAGAGCATCTACATGTATACCAAGACCATATCGAGCATGTTTATAATGCCAAAGTTCATCCACATGAATTCCAAAGTGGGATATCTCATTCTTAAAGAGAATCAACAAAATAACAATGCCTTACCACACCTTAATGATAAATTTATAGCTAATTGGTTGGGTCCATTCATTTTTAAACAAAATTTGGGGCCTATAACATACAAGGTTACCACTATCGAGGGAATTGAAGAGATTGAACAATTAAAAATTATTCACTTGAGAGCTTTCTACACCTGATGCAATATATATATATATATATATGTATATACATGGCAAAAAATAACAACAAACAAATTTTTTAGCTTAGCCATTTTTTGCATCCATTCATGTATTCATAGCTCATATATATTCCATTCTCATTTTCCTATACAATGCATTTACTCATTCTTGTCATCTGCATTCATACTCATCACTTATCATATTGGTTGTCATTCAATTAATTTGGATAATTGTTAGTCCACTTAGTCTTGTTGTCTTAATCAGTGGCACCTTCATTCTAGCATTGGTTTCATTCCACCATCCACAACCATGCCAAAAACAATGAATGCATAAATAATAATAAATCCCATGGTACCTTATTTCTTTGGTAGTCTCTAGTTTGAGGAATATCTAGGTGTTTTCAATCACTCAACCACTCCTAGTATTTTAGGCAACCTCCATTGAATATAAAATAGTTCTTAGATGCTACAAGTTATTTCTAGTTAAATCAAGTCTCCTCTTTGACCACGCACATTATCACACATTAATAACATTATGATGCTTTAGAATGATGAACTCATGTGTGGCTATTTCCATAAAGCAAATGGTTTCCCTTGCTCATCCTATTATACACATGGTCTAAAAGCTGAGAATTGATAAAAGGACAAGCTCCCCCTTATTCCCCTCCAAAAAAAACAAATGCTTTGCTCCACCATAAAATGAGAAAATTCCTAGTAGAACCCTGAAGGTTCTAGCATAGTTTTAATAAATAAATAATTAAAATAGCATCTAAATTAAAAAAAAATCACTTTTATAAAGAATCACTGATTCACTAGTAGGAAGGTCCCTCCAATGCATTCAATAAACAATTAGATATTCTTCTTCATGGATGATTTGATATGGATTCCTCTCATATCATATATATAGACTTTTTCAATCATGACCTTTCAATTTTTCAATCATGACTCTTCAATCATGACTTTTCAATCATGTCTTTTCAACCATGACTTTTCAATAATAATGAAATATACATTTAAATGAATAAATAATAATTAATAAGTAATGTTAGGATGTGGGATCCTAACATGCCACCCTCCTTAAAAATATATTTTTCCTTCAATATCAAAGTAAGGAGCTTCATTTCTTGTTTTTCCAGTTGAATTTATGCAAGTTCTTGTACTATCTTAATGTCACTTTTTTGAAGGCATGGATATCTTGAAGGTCAAAGTGTTAGTGATGGGTTTCCAAGAAAAATAGTACAATATTCCTTAGGAGAATCATGATGATGATGGGAGAGAAACCCTTGGGGTTCCTCAAACACTTCATAATGATGCATCAAAAGTGGTGGTTACGCTTTCATATCCTTTTGTGGTTCCTTGATAGAGCCAACGGATAAGGAGTGTGTAGTCACTCTATGTTGGTTTCGAATAGGTTTGGTCATGTGGTGAGAACTCACTATTTGTGAGGAAGGTGTGTGTAGGTCTTGTAGAGTGCATGTCTAACTGGCATTGATCACTTCAGGTATGTCTACCTCATCCTTGCTTGGTGCATCAATCACTTTCGGTATATCAACCCTATTGCTGACATTGGTGGGATCAGGTATTTTGGGTATTTCTTGCTCATTGTCCTTGTTTTCTACATCTTCCTCATATTTCTCATCTTCCTTAGCTTCCACTTTGGTATTTATTAGATACTCGATATCGCTCAAAATACCATAAAGAAGTTCCATATTTTTTTTATTGTGATCTTGTTCATTCCTTATTCCATGTTGAGCATTTAATTTATCTTTCACCTTTTTCTCTAATCCAATGGACTACATCATGGTATAGTGTTTGAACTTCATCACCTCCATTTTAATTTCCATTTTCAATCCATTGATGAAGAAATATATGAGAAATGCTTCATCCAACCATATGTTGTGTTTAGTGGTATCTTTAAATCAAATTTTGTACTCATGCATGGTAGTGTTTTGATGAAGAACCTTAATCAATTCCCACATGGCTCTAATACAAAATGGTAGAACCTTTAAGGTTCTAGCATAATTTTAATAAATAAATAATTAAAATAGCATCTAAATTAAAAGAATCACTTTTATAAAGAATCACTGGTAGGAAGGTCCCTCCAATGCATTCAATAAAAAATTATATATTCTTCTTCATGGATGATTTGATATGGATTCCTCTCATATATATATATATAATTTTTCAATCATGACATTTTAATCATGAATTTTCAATCATGAATCTTCAATCATGACTTTTCAATCATGTCTTTTCAACCATGACTTTTCAACAATGACTTTTCAATAATAATGGAATATATAATTAAAGTAATAAATAATAATTAATAAGTAATGTTAGGATGTAGGATCCTAACAAATCCCCCTAAAAAAATCCCTTGATCCTCTACAAAATGAGAAAATTCCTAAAAATAAAATCCTTAAAATCTTCAAATATAAAAAAAAATAAAAAGAAAGGGAAAGAGCTTGAATCCTTGGAATTCTAAATTTTGACAACCATGGGGCTAACGTCCATCGGGGCTATAGATGCCTAACTAGCAATGGAGTACACCTTGTGTGGCAACATGTCTATCACATTAGCGATCTTATTTTGTACATACCTATGTAAGCTTGCATATGACCTAGCTTATTGGTATATGTTACAATTGATTAGTCTATCCTTGCTCATGATTAAAATTGAACATTCACTACACACAATTGGTCCTTGAAATACTTGACTCCACTAGGATACTCTTAGTTTCTTATGGATTTGTGATATTAATAGATGAGTTTGTTTGAGATCACTAGGATGTTTGAGTCTTTGGAAAATAACTCTAGATCATTTATACCTAGAACAAACAAATTGATATGTGAGCTTACATTTCATACCACCATCACATTGTTACACATGTATTATAATCCACTTGATATTTCAGCATATAGTCAAACTAGTATTACTATATTGGTGCCCCGGATTAAGCAACAAATAAAGAATCTGCTAAGTAATGGTCCATAACCTCTTCAAGTGATAATTAATGTAGTAATACCATTAATTTACTTTCATGCATACATTCATTAGGTATTCATCCACGGTGTATTCATTCCATCACATGCATATACCATCAATCAATCCACTCATAATAACAAATCAACACATATAAGATAAATAAATGTAATATATAAAGCCATGTATATATCATAGTATACATCATTCACCCATAGGTTATGTACAACAGAGCTCTCAAGATCATAAATCAAAAGAAAAAAATATCAAATGAGTACTACTAACCAATGCCATCAGGACCCCTAGACAATCCAAGATAAGTCCTAAGGCTAGATCCCTACTATGTTGATGGTTCTTGGAATTGTGGAACCCTCGATTACAAACTACTATATCTCAACTCACTCTATCAATTGGATCAAAATCTCATCAAAGTAAACCATGCTCGTAGTAGGATACCTCACTCTATTAGTAGATCCTCTAGAAACAATGTATATGCAACCTCCTATCATAACTGCAACTCATGTTCCACCACCTATTCTTGAAGGGAAACTACCATAGTTGCATCACCATATCCACTCTATGAACTTCGTAGCCTCTTCATATACCTTTACAAATCCATGATATCATCTATTGAGGACTCCATATCCATCGCTATGCTAGCTAAATGCTCCCTCAGTGCCTCCCTCTCTAACTTTGTGATCTCCACAACTGGTAGAAGTTGGTCTTGCTCATTTTCTAGGCTATAATGCTTCACATAGAGTGTTTCCAATTACTCCTCACACCACCTTAGATATCTCTTATAATACTCAATCATAGCCCTCATATCTCCACCAATATCCATACCAACCCCATCGATCTATTCCCCTACCCCATCAAACTCTATAGGTCTATCCTCATCGGTCCTCAAGGGTTTGGTCCCACTACTTAATTTATGATATCTCTATCATCATAAAGGTACCTCCATCATTGTCATTGTATCCCAATCATCCCCACTCACATAATCCACTACCTCAATAGGTATCCAAGATTAATTCTTGGTAAACTATGCATCATACTTGGTGGTTATCCCAATGTTATCCATGTCTGGTATGTCGATCACCTCATTGGACTCATCCTCCATATCCCAATACTTAGGGTATGCCAAGATAAGGTCATCATATCAATACCTATATATCACAAGGTCATCTAAAATCCTCTACTATAGCCCAAATTGCCATAGATGATGAGATAATTGGATTAATTCTCTCTCGCTACCATGGTGCTTAACTACCCATCAAGCCCATCTCACTCATTGTAGTTGCACTCCATCCTCAGGCCACACATCAACCCCTCTCCATAATTACCATAACACATCATTAGTAGTCAGTCCAATCCATATATCCTTGTAATACTATCCACTATAATTAAGGTGGTTGTGTTGTCTCTTCTCATATGCATGCCACTTGAGTGTATAAATATGCAAGTCATCCCTATTGCAATGCAATTCCATAGGGTGACCCACACTAAAATGCTCCCACCCCCATATATGTAGTAGAAGGTTGTAGATCAAACCCTTTCACTCTCACCTCTTAACTTTGTATAGCTTAATATAGTTATAAGCTAAAAATGTAGGTGCCCAAGTGTAAACCTAAGGATTATCAATCATATTAAACACCAGTAGAATCTAGTTCCAAGGGAACCTATCTCCTATGTTGTTTGGTGATAACATATTGGCTAGCATGAGCATCACATAGGTAGGTAGTGCCTCCAGTTCTCCATCATAGTACATCTCCAAGTATTGTATGCCTCCATTTCTAATGTCCACATCATCTCATCTATCCTGATAGATCTATCTCATCTTGTACTCTATATCCCATCTAACTCTAATAGGTAGCTCCTCAACAAGAATCCAATAGATGTGGTATATGTCCTCTAATGTAATGGTAATCTATCCTATTAGGATATGGAAAGTCCCCTTGTTATGATCCTACCTCTCTACCAATACTGATAGATACCCCTCCTCTACCCTAACCACCTCCAGTAATGCAACCTCCGCCAATCCCACCCTCTCCATTCTCTCCCAATTTTCAATTTTCAAATCCCTCCTAACCTAAGGTAGAGCCAGAGAAAAGTGGTGTCATGCATCCAACATATTCAATTGCATCAAAAAATAATAAAAAACATCAATCAATCATCCATTCCATTTCAAATTAATCCAAAACAATTCGACCATCTCCTCCTTCCATTTCAAAAAAATAAAAACTGAAAAAAAACAACATAAATAAAACACCTAAACTATGATAAGGTTGCACAAACACTTACCTCTCCTACACCCCCTTCTACTACAAATGCGATACCTACTCCCTCCATCACAATGTAATCCTCCACTCTCCTTCACTCTCAAATATGAAAAGTAACTGATAAACATAGGAATTAAGAAAAAATGAGCCCATATGCCTAATTATGGGCATAAAATATGGTTGTCTAGGTACTCCCAAATGTAGGCTACATTTGGTGGGCACTTCCAAATATAGGCTGCATTTGGTACACATTACCAATTGTAGGCCACATTTATAGAATGGCAAACATGAACCGCGTTTGACCTAAAAATCATAAAAAACCATCGAATTACCCTCCAAATTCATAAAATATCATCAAATCACCCCGTCCAAATCATTTCAAATTGATAATCCATTTTGAGGTCAAATGCACCTAATAAGATTCACCTAAGGTCATCATCAAGCCCTTTCTATGGGGTCACAAATTTTACAATTGGTATGCAACATGCCATTTCAAACACTAGTTCACATGCAATGACCACAATCAAGGTGGTAAAACTAGACCTCCACCTTCAAATATCTCTAGAATCACCTACATACCCTCATTGGTTGGTCCATCTACCATAATTACAAGTGCCCATCAGTTTACCAAAGGTAATGTTTTGATGATACATGAGCACCCCAAACTTGGGGTAATTAAGTTGATCTTGATTTGTGTAATTCACATCCATAAAATAACACCCCTCAACCATCCATATCAATCAATTGACTAATGGGTTTCATATATTTCATCTTATACTCATTCGCTACTTGAGTGGGGAAGCCAAAACCAAACATTCCACAAGTCATTTAATCTTTACATTGAGGCAACAAAATCAATTTCTCCACCCAATAAAATAGGTGTCTCTTATTTTTGAATCATGTTGCATTCTATACAATGCAATACAAAAAGGGGTATATATAGACACCAAACCCTAACCACTCACAAAATCCATTCATGTTGCATACCCTAAGTCCCACATAATAAAAATATGCCTAAGGTCTCACTTAGGTTATTTTTTGCACATTATCCTATTTTCTAGATTTTACAAAATCTAGAAAATATCTCCTAGGATCCCTTGTCTCTCCCTTTACCACATGTCCTAACTACCACTACCCCTTCCCTTTCCACATCTCTCACCCTCATAAATACCCCACATGCTACCTTTCCCCCTAGGTGAGACACCTCAAGTATCCCACTCCACCTACCCCTACCATGTGGTTGCCCTAGCCTACCACTTGGCTGCCCTAGCTTACCACATATCCTCACACCCCTCACCTCCCATAATACTACAAATACCCCACAATTCCATTCACAAAAATAGGATAAAATAGGTACCATAACGTTACCAAATTTACACCAAGAAGATCAAATCTTACTCAAGGTCTGAGCCACAGTATTCGAGGAGCAACCATTTGAGACCTTCTACCATAATTCCCAAAAAGCAATCCCCTACGTTTAGCCAATTTCAAGTGCAACATGTATTTTCCAAACATAGTATACTGCATTTACCCAATCCTAAATGTAGCTTGTGTTTTCCAAATGGGGTTTATTTCATTTGATCATGCCTAGTCAACCAACTTGAGACTCAGATCAGTACATATAACAGAATAGGATATACTTTTGATTATTTTACATCCTGTACATATTTTTTGGGTTCTATAATCATATGTTTTAGGGTTTATTATTTTACTTATATCAATATGGACCTTACACAATAAATGTCTCACATATGCTATTGATGCTCATTTATTTGTAGGATTCATTTGTAGGTGATGGGTTTTTGAAAGCCTATTGAAGTAAGGGTAGTCTGTAAGAATACGTAAGCTTACCCACACTATTTCGATTATAGCACAAATATATTGGAACCCATCCTAATTTTATCTATGAAAGGGTTTTCCCCCATATCTATTGTATTTGAAGCAAGCAAGCACTTTTTATAATAATACCCTCACATATCGGGGCACATTGTTGTAAAAGAATAACAATGCTCTAATATATCAATGAAGAACACAAGCTTATACTGAGAGGGGGGATGAATAGTATAATACCACTTTTTACTTTTCTTTTCTCAAACAATATTATCCAATATATCAATAGCAATATCAATAGTAGTAATAAAAGCAATGCACAAATCACCACACACAATAGAGACACCAATTTAACGTGGTTCACCCAATGTGGGCTACTCCACGAAGAAAATATTTCACTATAATTTTCTCAACAAATATCTTGGGAATCCTTACCTATTACAATTTTTATGGACCTCTATCCAAAGGAGACACCAATACCCTAATAAAGTTTGTGGATACCTATCCACATGAGAACTCCTTCTCCTCTGCTTTAGCTGGTGATCCTCTTATAAGACTACTACCTCCACTACTCTGGCTTGTGGATCTCTCTCCACTAAATACCTTTGTCCTCTATAGCATAGCTAATGGATCTCTATCCATTGGAGACTATTTTCCTCTACTCTATCACATCCAAATATTACTCTTACCTCTGCTCAATATAATATGCACTAAACATAGTCCTTCGGTCTAGCACAAATATTCTCAATATCTATCTCAAATCTATCCTCAAGCCTTAACATAAAAATTGACTCAATCACAAATCAACTCTGCTAGATCTATCCCAAACCTTAACTCAATGTTTGAACAAATAAATCAATCAACTTTGCCCTCAAGTCTTCTCAAATACTTACCTCAAATCTATCCAACAAGTCCTCACTAGAACTTGTCCAATTTTCTCCACAAGTCTTCACCAAAACTTACCTCAAATCTATCCAACAAGTCCTCACTAGAACTTATCCAATATGATTGTAAGCTTCCAAAAAATCTCACATAAATTTGTCCACAAGTCTTCACTAAGACTTGTCTCAAAACTTCTCAACAAGTCCTCTCTAGAACTTGTCCAATCTGATTGTAAGCTTCCATAAAAGCTCACACAAATCTATCCTTAAGCTTTCACAAAATCTTACTCAACTCTATCCTTAAGTCCCCTCTAGGACTTACTCAAATTTTCTCACAAGCTTTCACCAAAGCTTATTCAAATCAATTGCAAAACTTTATTATAAAACTCAACTCAATATCTCATAGAAATTTTCTTAGTTTCACTTTTTTTTTGATTATTTTTCATCCAAAACACAACTTATCTTCAAGAAGACCTCTTCAATCACACAAACAAATTTCACTCATAATTTTATTTAACCATAGAAATATATAGAGAATGGTAAGAGACTCAATATGTTTTACACTCACATATCACTCTATCACTTTTAAACTCCTTTTCAAATCAATTTAGAATTAATAACAATTTGTCTCATAAAACTTGAACTATCACTCCAATGCTTTTAATCAATAATGCTCAACCAACTCCACTCAACCAATCACTCAATGAAACACAACTTGCTTACAAACCCTAAATAAGTGTTTCACAATACTTTCAACAACCCACACTATGGAACTCAAACCTTGACTCAAGATGATTCTAAATTCACATAACAATGATACTCATGATCTTTTACAAACCCTAATCAAGCACATGAAATCTTACTCAAATATTTCCAACAATGCTTATCAAACAATCTCACATAAAAATGATACTCATGTTTTTTCACAAACCCTAGTTCAAGATAGTTATCAATTTCACACTCAATTTCTCTCACAACCATTCACCAATCATGTATATGAAAACTCACTCAACAATACTTATCAAACAAACCTTTTCAATCCAACTTTACTCAATCCAAAAATATTCCACTCAAAAATAAGATATGCCCATACCTTTTTCTTTATGGAGAAATAACCTCAAAATCTATCTCAATCACAATCAACCTCTTTGCCAATCTCAATGGTTAGATATCATAAATTTTCACTCAGTTTCACTATAACCCCTTTCAAAAATTTAATGCATGAATTAATCCAGAATCCTACTTATGTCTCCCTACTCAAAAATTATATTTCCAAAATAATTGACTTTATAAAACAAAACCAATTTAATTTACTTTTAACCTTCAATAATGGTATTTACCACCTTTTTTCTAAGGTAAAAAATATTTTACTTTACCCTACTTTTAACTCCCTAGATGATTAATTAATCAAATCACACCATGCACTAAAATAGCGCTCACAAAGCAATTTCAAACCACTTGCTCCAAATAGTGCCACCAAGCAACCATAGATCATAGACCATGCACTTTTATTAAAACAAAAAAATTAAATACCTCACGTGCTCCTTTGTGGGACTCTATACCTAGTCAAGCCATCACCTACACCCTAGCCATGACCTAGCTACCGCATGAGCTAGGCACTCACGTGAGAGGCAAAAGCACTTTGAGCACTTTGTCTCTTCGACCAACACCAAATCCAAAAAGGCTTTGTCCCTTCACTTTCGCTGAGACTCGAATGTAGCACCTCTACGTTCCCAATGCCTTACACACCAAGGGCTTGCCACTAGCCCAACCAAGTGGTTGGTGATAAGGCTTTGTACCTTGGTCACTTTATCCTTCACAATTTCAGCTACAAATAAAAAATTAATATCCTCTTTGTCATTTTCTCATGAATTTATAGCATTCCACTTCGAAGACTTGCATTTGTGAGACAAATGTTATGGTATTTATACCATATACTTCTATCCTTCAAACATCTATGGGGGAATAAAAGTTTAAATTAAATTTGCACCCAACCCAACTTTGGGTTTTAATAGTGCTATTTTTATAGTCTAATTTATTATATAAATAATATAAATTATTTATAAATCACCTTAGGCTTTAATTTAACCTTTAATATTACAATACAAATATTATAATATTATTTCCATTGTGCCTAGGTACTTTTTTTCCTTAGACCTTTTATGATTTAATATTATAATAATTTATACTATTATTTCCTTTAGGCCTTTTCTTTAGGGTATTTAACTGTCCTTTTGACCAATCATGTGAAGCTCTTAAACCAAATCTCTTGGGATTAAAATATAAATATTTTAACCCTTATTTTTCCAAGTCTTGCACTGATTCCTGACACCAACTCTTGACATCAATGACAACACAACTACCTCAAAATTTTTAACAATATCCCCATTTATCATTGATGGCAACCCATTTTTTTAACCATTCCTTTTCCTTTTTTAGTACTACTTCCTCAGAAACTGCTCCCCCTAACTAAATGCTCTCCCCCTAACTCAAATCTCTCCCCTTTTGACATCAATGGCAAAGGGCTACCTTTGGGGTTTGGGGCTAAGAATGAGACTCTTAGCTTAGCCCCTCCCCCACCTCCTCTATTGAGGTGGTTAATTTTAGGGTGGGAGTATCTCTACTCCTAGCATGCACTGATTTTTACCTTTGTCCACCTTTTTCCTCAACTGATCCTTTTGATTCCTCTAAATATTCATGTTCTTGCTTGTCTCTAGAAATTTTTCTCTACACCACTTTGTTGTATGCCCAATATTATTGCACTTATAACACTTAATGTTGTGGTTCCTTGAAGGTGCAATTTTTTTGAAGTTTCTCATGGTGAAGCCATATCCATTCTTGTCATGAACCTTGCAATTAACTACCTTATGACCAAACTAATTACAAGAGTAGCAATACCCTTGAAAGAGATGCCTGTTTCTAAAGTTTCCATATTCCTGTATTCCATGTGTCCTGCACTATGTAGCCTTATGCCCAAACCTGTGATATGAGAAGCAACACCCATTGAAGAAACCTTTCCTAGACCCCATTGGTCTCTTAGTCTCTTCTACCCTATGTTGTTTCATGTTCCATATGTCCCTCATTTGTGCATTGTTCCTTCTCTTATTGAACTTTCTATTGTCTAAATCATCCTTAGAAGTCTCACTTTCTCTTACACTCTCCTCTTTTGAATCTTCTTCTTCTTTGGAGCTTGAGATTGACTCCTCTCCTTGTTCTCTTTGATCTTGTTCAACACCAAGTCATGTCTTGTTTGATGAAGATCTTTGTACCTTGATAATATTATCCAATTTCTTTGAGCTTCTCCCAAACCTATATAGCTTATATTTAGACTCTTTTACTTCCTTCCTTAATGAATCTACTTCATGCTCTAACCTTTCACATTCTAAAACCTTTGCTTCTAACTTCTCTTTAAATATCCTTGTTTTAGCTATTGAGTTGGTTAGATCCTCTATAAGATTTCCTTTCTCTTCATCACATTCTTGAAATTGAAGCTTGAGTTTTGAGTTTTGCTTTCTTACCTTCCTTAATGCATCAAGGGTAGAAATAAGCTCACCCTCAAGATCAACTTCTCCTTCCTCTAATTTTTTATTATTCTTCCTCTATTATTTTGTTTTCAAAATCATATTTATTATTTTCTTATTCATTTCCACTAGAAGCACTTCCTTCTTCTATTTCCATAAGAAGACTTTCTTCTTCTGGACCTTCACTAGCATATTCATATTCATCTTCACTGAAACTGAATCCATTCCTTGTACAACTATCTTCAAGATGGCCAAAGTTACCAAATCTAAAAAACTTGAGAATTATTGGTGTCATGTTTCTAACCACTTCTTTTTCTTCTACCAAAAATATAATTTCATCTTCATCATTATTTGAGGAGCTTTCATCACTATCACTTGAACTCTTACTTGCCTTATCTACATAAAAATTCTTCTTATGCCTTTGGAAAAAATTCTTTCCTTGCTTGCCTTGTCCATCCCTACTTTTATTTTGGTACCTTTGTTTTCCTATTTCCCTGTTCTTATGATCATGTTTTTCATCATCATTGTTATTTTCAGCCTCTAGAAAATTAGATGCATAGTGACCATATTTTCCACAATTAAAATATCTAACTGATTTCATGCCTTTATACTTTCTTTAGTCCTTGTTCCTTATTCCATAATTTGCTTCCTTATCACTAGATAACACATTGCTTGAATCTAACTTCTTACCCTTTGTCTTCTTTGTAACTTTGAAGGTTGCTTCTTTCTGGGGAATAGGTTCCTCTTTTATTCTCATCTCAAAAGTTGTGAGAATTCCATGTAATTCATCCCTTGTCAAAATTTCAATATATTTTGACTCTTCTATAGCTGAAATATTTTCACTATACCTTTTTGGGAGTGACCTTAAAATATTATCACAAACATCTATTTCTTCAACTTTAAGCCCAAGTCCTTGCATGGAGTTAACAACCTCATCCACATGAAGTAGGTATGCAACAATGTTTTCCTCATCCTTCATCTTTAGGTCTTCAAATATTCTCTTGTAATTTTGCAACTTTTCTCTTTTGACCTTTTTGTCTCCCTCATATATACCTTTCAACTTATCCCAAATTTCCTTTGCTGATGTGCAATGCATAACCTTTATAAACTCTATTTCATGCAAACCCTTTAAAATTCCATTCATTGCCTTTGAATTATTTAGTTGTAGGAGCTTACCATATTTATCTATAGGTGGAGTTGATGGTGGTATGTATCCATCCTCAACTGCTTGCAAAATTTCATTTCCAAGTGCCATTAGGTGAATCTTCATTCTCATACTCCAAAGTGCATAATTGTTCCCATCGAAAAATGGTGTCGAATTCCCTAAAGATCCATTCTGAGAATCCATCTATGTTCTTGTGAGCATTTATTCAAGTTGTTAAACTCTTCTGAAGGAACCCACTCTAATACCAATTGAAGAACACAAGATTATACTGAGAGGGGGGAGTGAACAATATAAGACCACTTTTTACTTTTATTTTATCAAACAATATTATCCAATATATCAATGGTAATATCAACATCAATAATAATATCAATGCACAAATTACCACACACAATAGAGACACCAATTTAACATGGTTCACCCAATGTGGGCTACTTCATGGATAAAATATTTCACTATAATTTTCTTAACAAATATCTTTGGAATCCTTACCTATTACAATGTTTATGGACCTCTGTCCAAAGGAGACACCAATCCCCTAATCAATTTCATGGATTCCTATCCATAGGAGAACTCCTTCTCCTCTGCTCTGGTTGGTGATCCTCTTAGAAGACTACTACCTCCACTGCTCTATCTTGTGGATCTCTCTCCACTGAAGACCTTTATCCTCTATACCCTAGCTAATGGATCCCTATCTACTAGAGACTACTATCCTCTACTCTATGTCACCTCCAAAGCTTACTCTCAGCTCTACTCAATAAAATTTACACTAAACATAGTCCTTCGATCTAGCACAAATCTACTCAATATCTATCTCAAATTTGCTCTAAACACAATCCTTCGATCTAGCACAAATTTACTCAATATTTATCTTAAATATGCACTAAACACAATCCTTCGATCTAGCAAAAATCTTCTCAATATCTATCTCAAATCTATCCTCAAGCCTTAACACAAAGCTTGACTCAATCACAAATCAACTCTGCTAGATCTATCCCAAACCTTAACTCAAGATTTGAACAAATCAATCAATCAACTCTTCTCTCAAGTCTTCTCAAAGACTTACCTCAAATCTATCTAACAAGTCCTCACTAGAACTTGTCCAATCTGCTCCACAAGTCTTCACCAAGACTTACCTCAAATCTATCCAACAAGTCCTCACTAGAACTTGTCCAATCTGATTGTAAGCTTCCACAAAAGCTCACATAAATCTATCCACAAGTCTTCACTAAGACTTGTCTCAAAATTGCTCAACAAGTCCTCTCTAGAACTTGTCCAAATATGATTGTAAGCTTCCACAAAATCTCACACAAATCTATCCTTAAGCTTTCACAAAAGCTTACTCAACTCTATCCTTAAGTCCCCTCTAGGACTTACTCAAATCTGCTCATAAGCTTCCACCAAACCTTATTCAAATCATTTGCAAAACTTACATATAAGACTCAACTCAATCTCTCACATAAAACTTCTTCAATAACTTAAACAAGTTTCACTCAATATTTTTTTTAACCTCAGAAATATATAGAGAATGTTTAGAGACTCAATATTTTTCACACTTACAAAAACATTCAAAAAATTCAACTTAATCTCTTCCAGAAAACCTCTTCAATCACACAAATAAATTTCAATCAAAATTTTGTTTAACCATAGAAACATATAGAGAATGGTAAGAGACTCAATATGTTTCACACTCACAAATTACTCTATCACTTTCAAAATCCTTTTCAAATCAATTTAGAATTAAGAACAATTTGTCTCACAAAACTTGAACTATAACTCCAATGCTTTTAATCAATAATGCCCAACAAACTCCACTCAACCAATCACTCAATGAAACATAACTTGCTTACAAACCCTAAAAATATGTTTCACAATGCTTTCAACAACCCACACTATGGAACTCAAACCTTGACTCAAGATGATTTCAAATTCACATAACAATGATACTCATGATATTTTATAAATCCTAATCAACCACATGCAAGCTTACTCAAATATTTCCAACAATGCTTATCAAACAATATCACATAACAATGACACTCATGTTATTTCACAAACCCTAGTTCAATATAGTTCTCACTTTCACACTCAATTGCTCTCACAACCATTCACCAATCATGTATATGAAAACTCACTCAACAATACTTATCAAACAAACCTTTTCACTCCAACTTTACTCAATCCAATGATATTCCACTCAAAAGGAAGATATGCCCATACCTTTTTCTTTATGGAGAAATAACCTCAAAACCTATCTCAATCACAATCAACCTCTTTGCCAATATCAATGGTTAGATATCACAAATTTTCACTCAGTTTCACTATAACCCCTTTCAAAAATTTAATGCATGAATTAATCTAGAATCCTACTTATGTCTCCCTACTCAAAAATTGCATTTCCAAAATAATTGACTTTATAAAACAAAAACAATGCAATTTACTTTTAACCTTCAATAATACTATTTACCACCTTTTGTCTAAGGTAAAAAAATATTTTACCTTACCCTCCTTTTAACTCCCTAAGCGCTTAATTAATCAAATCACACCACGCGCTAAAATAGTGCTCACAAAGCAATTTCAAACCACGCACTTCAAATAGCACCACCAAGCAACCATAGACCATAGACCATGCACTTTTATTAAAATAAAAATTAAATACCTCATGCGCTCCTTGGTGGGACTCGATCCCTAGTTAAGCCACCACTTGTGCCCTAGCTATGGCCTAGATATCGCGTGAGCTAGGCACTCACATGAGAGACAAAAGTGCTTTGAGCATTTTGTCTCTTCGACCAATGCCAAAGCCAAAAAGGCTTTGTCCCTTTGTTGTCATCGAGACTCGAACGTAGCACCTCTACATTTAGAGCGCCTTACACACCAAGGGCTTGCCACTAGCCCAACCAAGTGGTTGGTGATAAGGCTTTGTGCCTTGGTCACTTTGTCCTTCATAATTTTGGTTGCAAATAAAAAATTAATATCCTCTTTGTCCTTTGCTCATGAATTTATCGCATTCCACTTCCAATACTCACATGTGCATTAATATTCGGAGACTTGCATTTGTGAGACAAATGTTATGGTATTTATACCATATGCTTCTATCCTTCGAACGTCGACAGGGGAATAAAAGTTTAAATTAAATTTGCGCCCAACCCAACTTTGGGTTTTAATAATATTATTTTTATAAATTAATTTATAATATAAATATTATAAATTATTTATAAATCACCTTAGGCTTTAATTTAACCTTTAATATTATAATAAAAATATTATAATATTATTTCCATTAGGCCTAGGTATTTTTCTCTTTCACCCTTAGACCTTTTCTAACCACCTTTAATATTATAATAATAAATATTATAATATTATTTCCTTTAGGCCTTTTCTTTAGGGTATTTAACCATCCTTTTGACCAATTATGTGAAGCTCTTAAACCAAATCTCTTGGGCTTAAAATATAAATATTTTAACCCTTATTTTGCCAAGTCCTGCACTGATTCTTGACACTGACTCTTGACATTAATGACAACACAACTACCTCAAAATTTCCAATAATAAATAATGTTAGATTTTGACGGGAGGTAATATGATCACAATATGTAAACTAATGACAAAATAATATGTAGAAAAGTAATAATATGAACATTTGCAAATAACTTGTAAATACGTTGTTAATGGAAGTGATGAAAATAGTACAATGTTATATAATGGAGGACATAAACACTCCATGTACATATATGAAAGGACTACATTGTACCATACTACCAAACTATAACACACACTGAATATAATCACTTCCTCTTATAAAACACTCACTATGAGATCATTATATAGGAATATAGATTCCTTGGCCCTTACTCTACCTACGAATTATGTACATATGGACTACATGCACATTTGCAACTTGCACATTGACACTTATTTATTACAATACTTAGAGCAACTAGGTAACTTCACTCTAAATTAAATGCCCACTCTAGCTATGTAGAAAAGGTGGTACATTTACATAACCCACATGATGTAATATTATCTCTCTTTTCATTGCTTTTACTTGTTTTGTTGCCTTAGTTGCTAGGGTGTCGTTTTCGTTGCTATAATATCTAATATATATTGCTATTAATTTATATTCACCTATAATTAACTATTTTAGATGTAGATTATTTTTTTTTTTTTTTTTTCTTTTCTTCTTTTTTTTTTTTTTTTTTTTATATATATCAATCATCATTATTATTTATTAATTTTTTATTTTAATTTTTAATTAATTTTTTTTTATATATTTATATATAATTAAATTAATTATTTTTTTAAATTAATTTTTTTTTATAATTTTTTATACTAATATTATTTTTTTTATTTTTTTTAATTTTATAATTATTATTATAAAACATAATCTTATATTCTATTATTTTTCATAATTTTTTTTTATTATATATTAATTATTCAATTTTTTCTATTTTTAATTAATTTATATATCCATTATTTTCTTCTTATAGAGATTATTATAATAAAATTTCTCTAAAAATTATTTTTTTTAAATTTTTAAATTTATTTTTACATAAATATAATAATTTTTATTTTTTTATTCATTTTATTTTTTTTATCTTATCTTTTAAAGATATATGTTTTTATTATATCTAATTTAAAACATAAAAGTTTTACATCATATTGTTAGTTTTTTTATCAATATTAAAATTATTTTTTTTTTTTTTTTTGTTATATTTTTTTGTTTAATTTTTTTTTCATTTTATATTTTTATATTTTTTTATATTTATATCAAATTTTATAAAAATTAAATATTTATTTCAATAATTATAATCCAATTTTTTATTTATTATAATTTATGTTTTTTTTTTGTTATTTTAATTTTAATTTTTTTTTTTTTTTTTTATTTTTTATTTTATTATTTTATTTTATTTATTATTTTTTATTTTTTTTTTTTTTTTTTTTTTTTTTTTTTTTATATTAATTTATTTTTTTTTTAAAAATATATATTAAAAAAAATATTTATTATTAAAAGAGTATTTAATAATTTTAAAATATAATAAAATTTTTTATTTTTTTTTTTTATTTTTTTTCTTTTATTTTAATTCATTTTATAATTTTCTTTTCTTTTTTCTTTTTTTTTTTTTTGGTTTTAAAATAATATAATTTACATATAGAATTTTAAGGTAAATTAATCCTACATATATTATTTTGATAACTAGTTTATAGCCAACTTCCTTGTATGGAACTAAAACCTAACTTGCACTTACTTATAACTAACCTACAATCTACAAAACCCTTATTTCATATCACATACAATAGAAACTTACTCTTTCAAATTGTCCTCTATGAAAAGGATTCATAGGTTATTATTTATTGGTGAAATTTTATCCATATTTATCACTTTCTATTAAAGGTTATATCTTCTTTGTAAATATATTTCTAATCAACAAATTATTAAATGTTTATTGGATATTTTCATTCTTATATGGAAATGCTATACTAATTAATCCACTTGCATTATCTCTAATGTGACCCGGGTTCAATCCCCATGGTGGATATTTAAAAGAAGTATTTACTCAAAAAAAACATTATACTAATTAACATATACATTATATTTTGGACCATCAAAATTGGAACCTTAATAGTGACATTTTATATTCAAAATTTAATTTTTATCATACATTAATGTTGATGTATAGTAGTAGATAAATTGGAAGCAAATGAAAGTCGATGAAATTTTTCTTAAAAATGTACACCTAATTTTTCCATATTATTATTTTATTATGTATCACTTCTCCTTTTTTTTTGTTAGTAAATTTGATTAATCATATTGGTTCAAAACTAAACCTTCTCATCTTGATTAAACTATGACTATTTTTGGTATCATTCTCTCTTCAACTTTGTTTTATATTGGGTGGTAATGCATAGACAAACGTTGATTAGTCAACCAAATATTAAATTTTGCTTTGAGTTGGTTTTATCTTACTTTGTTACATCATTGTATTTTTAATCAATATTTTAAGAATAATTTCCCTTTATAATTATTTGGTCATCTAATTTTTTATTGATATATATGCAACTACTTTGAGTCTATTTTTTATCAACAATAATACTTGTATGGTCTTTGTATCTCATAGAAACTATAGTGTTACAAGCATTTCCTTAATATTAAAATGTGTATCTATTTTGGAATATTGAGATTTTTAAATGAGTAGTTGGTGCAATGTACAAAAATATTATATACAAATTTCTAATATGGTTCATCAATATACCTTAAATATGATGATCTAGTACTCACATCATTTGTGTCAATTACTTATGAATATAAGAAGATATAATATCTAGTGGAAATGTCACCTACTAGTCATTGGGATCATTCCCTTTGGCATCTAGGATTGTATATAATGTTTGTACTAACTAATATCATATATGATCTTGTTCTTTGTTGTCTATACCTTTGTAATTCTCAGTCACAAGGTAAAACTATTGTAGGTGTTAATTGTTTGCTCTATGTGGCATGCACTTTCTAGCTTACTTTAGGAATTCAACACTTGTAGAGTCTTATGATCAGAATATATGATAGTCTCATCACTGATTTTATGTTGGTGCTACTATATAATAACTTGAATAGTAATATGCAACTCCCTTTGCATGTGGACCACTAACAAGCTATTTTAAAAAGTTTCTCAAAATGGCATGCCACAATATGTTTATTCTAAATCATGGTGGCATAAAGTGCATAATATGATGAATCATTTTTAACTTTGAGTAGACGAGATATATTTGGCATGGAAAGCATTGGCACCTTAAATAGGTGTTTCTTACATTTTCAAATACAAAATTTTATTATAAATTCTTGTGAACTTTTATTTTCTTAGCATGTTCTAGTTAAGTGGCCATACAAATATGAAAGAGCTATCATGGACCTATTGTAGTAATTGATAAGGCCTAGATGAGTATCATTAGATTCATTAAGGTTGACCACTATTAAATGGCATATATGTTATCTAAGCCTACATATTTGAACTAATGGTTAATATTATATCCTAGAGAGGATACTTTTATGATGTTAAATTGTGTTTATCTATTTTGGCTTATAGTCTATGCTAGTCTAGAAAGTCCATAACTTGATAAATGTGTTGTAAATGGTCCTTCCATGTACTAAATATAAGGATGTCATGCAAGTAGAAAATTATTAAATAAATTATGAATGCTTACATAATATTATTCATCTATTGCATAAGTCTTTTGGATATATTTCTCAAGCAAGAAGGAATAATAAACCAATTATATAATATTTTCTACCCTTAAAGGTCAAATTTCATATGTCACTATAGTTGATAGAACCTAATGATAACCTTAATTAATGTTTTTCTTCACATAATTTTATGCCTAGATTAATTATAGTTCAAAATGTCTCTAATGCATTATAATGGAAACATATTCTTCACAATGAATTTATTAAGTTATAATCAATATATAGGATCCATGTCTAGTACTTCTTCATAACTATGATAATGGGACTATAAAATAGATATGAAATTACTTATATCTTAGTCTAATAAATTAATCCTTAAATCTACCACCCAATTTTATTAATATTCTCAACTATTCAATAATATAAGGTGTTGATGGGTAGTGAAGATCCATGGACTAATTTAAACCAATGCTTAATTGTAAAATATAATCATACTCCTTAGGTATCATGGGATACATAATAATGTAAATGAATAAGTTTTTTTATTACCAAGACTATTTTGAATAGGTTATAGAGGGAAAGAACAAGGCCAAAATTTATGGCACCATGTTTCTATGGTTAAATCAATAGCAATATTTATGTGTAATCATTTTATTGTACTTTTTATTAATATCACTATTACATTATTTTAAGGTAGGTACTCTATATGTCATTTACCACTTGCTTCCCAACTTCTCTTTGTCATTATCCTATATTCTTAGAGGATTCATGGGATTGGATAGCACTTAAAGGCCTTTGGTAAATAGCACCGTAGGGGTTTTTTCTACTAGTAATTTAGGTTATGGTGCCAATAATTTCCTATAGTGATATCATAATATAAAAAATATATTTGATATATATATTATCCAGCTTTGATATGAAGCAAAATACTTACTCGAATGAGTGCACTAGAAGAAACTACATCTCCAAAAATAGATGGTTGTGGATGCCATTTATTTTATTTAGGAATTGATGCTTCTCATCCCTTTGACATACAAATGAGTGAGATATACATTGAACTTATTAATGTATTATTGTATATATTGGTTTTTATACCATTGTAATTCTTAGAAATACATGTTCTTATCCTTGTAGGGAATCAAAAAATAAAAAATAATTGTTTACTAGCTTTATGAATGTCTTTCATATCAAGATAATATATGCTTTATCTATGAACATGTTACTACTAGATTGGGTATTTGTATTTGACTTATTAAAGGATACAAAAGAAATCCTATCCATGTTAGAACACTAGTTGGTAGAAATATAGATATCAAGCTATATAAGGGCATAGGTTTGGTAGCTAAGGATCTTAGAACTAGAAAAAAATTGTATTACCCTATTCTTCAAGATCATTTTAGATTATCTTCTTAACATACTATATTATGATATCCATTATTTATGAATTTGCAATTGATGGTATTTCTTTTCCATAGAGCAAAATAAAATCATTCTCATAAAAATATAGTTTTATTTATATAATATATATATATATATATACTATAGAATATGAAGCCCACATAGCCATGTTACAAATAGTATAAATATTAGTATACTGGTTGTGTGGAATTAGATGATGTATAACTCTATATTCTAATAGAATGAAATAAGTAGAACATTAACTTAACCATCATAGATGCAACCTATGCTTGTTCTTATTAAATTTGTTCTTATCAATAATATTTATGACAACCATCAATTTAAAACTCACTTATCATCAAGAATGTCCTTTAATATAAGAGTATTTCATTGGTTCTAGTTATTTTTAAATTTAATTTAGATTTCATTAATACAAAAAATAAGCACAATATTCCTTTGGTGTTACTTAAAAATTACACATTGTCTTTTTTTCATTTGTTTGATCAAAGACTTTATTTTAAAGTAATTCTGTATGCAGTAGCTACTCATTTCATTTATTATTATTATTATATGTGTGCATTATAGTACTTTATTTTTATGTTAGAACTTTAAATTTGTAAAATCTTATTTTTTTATTTATATGTATTTTTTTTTTAATACTTATAAATTAGAATATTGTGTCCAAATAAATGGTAAATATACTTTAAAATTTTTAAATATTTTCTTCTAACTTGAAAAATAATTTAACCATAACTAAATTTTTATTTTTTAAATTTAACATCAAATTCAATTCTAATTATGTTTATTAATATAATCATAAATGATAATAATTAGTATATTACATTTCAATATAATTACTCATTAGTTATTATTCATTAGTCTTTATCTTTTTAATTATCAAACATTAAAAAAGAACAATATATAATTTTTTTTGTGATTTATCATTCATCCTTTTAGCATTGTCCTCCTTTTATTTAATCAATGGTTTTGATCATTTGCATGCTTTTATCTCTTTATATCTGTCATTATTTCAACTATTAACCTTAAGAGAAATAGGGTTGATCCTTCAAGCAAGGTATCTTGTTGATTCTTGTTGAAATTGAGCAAACCCCTTTACGCTAATTGCATTTTTTTTCTATTTCTCCTTGTAGATTTTTTGTGTTTTTGTAGGTATCAGCAAAAACGTCATATGAATACAATAGCATTATATGCATACAATAGGATTGTATAGTCTTGTTTGTGACATTTTTGTCTTCTCATGGTGCTTTCATCATATTTTATTTCTTTTGTACCTATGGAAATTCCATCACTTCATGGCACTTTTATCTCAAGTCTAGATTAGGTACAAATTTATTTGATTCAAATTTGTTTCAATATTATATTAGTAGATCAAATTTGTTTGTACTATTTTGTAATTTGGAAGTCAAATTTCTTAGATTTTTTTTAAAAAGGATAAATTTTACATATTTCATTACTTTGAATGAGGATGAACAATCTCTTTCTGAAACTCTGTCATGTCTTGATATTTTTTGCAAAGCCTCTAGTTCTAATACCCAATGGAGGAAAACCTCATGTTACAGGGAATCCCTATAGCATGTGTAGTGGAGTTGGATTCAACCTAGAGAAGTCTTCAAATTCTTGGGTATTCCTTTTGCATTTCAAGGCTCTCCATCCTAATTATGGTCTTATGTCATCAAAAAAGTAGAAAGCAAGTTGGAATATTGGAATGCTAAGAATTTGTCTCTTGTTGTTAAATTTCAAATTTGCTCAAAAGTGTTGGCTTCCACGCATGTTTATTACTCGTCTTGTTGGGTCCCTTCCTAGGCTTGTTATAAACAACTTGAAAAATTACTGCAGGATTTTCTATGGTCTAGTGGGTCTGAGTGGAAGAGCTTTCACAAAGTGGATTGGGATATTTGTTATATCCCACAACAAGTAGGGGGTATGGGTCTGCTAGACTGTAAGCGTCAAGGGTTATCCCTCTATGCAAAATGGATTGTGCGGGCTCTCAAAGGACCTGAATCATGGAAATTTTTGATCAGAAATTACATCTTGGTTGGGCTTCTCCTCAATCATCAATCCTGGGTAGGAATGGATTTTCCCTCTGTAGTGCTCACCCCAGTTTTCATTAAAATCCTTGGCTCCTTTGTCATCAAAAGCATATGGAAGGCCTAGCAAAAATTAAACCCTTGGATTATTTGGAAGGGGTTACATTCACATAAAGGTATTCCCATTAATATTATCAATGTCTGGTTTTCCCCTATATTCAAGCATTAGGGTAATTCATTGGGCCAATTTCCCTGGGTCCATGCCTATTTTTTTTTTAAGCAGGGCATTTCCACCATTGCAGATATTTACTTTGGGGAAAACAGAGACTAGATTCTTTAGAATGATTTAAAAATGATGTTTCACTTGTCCAATGCTGACAAGGCTATGTTTGATGTTGTTCTGGACCATACACCTTTCTCCTTATGACAAAAATTAGGTGTCAGATCCCAGAAACCCTGGTGGAAAGATTGAGCTTGGTATAAGAGCACTTCCTTGCTCAGCTATCGAGCCAGGTAGGGTTATGACTGGATTACACCAACTGCATCCATAGTGTCCAAACTCAATATCAAATGGGACCTTCTCTCATCACCCTCTAGGTGGAAAACCAAATTTAATTCAGCTTGGGCATCTTATATGGAGCCAAAGAAAGCATTTTTTACCTAGAGCTTATTGTTTGCGTGTTTACCCCTTGGATGCAAACTTTATTATATGGGGGTGCCTAAGCTCCGATGCCCATTTTATTAAGAACTAGAGTCTTGTATGAATATTTTATAGGCATGTAGATGGGCCAGTCTCACTTGGAGTTGGGTGGGTTATTTCTTTACCCTGTTTATGTCCCTGTAGCTTTCTTGACATCATGTCCTTCTAGGTGATCCCATTTAGTTTTATCTCCCACTAAGAGAAGTGTGGCAAATATTTAGATTCAGCCTTCTATTTCATATTTGGAAATATAGAAATAATATTATTTTCAAGCGAGTTGATTTGACTCAAGATTTTTCATTTACTAACAAGCTCAAAGTTTTTCATGATGTGTGGTTTTATATCTGTGACCAAGCTAAAATTATGGTTATGGAACTTGACCATTTGTAAGATTTACTAAAATACTAGGGTGAAGCCCCTTGTGTTGTCAGTAAGGAGGCCCCTAATAATGTACAGTGTCAACCTCCTCAGAGTAGATCCTGTGTCTATGGAGTCCCATTACAATAGCTGGATATGTACACCTCTTAGTATTTTGTTCCTGTGATCACTCCATAATCTGCACCTATGCCTAATGATGATTGGGGGGCTTCAGGTAGCCATGGGCATATTTCTAGTTGATCCCATTCTTCTTATCCAATTACTCATGCTTTAGGTTGAGGTGAGGAGCGCTTTGATGGATGGGGGTAACCACCCACTTCAAATAGATAAGGCCTTCTCTACCACAGGCTCACTTCTTTAAAAACCTTTCTGGCTGTAGAATGTTTTTAGTTTATTCTTGATGGTCGTGGTGCCCATATGGTGCAATTTTTTTCTTTATCTCCTATTAGGATAAGTTAGTGGTATTCGTGGTGTGATTTTTTCTCCACCCACACTTTTTTTTTTGTTGTAAAGGACTTTTATTTTTATAATTAAAATGGTCTTTCATCAAAAAAATTACCACAACAATAGTCATAGAACTTAATTACTATGTTAAATATAAAATTAAATATTAGTGTCATGGTGAAATTTATCTACTTTACAATATTTTATTATATTTTATGGTAAATTTTGCAAGAGAGAATAGAATATTAGCTTCTTTTATAAAGTTTTACTAGGAACAAATTATCAATATTTTTTTCAGCATCCAAGCAAAAAATAAGCATGCATATAGCTCTATTTTAGGGTAGCTTGTCTATTTGTATGTCTTCTTGGCCTTTGATAAAAATAAAATCAAATATGTTATTTCCTAAAGCATTCAAAACAAAGGAATCATATAGCATGGGAATTATATTTTTCATTTTTGTTTCCACTTGTATTTTTGATAAATCATCAAATATTATATTTAAGATAGGATTAGGACCTTAAAATCCCTAGATGTGTGTTTAGTTGGCCCATAAAACTAATCCACTAGGCATCACAAATATCCCCTCAATATTGAGTGTTATCCCATGTAAAAAGTGACATGCCAAAGTGACCACATCAATTTTTATGACTACAAATATGTTGTTGAAGAAATAAACCTTGATCAATAAGCATTTTCCTAGTTGCGTGACAAACATATATTACATACATAACAAACTAACAACCATAGAAATTTATCTAATGAAGTCAAAACATACATAACATACATACATATATACATACATATATTTTTAATAAGTCATTATGGATAATGAAGTCAAAAGGTACATACTTGATCTACCAACTATAGACATTTATCTAAAGAAAATAAATCTAAACAATATTATATTATTATATTAGTTAGTGGATATTAAGTGATATATTCTCATAAATCCATAAACATATCACACTTTAAATGTATATCAACTTGTTTCAATAATTTATAGCTGAGTCCTTAAAAATTATTTTGTCATATGTTTGGTCACATCAAGAGATAAATATGGGTATCAAAGAATTTATAAATTCATAACATATCTCTATAATAAATGAGATATATAATGATAAATGATAATATCCATTAGCATAACTAACCATCAACACCTTCTTATATAATAAATTTAAAAATTAAATTTTCATCACATGGCATGGATGATTATCTCATTTTCTAGATTTACTTATCCCGTGGTGGCTTGGGAGGGAAGTTACTTTCTAGATCTGATTTTAAATTTTAGGTGAATTGCTATCGGTTTTGTATCTATGGGATCTAACTATCTTGGATGTTGGATCAATATTTGTTGGATGTTGAATTAGTTTCCCCTTAGGGATGCAGTCCCATTTGTGATCTTCTTTGGTGTGTTTTGAATATCTTTGTGGTTTTGTAAAGGTTGGGGGACCCTCCCAAAATCCCTATGTAAAAGGTTTGGGGACCCTTCCAAAACCCCTTCTTATACCAAATCAAAAAAAGAATGATAAATTTGAATTGTATATAATGAATTTTTTAAACCGACCTACAATGTTTTGATCCACGGATCCTATTTTCTAACTACTCCTTCTACCTCCATTGATTTACTCTAAAGAACTTGAAATTGTATAAAATTGCACTATATCATGGATTTTAAATTTTTGTGATATAAATATATTTTGAGATTTTCATTTTTTTCTTTTAATTTATATGTTTGCATCCTATAAATATAAGATTTTTCTTCAAGGTTCATATCATTGCATAGTTTTTATCCTTTACTTTTAATTATTAATAGTGTTTCTTTATGCTTGAACAACATTCATACATATTTTACTATAAAATGTAAAACCATAACCATTTACTACCCTTGTTTTTTGCTTTTATCCACTCAATATGATTACAAATTTGACGAATGAAGTTTTTGGATAAATAACAATTGTTGGATTCCATTATATAGTTGATGTGAAGTTCTTCACTATTTTTTCTTGTTAAAAAATAAATATTTCAATTTGCCATTATCATGGATACTTGTTTTGTATTTTTTTAATTTTATTTATTTTTTAATATTTTATTTTACTTCTTATTAAATAAAAGAAGTTGCATGATATGTATTTTATATATAAATTTGTTTTATAACTAAATAAATATATTATTCAAAAGGAAAGAGAATCTTAATAGATACTTCCAGCATCTTAAGGGTCTATTAACATCCACAAATACCATAACAAGTAAAACATGCACTAAAAATTGGTCATAGTAGGACCAATAAATACGAGTAGAAAGCTGATGTGCATAGTATAGTAGAGATAAATATGGGTATCAAAAAAATTATAAATTCCTAACACATCTCTATAATAAATGAGATATATAATGCTAAATGATAATATCCATTAGCATAACTAACCATCAACACCTTCTTATATAATAAATTTAAAAATTAAATTATCATTAGATGGCATGGATGATTGTCTCATTTTCTAGATTTACTTCTCATGTGGTGGCTTGGGAGGGAAGTTCCTTTCTAGATCTAATTTTAAATTTTAAGTTTTAGGTGAAACACTATCTATTTTGGATCTGTGGGATCTAAATATCTTGGATGTTGGATCAATATTTATTGGATGTTGAATTAGTTTCCCCTTAGGGATGTAGTCTAATTTATGATGTTCTTTGGTGTGTTTTGAATATCTTTGTGGTTTTGTAAAGGTTGGGGGACCCTCCCAAAATCCCTATGTAAAAGGTTTGGGGACCCTTCCAAAACCCCTTCTTATACCAAATCAAAAAAAAATTGAATTGTATATTATGAATTTTTTAAACCTACCTACAATGTTTTGATTCATGGATCCTATTTTCTAACTACTCCTTCTACCTCCATTGGTTTACTCTAAATAACTTGAAATTCTATAAAATTACACTATATCATGGATTTTAAATTCTTGTGATATAAATATATTTTGATATTTTCATTTTTCTCCTTTTATTTATATGTTTGCATCCTATAAATATAATATTTTTCTTAAGTTTCATATCATTGCATAGTTTGTATCCTTTACTTTTAATTATTAATAGTGTTTCTTTATGCTTGAAAAACATTCATACACATTTTACTATAAAATGTAAAACCATAACCATTTACTACCCTTTTTTTTTGCTTTTATCCACTCAATATGATTACAAATTTGATGAATGAAATTTTTGGATAGATAAAAATTGTTGGATTCCATTATATAGCTGATGTGAAGTTATTTCACTATTTTTTCTTAAAAAATAAATATTTCAATTTGCCATTATCATGGATACTTGTTTTGCCTTTTTTAATTTTATTTTTATTTTTATGATTTTATTTTATTTTATTTTTTATTTTTTTTAATTGTGGAAAACATCCCAAAAGGGATGCCACTTTCGGGTAAGACCCAAGAGGGGGGGGGGGGGTTTTTTTTTTTTTTTACTTATTATTAAATAAAATAAGTTGCATGATATGTATTTTCTATATAACTCTATTTTATAACTAAAGAAATATATTACTCAAAAGGAGAGATAATATTAATAGATCCTTCCAACATCTTAAGGGTCTATTAACATCCACAAAGAGCATAACAAGTAAAACAAGCACTAAATATTGGTCATAGTAGGACCAACAAATACAAGTAGAAAGCTGATGTGCATAGTATAGTAGATAAATAGATTAATATTGAGTCATATCAAATATTCATAATGAAAGAATGTTATAATTATTGTTATCATTCACTTAAAAATATAATTAATTTCTTTTTATTTTCTCTTTCTTTATTTTGTATGAATAAAAATATAATAAAAATTTAAAAAATTAATAATACCTAAAACATAGTGAAAAAATATAAGTTAAAGCAATATAGATAGCTTAAATAATTCCTTATAAATTTTTTATTTAATTTATAAATAAAAATATAATCATTATTATAAATAATCAAAGGAATTAATATTAAATATTTTTTATTAGATAGTAAAGGGATTTGAAAAATGGACCCACCCTTTTATACAAAATGAGATTGTCAAATATTAGGGTCACACCCCAGTAATTTAGTGAAAAAGAAAACAAGACCCGTACCCACTATAAGAGCTACTTTGACACACTAAACGGTGACCTTAAAAACACCAATATACAAAGACCCAATAAAAAAACACTCTAAAAATAAACAAAAGTCTTCCAAACCTAAAAAAAAAAAAAAGACTTTATCTAAATCCAAAAAGAAACCAAGCCTAAAAGTAATTGTTTCCCTTCGCTCTCGAACCATCAATTTGTTTATGAACCAACCCACGAATATTTTTAAATGCACATGTATTAAAATTAAATATATAAGAATGATTTAGATACATTAAACTTATTATTTTTTTATTTTTTAAGGAAAAAAAATTTTGTGGGATCTCTTTGGCATGATAAATTAGGATCAGGGGTTTTACACCATAAAAATTACTCGAAAGTTGCATCTGGTCCTAATCGCACCAACATTATCAACTAGATTTTGGGTACCTGATGTGCATTTGGTAGGGTGAAAATTTGTACCGGAACCTCCCTTGAAGGATTTCCCTGCCCTCTCCAATCACCTATCATTATGGCTCCTTGATTGACTCTTTGAATATAAATATATCCAGTAGATAATCAAAGGAAATATTATCAAATAAGTCTAATATCTAATACTAATAAATACATATAGTTATGTTTCCTTTCAATGCAATACAAACACATAATAAAAATAAATAATAATAATTTTTTTATAATGAACGTAATAACTATAAGAGAAAATCAATCTATCTTATAGGTTAAGAATAGAGGCAAAGTCATGGGAATGGAAGTATGCATAAAAATACCTTTCTCTTATATTTTAAAATTTTACTTTCTTATTGATTAGTAGGTTTAATACAAATTTTAAAATAATACAGAAAATAGTAGGAACTTGTTAAAGAATAAAACAATGCACTATAAGACTTACATAAAATATTAAAATATGATAAAAATATCTCTTTTTCATTTTAAAATGATTTTTTCTTTTTGATTGGGTAAATAAGAGATTTTAAAGATCCTCAAACTTGAGATTTTTTGATAGGATACCACAACCATTACAAAAATATCCAAAAGGAAAAATATAGTTTACACCCAAAAGGGTAACCCACTAACGAGAAACAAAGATAAAAAAAACTAGCCACCAACACTCCTACATAAAGTACAGTAATAAAGTCCTAGAGGATATGAACTAAATGCCCTAGATGGAGAGACACCACACCTATCTAATGGGACTAAACTAAAACATTCCATTAAAAATTAAACTTAAAACTTAATGTGGAACATTCTAACGAACAGTAAACCAACACCAAAAATGGGGCAACAAACCCCATGAGTCACCAAAAATGAAGCAATTACCACAAAAAATTGGCCCCAAAAAATCCACCAATAACAAAAGCCCTTTTTTCACCCAACAACAGTTGAACTAAACTAGAGAGTAAAATTATTGTTACAAAGTGGAGGCCTAAAGATGCACATGATTTCCAAAAATAAGCTGAAGCACTAGAGAATTAAAAGATAAAAATCCCGCTCAAGTGCTAGAAACCCAAAATATCCCAAATATCACATCAAATGAAAGTAGTAGAAATAGCACCATGATAAAAAAAATAGATACCATAATCAAAAAAATAGATACTAAGGCCCAATCCACAGAGACACAGATCTTGCAAGCTGTAGAAACCCAACGGTAGCTCCATGCGCTCAGAAGAGAAAAGTAATCATTAAACACCAAAAGCATAGAAGAGAATCAAAGGAAAAGTCAACATGCTACCCATTGAGAAGAAATAATAATTTTAAAATGAAATTTTAGATATATTAATGGAACTAAAAAAAATATTAAAATCATGCAAATATTAGGAATATGTTAAACAAAAACAATGTACTATATGATATACATGAATACCAAAATATGAGCAATACTTTAAACATAAAATATAATAATATCATGTCTAATATTATTAATGAAATGATTTGGAACTCCTTCTCCTTTGATAATGTGGCATTTGAGCATGTGCTGAGAGAGGGCAATGCGATGGCCGATTTATTGGTGAATCTAGGTGTTTTGTCTCAGGAATTTTCTATTTGGTAGGAGGATTTCCTCATGGAGATCTTTAGTCATGTCAGACATGAATTTCCTTAAATATTATCAAAATTTTATTCATGGTCTACATTCGTGGACCATTTGATGCCTCTGTAGATATTTGGTAGTGTATTGCAGATACATGGAATTTATGGTGTCATTTGTGTGTGACTGGTTTTGATCTTATTTGTTGTACCTTTGCCCTCTCATTGGGTATGTGAATCTCCTTACGATATGTGACTTTGGAGATATTGATAATAATTGTTGTACCATCACCATCCCATTGGGTACATGGTTCTCACGGCATGTGCCTTGTGGGGTCGTTGGCAATTTTTAAATTTTGAATTATTGCCCTTGAAACGATGCGGTGGATGTTTGATTGTTTACTTGGTGCTTCGGAGTAGAACTTCCTCGGTTCTCTCCAGCCCTTTTGTTCATTCCTCTTGTCTGCTCTTGTCTCTTCGGTTGTTTCATTGGTTCACCATTGGGGTGTTTGTTTGTGTTCTTTGGTTGTGGCCCCTGGGGCTTATCTCTTGTAAAAGGTTGTGGGGTTCCTTTCAAAACCCTCTTTTTATTAATAGTATATATATATAATAATGTCCAATGCTTCTATTTTTTAAAGAACTTTAAATTTTGTACATAAATTAGTAAGAGTCTATGTAGATATATCCTAGTAATTAATAAGTATTACCTATATAATTCCATTATTATGCAATTGAGATAAATAATAATATTCAAATTACTTCAATACTTTTAAATTTATTTAGTTTAATTTAAAAATAATTTGGTTTTTAAAATGAAGGAAGGTGGTTTGGGTCTTTGTTTGACTTCTCTTTCTGGTTAGACATTGGTGACCAAGCTTTATTGGAGATGGTGCATTTATCAAGACCATGCTTGGGCTAAAATTATTTTCTTTAAGTAACATAATGGGATTGAGGGCTCTAATATACCTAGATACAATTTGTCTAGTAAAGGTTCTTTGATCTGGAACATCCTTAAGAAGAGGGTTACTATTGTTAAGCAAGCATTGTTCTAGATTTATCTCAAAGGCTCGATGGCTCTTTTTTGGCATGATTCTTGGTATGGTTTCCCTACAATTATATCTATTTTTCCTCATATTTTGGAGCTATGTAATTATTTCTTAGCTATTGGTATAGGATGATGGATTATAAATTTTCTAGAATATTTGGGTAGGTGGAGATAGTTTAGTGGAAAGATCCTAGAGATTGGCCAGCAGGTGATTCTGTTCAGGATAGAGAAGAGTTGTCTCATATTTTAGCTACTAGGGAGTGCTCTTATTTACAGGATGATGATGTTTTGGCCTAGGGTCTATATCTTAGAGGGGTTTTCTTGGTGGATTCTGGTTACCATGTTTTAGATAGGTAGCATTTTGGGGATGAGGAGGTTCATCGGTGGAAACATGTTTGGAATAAGTTTTCTTGGCCCAAATGCAATTTCTATTTATGGTTGGCTACTAGGAAAAAATGTCTTACTTGGGATAATATCCAAAAGAGAGGTTTTCAAATCCCTTCATTTTATTTCGTTTGTGATAAAGGTGACAAATCTTTAGGGAATTTGCTCTTACAATGTTTGTTTGTACGAAACATTTTACATATTTGGTGGAGGGTGTGGAAACAATCTTGTTTCAGGCCTCTTCTTTGTTTGAGTTATGGAGGAGTTTAGAAAGACCTCCTGCTAAGGATTTCTTTCTTTAAGTTATGTGGATTATTGGTCCCTCATGTATTATATGGCAGATTTTTCTTGAAAGAAATACAAGAATTTTTCAAGGTTGAAAGTTAATGGTATGGTCCAAGGAACTGTTTCTTCTAAATATCAAATCAATTTTCCTTTGGAATAGTCTGAGATTTTGATGATGCAGGACCTAGGTTTAGTGAAGAATGGACCTCATCCTTATTTATCAGTCGGGAGGAGAGGTCTCAATAAAAACTACAGAGATATGGCAGATGACATCCTTCAACTCAAGGGGTGTTTAATATTAATATTGATGGCTCTTCCAAAGGGAATCTTGGGTATGTAGGTAATGGTTGTGTTGGGAGAGATAGTAGTGGTGCAACTCTTTTCATTTTCTCCTGTTATAATGGAAAGCAAACTAATAATTATATGGAGGCTATTTTTATTCATTTTGATTTGGAAAATTTTATGCTCTAGGATGGCGAAAGATAATATGTGAGTCGGACTCTCAAATTATTATTAATTTTTTTAAGACTGATAATATTTCTAATGTTCATTGGAATTTGGTGTTAGTGGCTCAGCATATCATTCAAATTTATCGATAGTTGGAGTTTATTTCCTTTATTCATATTCCCATGGAATGGAATGGTGTGGCTGATTGCTTGGAAAAATGGGCTTTCGAGTTTCAAGAATATTGGAATGTTAGAGAATGGGATCAACTCCCATTGGATTTTTCTCGTCATCTTTCTAATTTGCTTGCTGTTGATATGCTTGGTTGAGGTTGTTTTTTGGGTGTCTTTTGGTCATGTGCTAGATGGTTTTGGGGGTCTCCTTCTTTTGGCACTTGTAAGGGTTATTGTTTTGGGATTCTTTGTTTCTTGTATGGTTTTATTGATTCAATAAATTTTTACCAACAAAAAAAAGAAATATAAATATAATCGATAAATTCCATATAAAGAACCAAAAATATAAGTTTGGAACTTTGCACTTGTGAAACATTACTTACATTGATAAGAAATTGAAGTTTGGAACTTTGCACTTGTGAAACTTGTTGCTTGCCCATTTCCTATTCTCTGTCGAAATCCCCTAAGGCTTACACCATGTTACCTTCATTTCCAATTTGGTATGATTTAGAGGGAAACCCCATAGTTATTACCAGCTCCATGGGTAAAGAACACCATTCATCTTTCTCCTTAACGGGTAGGTTTCTTTTCATGACTAATAATGTTTTCCACTTCATGTGGCACACCTTGTGTCCATGTCACCAAACTACCAACATCAACACCTATGTTGGCTAATTTTTCAGCTGACCTATTGGCCTCATGGTACACATGACAATACCTCTTGTTCTATCTGCCGCAAAAAGGATCCTCACTTCATGGATGACTCCCTCGATTCTCCATGGAGGTTTTTTGCCATTGGTTAACAGGTTGATGATGTTCATTGAATCACCTTCAATCATCAAGTTACCTTGATTTGCTTGGGCTACTTGCAACCCTCTCTAGAGGGCTCTAGCTTTTGCTTCATTATTAGTTTTGATTCCCAATGGTTCAAAGAATGCCTTGTCCAAATTTCCTTGATTATAGTTGATTATTCCTCCAACTCGAGCTCTTCCTAGGTTCTCCTTGGATGCACCATCAAAATTTAGTTTAAACCAACCCTTAGGGGGTGGCTCCCAACAAATCCTATTTTTGGTATTGCGAAAAGGAATGGAATATTTGTCCTCAATACCTAAGGCCCAAGCTAATTGTTTTTCTTGGGGAGGAATTGAGTGGTTCTCATCCACTAAGGTGCTAAGGTTTTATTTCGCAAAGACAATAATCCTATTGAGGATGGTTTGAATGGTATCCTTAAAGGCTCTATGGTTCCTTTTTAGACAAATCTACCAGATAAAATTATGTCAATAGATTTTCCATAGGTACTTAAGTTTTAGGCTAACAAAGGGTTAAGGCCATTGATGGAACACTTCTGATATAAGATCAAGCTTAACCCACGAGATCCTAAAGGCTTGGAAAAGTTCATCCAAGATGGACTTCACTACTGGACACTCCAGAAATAAGTGTTGGGTTGTCTCCCATCCTGCCCTGCACATGTAGCAATGGTTAGCAATAACCATACCTTTGGATAACATATTGTCCATAGTGAGGATTTTTCCTTGAACCACCAGCAATGAAAAAAAAGATATTTTAGGAATTAAGCCTTTGATCAAAACCAAACTCAGTTGAAATTATTGACCTTCCACATTGAGCAAAAAATTATAGGCAGACTTAACTTTGAAGTCACCACTTTCAATATCAGCCCAAACAATGTGATCTTCATCCTCTCCAGAGGGAATAATTTGCTAATTTAAAATGTTATAAAGATCTTTAGACTCTGCTTCAAAACCATGTACTCTGATGTGTTTCCACATGTTGATATTTATATCCTACCACATATAATTTGCAACCTTCTTCCCAATATGTTGCTGCATATGCTCTTGAATCATAGCCAAACCAGGATTCTGGGATAACTCCTCAACTCTCACCCACCGATCCTTCCAAAAGTCTATTGTTTGCCCATTTCCTAGAATCCATATAATACCTTTCTTAATAAGATCCTTGCTCATGAGGATTGCCTTCCAAATATTAGACCCCCTGCTTGCTAAGTTGTAATTAAGGAAGTTCACACCTTGGAGGTATTTCCTCCTAACTATGGTAGTCCATTCATTATCGACCTTAGTCAATAACTGCCACGCTTGTTTGGCTAACAGAGCTGTATTGAGATGAGAAAATCTCCTCAATCCTAACCCCCCATCAACTTTAGGTTTGCAAACCTTATTTCAACCTACTAAATGGATCCTTTTATTATCCTCAGTCCCTGACCAGAGAATTTTTTTTTGAAGCTACTCAATTTTGTGATACACCTTGCTGGGAGCTCTGAACACTGATAGGAAGTAAACGGGTATATTTTGAAGTGAAGCCATAGTTAAAACTGCTTTTCCTGCTTGAGATAATAGATGTCCTTTCCAACCTGCTATATTTTTTAGGATCCTCTCCAGAACTATGTTCTGCATTGATCCTTCAAGTTTCCCTGTAAATAAGGGAAGACCTAAATAGGAGGTGGTAAAGGATGCAATCTGACATTTCATGATCCTTGTTGTGTTGTTTTGCCTAGGAATGGGGGTATTGATGAAATAAAGTTTGCTCTGATCAAAATTCACTTTTTGTCTAGCCGCTTATTCACACATTATGAGAATATTTTTAATCCTTCTTGACTCAACCACAGAAGCCAAATTCAATAGCAATGTATCATCAAAAAATTGTTGATGTGTCACCGAGGTAGTTAGCGACGTGGCCTTGATACCTGATATGAGTCCGCTACTGTTGTTGCCTTAATGGTTCTTCCCAAGGCCTCAACTATGATGATGAACAACATAGGACTTATGGGATCTCCTTGTCTTAGACCACATTTGCTTTGAAAAAAACCTACAATAGACCCATTAACCAAAACTAAAAAACAAGGCTTAGAAATACACTCTCTTATTAACTTGACCCATTTCATTTTGAAGCCAAATTTTAATAAAACTGCCTCTAGGAATTCCCAATTTATCCTGTCATAAGCTTTGTTCTTGTCTAACTTTAAAGTCATGACTAATTTTTTGGTCTAAGCGGCTGTATGAAAAGCCTCATGAACAGTAATAAATCCATCTAATATTGATCTTCCTTATATAGAACTTCCTTGGCTTGGATCAATGATAACTGGTAGAACTTTCTTCAAACGGTTGGCTAAAAATTTGGACATAATTTTATAGGATATATTACACATGCTAATTGGTCTAAAGTCAGCCATAGTCTTGGTGTTGGGGCCTTTAGGGATCAAAGTAATGAAATTTGAATTGAAACACCTTGGAATATGATTTGAACTTTGGAACTCCTTGATTGTAGCAATAACTTCTGCTCCAACAATATCCCAACAAACTTGGAAAAACCATGGTGAAAACCCATCTGGCCCATGATCTTTGTCAGGATCCATGTTAAACAAAGCCTCCTTGATCTCTTCATATGAAAAAGTTGTTGTAAGAGACTCGTTAATTGTTTCATCAATAAGTTGTGGAATGAATTGAAGGATAGAGTCCTTTGCTTGGGAATTACAGGCCCGTTCTTCCCCCAATAATGAACTAAAAAAATTAACAGCCTCGTCCCTGATCTCCTGAATGTTTTAAGTTGAGGATCCATCCACCTTAGTTAAATTTCTAATATTATTGTTGCTTCTATTGATCAATGTGGTAACATGGAAAAACTTTGAATTAGATTCCCCTTCCTTTAGCCATAATGCCCTTGATTTTTGCCTCCAATACATCTCCTCACAAGCTAAAATATTATAAAACTCACAAAGGGTTTCCTTCTCTTCAGTCCTTGTTGCCTCATCATAGGTTCCATTTTGGATTTTGCTTTCTATTATTCTTAGTTTTTCCCCCACTACTCTCTTATTCTCAAAAATATTTCCAAAGACTTCTTTATTCCATATTCTAAGGTTGTTTTTCACCATCTTAAGTTTTTGAGATAGTTTGAAGGAAGCACTTCCATGGACAGACTACTGCCACCATTCCTCTATTCGTTTCTTGAAGTCCAAATGTTTAACCCACATTGATAGAAATATGAATGGTTTTTTAAAGGAGTTATCCTGAAATGCCTCCCATAGAATAAGATTATGGTCTGAAGCACATTTAGGAAGGGCTTGTAACGCTGAATCACCAAACATTGTTGTAGCTTCCTTGGATAAAAAAGCTTGTCCAACCTTTCTTGAATCAGCTGACTTCCTATCCTCTTGTTACTCCATGTAATTTTGGCTCCTTTTAGTCTTACATCCATCAATTCATTTGTCTTAATGAATTCATTGAAGTCCTCCATGCTTCTTGAGGGTAACCCATATCCTCCCTTCTTATCATATGGGTAAAGTGGGGTATTGAAATCTCCCCCAATCACCCAAGGAATGTCTTTAAAAGCTTGGCTCAAATGCCCCAAAAACTCCCATAGTTCAGACCACCCTTGTACAGAGGTGGGGGCATAAACATTTGACATAATTAAATTCTTATTGTAGACACCAAAACAGCACCAATCCGATTATGTGACTGCAAACACTGATCGCTTTGACAAACACAGCCCCCAGGGCAGCCATCAGAGGTTAAACAGTGGTCTTAACCACTTTCATAGCAATTTTGTGAGGTCAAGGAGCAATTTGGCACACTTGGACACTTTGCCCGGGATTCGTCTCACCCAGGGACGAATTCAAAATAGAATCCGTCCCACCCCAGGACGACTCTCGAATCCGTCCCTGGGTGGGACGAATTCTAAGCTTAACGGGCAAAAAGGCAAATGGTGCCAAGTGGCAGCCCAGAACAGTCAGTTAAGGGCTCCTACCTTGCACGCATGTGTAAGTGGACAGAGGGGCCGTTAGAGGACTGTTACAAGAAGCATTTATCAAAGTTCAAGTCAATGAAGGACTCCCCTCCCTCATGGGAAGACAAGACTGCCACATGGCGCCCATGGCCAACACTTGGCTTTTGTGCTTCCCTCCCAAAAGAGACCCCTTGGGTCTATAAAAGGTGGGACTTTTCTCACCCAAAACATACAGGTGGAAGGAGTGTTCAAGCAACGAAGTTCTGCCGAATCGAAGACTCACTTGCATCCCCCTTTGTTCACCTTCCTACATCCATCAATCTCTTTTGCAAGGGAGGTTGTTGGGTGGCCTTTGGAAGCTCGAACCTTACTCAAATCCGACGCATGGACATCTGAACCTACCAATTCGCCGACCCCCCAATCCTAAAAGGTTTTGGGCCCATCCTTGGTGGATTGGCTCCAAAATCGAGGGCCAATGGTGGGAGGCCCACTTGGGCACCCCCGCACCCCCAAGTTCTAATTTTAGTTTTTGAGCACTTTAGATTATTTTTTAGATTGCATTCTGTGTTACTAGGTCTGATTAGTCCATAATTGCAATTTTGTAGCTTTTGGTCATAGTTTAGGGTGTTTTGTATTGCTTTGTCGTTTCGCTAACTTGCAGGTGTCAAGGCCAAATTCCCGAGGGAGGAGGCCAAATTGGGAAAATCCGACCATCTGGGTCGTCCCAAAATGGCCCCAATTACCTAACCCCCCTATTTGCAGGAGTTTTGCAGGTCCCGGATCCGACATTGGAGCAGAAGCAGGTCGATTTCTCCTATTCTAAGAATTCGTCCCACCCAGGGACGAATTACAGTCAGAATTCGTCCTGCCCAGGGACGAATTCCAGTTTAAGGTGGATTGGCCAGCTGCCTCAGTGGCAGTGGCCTTCTAGTAACTTTTCTTACTTTCTGTCAGGTTTTGAAGCAATTTGGATTCACTGTTTTCACTGGTTTCGTGCAAATATTCGTATGCATATTTTGTTAGTTTTAGAGAGAGAATGCTTTTCATTTGCAGCAGGTGCTACTAACGTCTTGATCATTTCTTTGTTTGCAGGAGAAGCAGCAGAGGCGAAGAACCCATCAACATCGACGACGGCATCATCTTAGCCCGCCCATTGCAATCGTGGGCACGCGGAAGGAGGAACCATTCAACGATTGTAATCAAACCCTATTTGCACTCCTAGCCCCTGAAAAGGGAGGAGGCATTATTGTAACATAGATCGAAAGAAATTAATGAAAGGGCTATTTTTCTTTATCTGATTGCGTCTCTTACAACATGTCTCTTTTCCGTTTCATGTAATTCATATTTCTAGGACTTAGGCGTGCTTAACTTTGAATGCAATTGCACTTGGTGTTTCCTTTGACCGGAATCTCGTGCTTTCAGTGGCGATCACGGTGGGACTCTGTTCCCTGGTTTTTGAAATCATAGAAACTGATCAAAGTTTTGTGTTTGTGCTTGACAGGTACATCTTTTTTGTTGCAGACTGCTATTCGTCTCTGACAGGACGAATCCTTTTCTCGCAATTCGTCCGACCCCGAGACGAATTCAAATTCGTCTCTCGGGTGGGACGAATTCTGTTCCGCAATTCGTCTCCCGTAGGGACGAATTCTCGTCTCACGGATTTTCAGAGCAGAAATTCGGAGACAACAGGAGCAGCAGAGAAGAGGTAGGGATTTTCATGATCTCTCGTTATATTTTTCTGTTTCGTTTCTTTTCTGTTTCGTTAATTGTTTTCATTTAATCTTGCATTGCATTAGGAAAAGTCATGTATGCTAGTTTCATTTTGTTGGATAAAACGAATCCCACACACATCACGAAACAACTTTAAACCAAGGAGCTGGTCGTAAGACCCCAGCCCTTGATCAAGACCATTGGTGGATTTAATCACCGCCTTGGCTTGATTTGCATCCATTTCCCGATTGTCAACTGTTGTTAGGCGTAAATCCTGACGAAGACAGACCGAGCGTAGCTGGGGTGATTCCCATGCGCGCGAGGATAAGTTTTCTATGGTAGGTGTCATTAACAGGACAATCCCCCTTCCGTACCGCCTATGTACCACGTACCTTCTGCTCTCACGTACCTATAGTCTCCCTCTCGTAAGGGCGGGTATATAGAGAGGTTGGTATATCGGCCTGGTTGGTATATTGAAGGGGCGACCTTTTTGGAGTTATAAGAGCCTACATGATGCATTTAAACGTTCTACAAAATCTACAAAAACAAAACAAAACATCAAAATGCACTAAACCAGTCTAGGGCACACCAAGAATCCTTAAAAGAGATAATCACGGTCTTGTGAATGTGTGTGTTTAATTCTGCTTAGTGTAGACAAAAAAAAAAAAAGAGAAAATCATAAAACGAGATAAAAACTTATTTAGATAGCATAGAAGCACCGCAATGGTGTACACCCGTAGTCAAGCCCAATCAAGGGCAGAAGCTCCGAAAGGTACACAAAAAGCAGGCGCAAGTTGCCTTCACTTCAGTCCTGAGGATTTGGTTATACCGCCTTATCGGTCTAACCTACAAAAGAATCCAATTCAGAATCCTCGTGGGGTATGCCTATTCAAAGCAGCCCCTTTCGGGAAGATGCCTTACATGTAGACCTTGACATAAATAGAGAATCACCTCTTGAAGGTAGGCATGAGTGGCCACCGCGCAATGAAGCGCTAAACAGGCACACTGTCCATTTAGAGGGGCAACATGGATATGGCGTCCCTTCTTTACCTATCATCAGAACAGAGAGACCAAATCCGGAGCGCAGGGCTCCTTACATAGGGCGACCTAACTCCGCCCATCCCATTTACACTCATGAAAGGGAGTATGAGGAAAACCATCACATTCCTCGAGAGCAACAAACAATGCGGGAACCTTGCATTTCCGCACCAGCAGGATATCATGATCACCCCTTGAGGCCAGAACCTCGAGCACATACCGCTTACCTCGACAGAGGGAAGCGACCCATTGAAACCTTAGAGCATCAAAATCAAGGTAGACCCATAGGAGGAACATTTGAACCTCCCGAACAAAATAGGGTAGAACAAATTGATCCGGCTGTCGCCAGATATACCACCCGTCAAGCCCAAATCATGCGGCTTAAACAAAGTCAACAAGAGATAGAGTATCAATACCGCTTGGATAAAGAACGCATGCAACGCGAAGCGGATGAGTTACGCTATGAAATACCTGAGAGGGGGCCAACCCCTCGCATCCAAAGAGCTGAACAGGATGAGAGGCGTAATCCGTTGGCGCAAGACAGGTCTCCACGACCTCGTCAAGCTCGCCTCCAAGACCCCATAGATTCGAGAGGGAGGCAACTCCCCGAAACAATGATGGGTACCTTCAGCAAGAACTTGATCAGGGTCATAGGTTTCGCCTTGAGACTCCTCAAGAATTTTACGAGGAGTATGAACCAGAAGAGGAGTATATCGAAACTCCCCATCAAGGCAGGAAGGATGCCATTCGGCCACCCCTCCATAGGCCTCCAGTTTACCGTAACTTGCAACAAGAGCGAACAAGAGAGGAAGAAATAAAATCTTCCGATGCATACCAAGCGCTATTGGAGCGTTTAGAGTCGGTGGAGACAAAAGTTGCTGGGCATCAAAAACCCACATTACGTCTACTCCGCAATAATCCGGTGCATCCCTCAGTGCCTACACCTCTTTACCCCGAACACTTTAAGTTGCCTCAATTGGCAGTTTTTAAAGGTGAAGAGGACGCACAGGAACATGTTACACGGTTTCTAAGCCAATGCTTCGGCATTCAAGATAATGACGCGTTATTGCTTAGAACATTCATAACCACATTCGCAGGCCCCGCCTCGGATTGGTTCACACAGCTGCCCAAACACAGCATAAGCAACTTAGATCAGCTAGTAGATGCGTTTCTTGAACGCTTCGCCTTCAACACAAGGAAGAAGGCATCACTTAGTGATCTTGCTAGCCTTAAACAATTTGAGGAGGAAACAATGGCAGCATACGGGAACCGATGGAGAGCTTTGCTTTCTAAGTTACCCTACCGTCCTCCCATGTCGGACCTCACGCAAATGTTCGTGAAAAGTTGTTTAAAATCAATCTCTGGTCTATTGTTGCTGCGACAATACGACAGCTTAGAAGAAGCTTTGGCGCAAGCCAGAGTCATAGAAGAGATTAAGATAGGCGAAGGCGCAATTGCCAAGCCTAAGAAGAAAGAGTGGAATAAAACCACTAAAACCGGGACAACGCAACCACAACATGCCGCAATCAACCAAGTTGCGATAAATGTCCCAGCGCCTGTGCAAGAAACGCAGCCTCAAAAGGCTAACTACCAGGCAGTGCCTCCTGCTTACGAAAGAGATAACAGGAGACAAGAACAGTATCGACAACGTCGCCCTAGGCGACAATTCACCCCGTATGCGGAGTCTAGGGACTCCTTATTTGACCGCTTGTCAGCGGCGAATCTAGTTACTCTGCCAAAAATCCAAATTTTTGACCCTAACGTTCCCAAGCCTAGGGGGTATAGGGAGGAATTGTATTGCAGATTTCATAGACGCAGAGGACATGACCTAAATGGGTGCTGGAAATTCAAAGAACTAGTCCAGGATTTGATCGACAATCGAACATTGGTCGTGGACAACCCCATCGCACCTAACAACCAACAAATGGGGGTATTCAAGGACCCCTTGCCTGCCCACGAGGCGCAGACAAAACCGCTCCAAATAAACGAGGTGCGACAAGATCTTCCCGCACAAGGATTTGTGGGAATGATTAGCATTGTAACAAGGAACATAAAATACCCAGCAGTTTCCCCCGAGGTACCTGCGAGGGAAGTTCCATCGACATCGCAGCCTCAACAACGCCCAACGCAGTTACCTCCGCCTAGACCTGAGGTCACGATACGAACCAAACTCACGCAGAGTTTGCGGACCACGTCGCCTAGGCTGTCCATCTACGAGCTTATTCAACAATCAGCTCCACATAGAGAAGCTCTTATGGACATCTTAAAAGCCATTGAAGTACAACCCCACGAAGCTAATTCTTTCAACGCTTTCGTGGGACATGTGAAACAATGTACGGAGCCTGTCATCACATTCAAAGAAAATTAGGTCAAAACAATATCGAATGACATGCCGGTTCCACCCCTGCACGTTATCGCGTGGGTCAACGGGATCCCGTACAAGAGAGTGCTGATAGATACTGGCTCGTCCAGTAACATCATAACCACTGCAGCGTTAAAGCATTTAAAACTGCCAGCCTCTCACATCACCCCTTCCACGTACACACTGCGAGCTTTTAACGATGCAATATGCTCGATAGTCGACACAGTCGTTCTGCCTATACAGGTAGGACAAAAGTCAATACCCACACTGTGCCATGTGTTGGAAGGCGAAATGGCTTATAACATACTGCTAGGGCGGCCTTGGATCAGGGACATGAAGTGTGTCCCCTCGATCGCACACAAGTGCTTGAAGTATGCCTATGAAGGGCAAATACATGTAGTCCCAATGGACTTAGAGCCCTTCAAGTATTGCAATGCGGTACAATTCATACCTCAATCGACCCTACCATCAACGCATTTGGATTTTCAATTAAATCCATCTAAACAGGGTCCGATACCGCAGGCACCACTGGTGGCCAATAAGGCAAAATCCCAGCCAGGTGAGACTTCATCATCGGCTCCTTCATCATCAACGCCACCTATCGTGGCCCAACAGAAGGACAAGGGAAAGCAAATCATGGAGGAGGTTAAGCCTCTAGAAGAGGGGTTGCCCACGATCTCAGCAATATCAACAGAGGAAGCGCCCAACGCAACGGAAACCAAGATTCCTGAACAACCAAACATGGAATGGACTCAGGAAGGACTACCGTTTCCTCCTACCCAATCATCAACAATCACTGTTGAGATGGCCAGTACAGGCCTGGGAGAGTACATAGTGCAAAATGTTGTGGCAACCCCCACACTCGGAGTCAAGATAAGACATGGGAAGACCTCGCCTTCCCATTGGAACAATCGTCCCTCTAGGCTACCCACCGAACCAAACGAATTTTGTGTATGGGGGCCTTGATCATGGTTCTGAACCATGCGAACAAAAGGAAACAGATGAAGAACCTTTTGTCGAAAACATCAATTATCTGTCGAACCCAAAATTTGCCCTAAAATATCTCGAACAATGCAATTGGCATGGGTATGGGCTAGGCAGATACGAGCAAGGGATGCGGATCCTTTGTCAACCAAGATATCAGATGCCATACGACAAGTCGGGGGTAGGGTTCAACCATCCCCTGCCATTAGACATCTTGGTTGAAAACATGCAAGGCCTAGAAATAGGCAATAGGGGGGATTGGCACAAGACCCATACGCCAATCCAAACACAGAATACACATTGGGGGATTATCTCCCATGGTCTACAAACACCCCTGGTAACAACAATAATCCCTCTCCTTTGCTAGAGAGAGGTGAAAGTTCAGAGAGCAATCCTCAAAGAGAACAACAACGGCTTCCAGATATTTTTCTGAAACTATTCCCCTTAGAGGTTCCAGATGAAATAACACAGTCTCAAAAGAATCAGGTCCCTCCACTAAGAGTGGAACAACCGCAATGGGACCAGATTAATTCACTGGAACAAGAAGAATCCTCAATGTCGGAAGCAACAGATGCTGAAGAGGATGAACAATTTTGGATCTATGAAAGCGATTCATAAGACGAGACTGAGATGGACTATCTCAGACATGCGCGACGACATCACCGCGCTCTAACCCATGAAGATCTAATGGGACAAATGGGTATACGGTTGGGACATGAATGGCACTTAGACCCAACGAGGTGGGACCAAGTGCTAGGCCTATGGCTCCAAATTCAAGTTGAGCATCGTCCACCTCAAGATCCCATCAGGACAACAGTACCAAGGGAAGACCCCGCCTTCCTTTTCGCACATAGAGACGAATTTGCACCTAGAGAGGATCCATTCGTGCCTGTTCCCGTAGAGCCAGATCCAGAGTATAGGGAACATCTGAAAGAATCAAGTCGTCACACCCGTGGTTCTGGAGACCAAATTCATTCCATCCACATGATCTCCATTGATTTGACCACACCCATCCGCAATCCGACCGATCCATCACGGTCATTACATCTAAACATGGATGCCATTGACTGGGATCACGTCAACTCACCATTGTCACCATCAGAGTACTGGCCTTTCGGTGAAATGCTTCATTTTACCCCAAGGACAACTCAAGATATTTTTCAAGTTGAAGAGGGACCCGAGGTCCCAAACGTAGATCTTAACTCAGCTGATGATATCCATTTAATCCCAACTCCACATCAGTTGGAGGACGGATCTCACATGTCAGTCGAAGAGACGACTGACGTAGACATCGGCATAGATCCAATGAATCCACGGATTCTCAAGTCAGGGTAAGCCTTTCCCCCGAAGAGCAAGCCGATTACATTGCCCTTCTTAAAGAAAAGAAGGAAGTTTTTGCATGGTCATACAAAGATATGCCAGGACTAGACCCGCAGCTAGTCATGCACAATTTAACGCTTGATCCAAAAATCAAGCCCGTAAAGCAAAAACTAAGAAAGATGCACCCAACAGTGGCCTTGATGGTCAAAGACGAATTACAAAAGTTGTTGGATGCACAATTTGTCATCTGCATGGATTATCCACCATGGTTGTCCAACATGGTTCCCGTCAAGAAGCCCGATGGGAGGATTCGCGATATGCACCGACTTTCGAGACCTAAACAAAGCGAGTCCTAAGGATGATTTCCCCTTGCCAAGCATCGACGCATTGGTAGACGCTACAGCAGGTCACGAAATGCTCTCCCTAATGGACGGTTTCTCAGGATACAATCAAATTCGTATCAATCCTGAAGACCAACTCAAAACGGCATTCACAACGCCTTGGGGGACATTTTGCTATAAGGTCATGCCTTTTGGCCTTAAAAACGCCGGCGCTACATACCAACGTGCTATGACGTATATCTTCCACGATTACATGCACAAAACTTTGGAAGATTACATGGATGATTTGTTAGCCAAGTCTAAATTGCGCTCGCATCATCTCGGTGACTTAAGCAAGATCCTCGATCGCCTCATAGAGCATAAGGTCGATCGAATCCCAAGAAGTGCGTGTTCGGCGTCACATCTGGAAAACTCTTGGGTTTTATAGTCTCCAAAAGAGGCATCGAAGTGGACCCAAACAAAGTCAAGGCAATCCTTGAAATGGCTCCCCCAACCACTATCAAGCAGCTCGAAGTCCGCAAGGAAAGGTCGCGTCGATTAAACGCTTCATAGCGCAATTATCCGACAAATGCCGACCTATGAAAAAATTATTGCACAAAGGGGTCACATTCCATTGGGATGACGAGTGCCGCTCACCTTTGACGAAATCAAACAATACTTGGCTTCGCCGCCGTATTGGCACCGCCGAGACCAGGTGTGCCGTTCTACTTATACATCTCGACCATCGAGGTGGCACTCGGCGCAATGCTAGCCCGTAAGAATGAACTTCACAAAGAACAGAGCTACTTACTATCTTAGCCGCACCCCGGTCGGGCTACTGAACTTAACTATGCATACGTTGAGAAACTCGCTGGCAGAGTGGTGTTTGCCACCAAAAGGCTACGCCACTACATGCCGAGCAACACGACGTATGTTGTGTCTAAGGAGAATCCATTGCGATACATGATGAGTCGTACTTATCATAGTAGCCGCACGGCGAAATGGATCATGTTGTTGACGGAATTTGACATTGAGTTTATTGGGCAAAAATCTATAAAAGGACAAGTCATAGCCGATCAACTAGCAGAGGCTCCTCTTGAAGACGATCAGCCTCTCGGTCATAGAACTACCCGATGATGAGGTCTTCCATGTCTCGTAATCGCCGGATTCTGAAGAGCCCGAGTCTCGAGCCGACATAACCTTATTTTTTGATGGTTCTAAATGCGAGCAAGGTGGTGGCGCAGAATTGTATTCTTCACACCGCAGGGCGCTCCAATGCCCCCCGTCATTTAAATTAAACTTCCAAGTGCACCAACAACAATGCCGAATATGAAGCCTTGCTCCTAGGTCTTCGTACAAGAATCGCCATGAACATCAAAAGATCGAACATCTTTGGCGATTCGCCGTTAATCGTCAATCAAGTCAAAGGGGTATATCAATGCAAATGCCCAGCCTCTGAAGGCCTATAAAGCCCTCGTGGATAAATTCCCGGCAAAACTTGAGTGGTATGACATCGAGGCACTCCCTCGATCATCGAATCATTTTGCGGACACAATGGCCTCCTTGGGGTCACTAATCCCGCAAGACCTTTCCGGTGATATAACAACCATTCAGGTCAAAACCTTATCGCAACCCGCGATGGAGCGCGCAAGCTCAGACTTGACGCCAGGAATCCACATGATCCAGATCGAACCATCTTCGGATAAGTTCTTTCGAATCCGAGACTATTTGAAACACGCCAACTGGGGGTCTTTGTTCTCCCCCATTCCCATTAATAGCAACACAACGCTATTTTTACAAGTTCTATCCCAATCAGCATTTGTTAGGGAAGAACTCCAAAAGGGATTGGCTGTTCAAACCGTCGAGGTATCTGATCAACAGGACTGGTATTTACCCATAAGAGATTACCTCAAGTTAGGTAATCTACCCTTTGGATTGACGCAAGCCGCAAAACGAACATTCAAACAGAAAGCGGCAAAATATGTCTTGATAGGAGACATTTTGTATCGTCGCAGCTACGACGGAATTCTTCTTCGTTGCTTGGACCAACAAGAGTCCACTTGGGCAGTCACCCAAGCGCATGACGGTACATGTGGCGGCCACTTTAGTGGTATGGCCATTGCAAAGCGCATTCTTCGCATGGGCTATTATTGGCCATCTTTAGAGCGAGATTGCTGCGCGTATGTCAAGAGGTGTGTAAAATGTCAACATCATGCCAATCTGATGCACGCACCTTCCCAGGCCCTACAGACAGTCCAGTCTGCTTGGCCATTTTCGCAGTGGGGCCTCGATCTAATCGGAAAGATCTCCCCTGCATCGTCAGGCCGTCACACGTTTATCATAACGGCCACAGAATATTTTACCAAATGGGTGGAAGCAATTCCGTTAACCTCTACGACATGATCCCGCATTGCGGAGTTCATTTTGCATTACATCATATGTCGTTTTGGTATTCCATCCAAAATAATCTCGGATAATGGGCCATCATTCAAGAACAAAGACGTGCGTGCTTTAACCACAAAGTACAAAATTCAGCACAACTTTTCAACACCCTATTATCCGCAAGCAAATGGGCAAGCAGAGGCGTCAAACAAAACGCTAGTCGCCATCCTTAAAAAGACCGTCGCAGACAATCATAAGGATTGGCACATACAAATCCCACTTGCCCTTTGGGCCTATCGCACTAGCATTCGGACGCCCACCGGGGCAACTCCGTTTTCACTAGTGTATGGCTCAGAGGCGTAATGCCTCTCGAGTTGGAAATTCCTTCCCTCCGCATATCAATGCAGGAATTCATCGATGATGACACTGCGCGGCAAGCCCGGTTAGACCAGCTTACGTTGCTTGATGAAAGACGCGTTAATGCTCTCGAGCACTTACGTATCTATCAAGAGCGGCTTAAGAGAGCTTACAACATGAAAGTTCACCTAAGAGACTTTCGGGTTGGTGATCTGGTTCTGAAGGAAAACCAACAAAACTCTAATTTGCCGTCCCATATGAGGGACAAATTCATGGCAAATTGGTTAGGTCCGTATGTCATTGATAGCAAAATAGGACCAGGAACGTACAGGCTAGCTTCTCTTGACGGTATCAAGGAAACATAACCCTTGAATATCAGTCATTTACGACCATTTCATATCTAAGACAGCCATGTACCAAAAAAAAAAAAAAAAAAAATTCAACAAAAACAAACAAACAAAAAGCTCCAAGGATTATCGCAATCTCTTGGTCACCCAAAAAGCTCCAAGGATTATCGCAATCTCTTGGTCACCCAAAAAGCTCCAAGGATTATCGCAATCTCTTGGTCAACCCAAAAAGCTCCAAGGATTATCGCAATCTCTTGGTCAACCCAAAAAGCTCCAAGGATTATCGCAATCTCTTGGTCAACCCAAAAAGCTCCAAGGATTATCGCAATCTCTTGGTCAACCCAAAAAGCTCCAAGGATTATCGCAACTCTTGGTCAACCAAAAAGCTCCAAGGATTATCGCAATCTCTTGGTCAACCACAAAAGCTCCAAGGATTATTAATTCGGTTTCTTTGGTCAAAAAAAAGCTCCAAGGATTATCGCAATCTCTTGGTCAACCCAAAAAGCTCCAAGGATTATCGCAATCTCTTGGTCAAACAAATCAATAAATTCAACAAAAACAAAACAACAAAAATCAACAAAATCAACAAAGATTTGCATCTCAATTCTAGGCATACTCGAATTCATCAAAATCAACAAAAACACCATGCATAAATCTTACCACACTACAGTCAGTGGTCTGGGAACGTACTAAGAGTTTCAGTAATTCAGTCATCATTTTCCTCTTTAGCCATGTAGTGTACCAAGTCGAACGGATTTTATAAAGGTAGAGTCATACTTGAAATACACCTTGTTACGTAACATCCCAACACAAATCAAAACACTAAAATTCCCAAAATTGTGTGAACGAAAGATGAAACCTGCAAAATAATCTAGGTCACCACAAGCGAAACGGTTATCTTGCTCATCCCCCTGTGCGAATGACCCCTAGAATGCCGAGAGTTGGCAAAAGGACAAGCTTCCTCCCTACCCAATTCCCTAAGAATCCCTAAAGTTCTCAATAGTTGCAAAACACAAAAATTTGCAAAATGTCAAAACTCAAAAATTTGACAAACTATAGTGCATACATCAAAAGGCACAAACAACAGTGATTTTCATCACTCCATATCCCAAATCCCTTGCTCAAAAGAAAAATCAATCAAAATAAACAGTGATCTTATCACTACAAAAGAGCAAGTATCCCAATACAATTGAAAAAAAGAAGGGAGTTGACCTTGAATCCCTGGAACTCTCAGAGATTCTTGTAGGTCATAAGGCAAGCTTCAATACCAACTCGGTAACATAAGTAAACCTCCCGCATGACGATATATCTGTCACATTAACTTGTGTACAGATCAATGTTTGCATGTGGATGAGCTAGCTTATGGCATCCTGGATTACAACGCAGATTAATCTTAGTACATATAACAAAGGAATTCGTGGAGCTAATTAGGTGATCCTCAGTACGAGTTCGGTTGAAAGCCCATCCGGCACTGGCGGTATCCTAACAAATACCACTAAATGAACTCAATTGCACACACAGGGATGTGAAATAGCTCGGTCAAAAACAAGTTTGATTCATACCTTGTTCAAAAGTCTTGTAAGATAAAGTACAATCATGGATAGTGAGTTAAAACTGTCTGAATCTCATAAAATCTTACACTCATCCCAAAACCATCTGCGCTACTTATCATCCTTATGATACCATCAAAAAATACAAAAACAGCAAAGAAAAACCAGATAAATAAAAATAGCATTCATCCATTTTGCATATCACATAGACATCTAAAACAATTCAATTCATCATAACATCTGCATCCATCAAATAAATAAACATGCATAACAAAAATCAATCACATCATCACATGTACAAATCCAAAAATAAAACCGGTATATATATATATATATATATCGTCAAAAAAGATGCCCGCAGGCTACAAAACCGGTCCTCAAACCCGCAATCATATCCAAAACCCAACCTAAGGCGTCGGCCACCATGATCACGCAGGATCGGTGCGACGGGAACTACCCCCCGTGGTGTGGGTCCTACGGGACCTTGCAGGGCGGCTACTGCTAGCCCCCGCATCATGCCTACTACCACTCCCCTCATCTAACCGCCTGCGGCGAGATGATGCCGACCGCTCGCCGGACTATCCCTCGTCCGTCGAGAAGATCTGCTGATCGAAGGCTCAGGGAGCCGCCCGCCAAGGCGGATGACCTCCCTCTCCAAGTCTATCCGGTATAGACACCACTCTGCCTCCCGCCGATGATAGATAGACAATGCATCATCGCGCTGCGCCAAAACGCTATCCCGCTCTGCCAACTGAGCCCGTAGAAGATCCCTCTCTAGATCCCGCATCCGTAGCAGCTCTGTAAGCCGCGCAACCTCATCGCCTACATCCGACCCCACCCCCTCCGTATCTGCCGGATGCATAGGACTCACGGGGACAATAGCTCGCTTATGCTCCAACTGCTCCTCCACATCCCGCATGTCCGTCTGCTCCGGAACACCCAAGTCCACATCCTCATCTCCCACATCCACCATGTCTGCATCATCCAACGGCCCTCCCCAATCACCCCCTGTCGCCTCAGCATCCTCCACTGCCGCCTCCGCACCTCCCAGTGGACCCTCACCTCTCCAGCACCGCAAAACCCACCACGAGTCATACTCAGTGGTAGTACCTACGTCATCCACATCCAACACCTCAATAACAGCATCCGACTCCTCGCCCAATGGCACGAGGACAGGTGGCTCCAGATCCCTCTCATCTCCCCGACGGCGATAGCCAACGGGCTCACCAGGCAACCCCTGGCGCACCCCAAACTGTCGTGTAACCCGACGGTACGGAAAGAACTCGTGCTCCGTCCCGTGCCGCCCAGTCAACCATCGCTCCCTCCGTACCCGTCGGAGCCACTCTCCAGCTCAGCCAGCCGGGACAGTCCCGATAGGGACGCCAAAACACCTCCCCTGGAGTGAGCCGCAAAAAGGCATCAATGTAGTGATCAACTGCACCCCGTCGCCACAAAGCCGCATAACCAATCTCATCATCCTCCATCGCCGCCCGAGTCATCCACGGTAACCCGGTAGGCCTCTCAACAGCTATGTGCTGCCAACCCCAAGGACCGCAACAAAAAGCCGCAATCGACACCCTTCCGTCGTCGACGACGGACCCCGTACAGCCTCCCCGTAAAGCCGCGCCAACAAAGTCTGTCCCCATCTCAGGATCAACGGTGCCTCTATCGGGCACTCTGCCAACTGCCACACCAAATCCAATAGGTTCCACGGGAACCTCGCGCCTGACGAATCAGGGAGAAGAATGTTAGAAATGAGGCCCATCAGGAATGCGTGCCTCACTCCTAACACCCCCCTCTCCTTCCACCAGCCAACCAAAATCCCGCCAGCCTGGCAATCCGCCTCGGCTGTCTCCACTGGGTCTGCTACACCCAGCTCCCCCCCATGCCCAAAACATCTCGTGAGTATAGCAGTCCACTGATCGAACGGAGATGTCCTAATAGGCAGACCATCTATCGGAATCCGAAGCAACCGATAGACGTCCTCAAGAGTCACAGTCATCTCCCCTGTCGGGAGATGGAAAGTATTGGTCCTCGGATCCCAAAGCTTGATCAGGGCCGTCAGATAGGCCTGATCCGAAACCACAGGCTCCAGTCGAGCCACCTGCTTGAGCCCAAGGGCATCAAGCCATTCCCAGTCGTCATCGCTCAAGGCCAACCGCGCCTCAGTAAAGGCAGCGGGTACACGGTACCGGCTCCTAACAACCCCGCAAGCAAACAAAAAAAATAATAAATAAAAAAATGAAAAAGATAAAATTTTCAATTCTAGGGTTTCTAACCTTAGTTGTTAAACAAAAAACATCACAAAAAAAATCTTAAAATTTTGAAAAGCGCAACACAAAAACAATGCATTCAGTTAAAGCAAAATAAGCCCTAGGGTCACTTACAGACTCCGCCTCGGCTCCGCCGCTCGAACCAGTTTGTGCACTCATGATGGCAGAGAGAATTCCAGTAGCGCTTCGCTTCGCAGAATTACCTCCTCCTCCCAGAGCTCCAAAATCGCAAGAAAAAAATGACACAAATGAGCCCAAAATCAAGTTTTGGCCCTTAAATAGGCCTTTTGCACTGGAATTCGTCCTTGACTGGGACGAGCGCTCTGATCAGCGCTCGTCCCACCCAGGGACGAATTCTCCAGCTGGAATTCGTCCCACCCAGGGACGAATTCAGGCCAGCACAAAAAAAATCAAGAAAAATGACTAAAAATGCACTAAAAATAGACAATAAAACTGCCTGACAGGATTGCAAATGCAACTGACAACATGGGCATACAAAATCGACATCTGGGTCACAAATTATCACTATCCTACTCCCTAAGAAGGCTACCATAGCCGGACCGCTCCAGGGGAAGACAGATTTTGAAAATTTAATCCCAAAATGATGTCACAAAAAACAACAAAACAACAAAAAAAGGCAACACAAAACAAGCAATAAACATTGCTAGACACAAGTGCTCTTGCACTTAACCTCTTGGCATAGAAAAATTGATGTCGGGGTTTGCATTGTCACTATCCTACTCCCGAAGAAGGCTACCATAGCCGGACCGCTCCACGAGAGGACGGATTGCCGACAATTCAATCACCAAATGGTGTCACAAAAACAACAAAAAAAGTACAAAATTCAACAAAAACACAACAAAAACATTGCCGGGCATAAGTGCTCATGCACTTAACCTCTAGGCAAAGAAAATCGATGTCGAGGTCCAAATTATCGCTCTCCTAGTTCCCCAAGAAGGCTATCATAGCCGGACCGCTCCACGGGAAATAGGTTTTCGACGATTTCACCTCATTATGACATCACCAAAAGGGTTAACACCCACCAAAAATAGGTCCATATGTTGGAAAAATTGCACACGCTTAACGGTAAACCCTCTAAAGGCAAACCTTGCACAAGTCATCTTGGGTCAAGCGACTCGCCGCTTCTCTCACGAAGGTCATTCCCTCATCGATTCGTCGCTTGAGGGGGTAGTCACACTTAGTCACCAATCAACAATCACACACCCAATTAAGGAAAACGACATGCATTCAAAGAATCATTGACAAAGACAATCACGCTCCTGCTTGGGGCAATAAACAAGCAACAATCAAATCAATCAAACACTTGGCATTTCGTGAATCATGAACACAAGGTTCCCCCTGAGGATAAAAATGCCCTTCACTTGTTCATGACCGATCAATGTCCAAGTTCAAGTCACACCTCACCAAAACAGGTTAATACTTGAAATCAAATTCCTTAGCTCGTCAGAAGCAAGGATTCAAGAATGCATGCCCTTTCCATACTTGGGGCATCAAAAGTTGGTTAGGTTACCAAGAAACCCTAATCATTAGTGCTTTGGTTATCTATTTTTGCTCAAGCACTACGTCACCCGCAGCGCTTCCCAAAAAGGGGCATCTGTAGACACCAAAACAGCACCAATCCGATTATGTGACTCGCAAACACCGATCGCTTTGACAAACACAGCTCCCTGTGGCAGCCCTCAGAGGTTAAACAAGTGGTCTTAACCACTTTCATAGCAATTTTGTGAGGTCAAGGAGCAATTTGGCACACTTGGACACTTTGCCCAGTATTCGTCTCACCCAGGGACGAATTCAAAATAGAATCCGTCCCACCCCAGGACGAATTCTGAATCCGTCCCTGGGTGGGACGAATTCTAAGCTTAACGGGCAAAAAGGCAAATGGTGCCAAGTGGCAGCCCGCAACAGCTCGGCTAAGGGCTCCTACCTTGCACGCATGTGTAAGTGGACAGAGGGGCCGTTAGAGGACTGTTACAAGAAGCATTTATCAAAGTTCAAGTCAATGAAGGACTCCCCTCCCTCATGGGAAGACAAGATTGCCACATGGCGCCCATGGCCAACACTTGGCTTTTGTGCTTCCCTCCCAAAAGAGACCCCTTGGGTCTATAAAAGGTGGGACTTTTCTCACCCAAAACATACAGGTGGAAGGAGTGTTCAAGCAACGAAGTGCTGCCGAATCGAAGACTCACTTGCATCCCCCTTTGTTCACCTTCCTACATCCATCAATCTCTTTTGCAAGGGAGGTTGTTGGGTGGCCTTTGGAAGCTCGAACCTTACTCAAATCCGACGCATGGACATCTGAACCTACCAATTCGCCGACCCCCCAATCCTAAAAGGTTTTGGGCCCATCCTTGGTGGATTGGCTCCAAAATCGAGGGCCAACGGTGGGAGGCCCACTTGGGCACCCCCGCACCCCCAAGTTCTAATTTCAGTTTTTGAGCACTTTAGATTATTTTTTAGATTGCATTCTGTGTTACTAGGTCCGATTAGTCCATAATTGCAATTTTGTAGCTTTTGGTCATAGTTTAGGGTGTTTTGTATTGCTTTGTCGTTTCGCTAACTTGCAGGTGTCAAGGCCAAATTCCCGAGGGAGGAGGCCAAATTGGGAAAATCCGACCATCTGGGTCGTCCCAAAATGGCCCCAATTACCTAACCCCCCTGTTTGCAGGAGTTTTGCAGGTCCCGGGATCCGACATTGGAGCAGCAGCAGGTCGATTTCTCCTATTCAGAAGAATTCGTCCCACCCAGGGACGAATTACAGTCAAAATTCGTCCTGCCCAGGGACGAATTCCAGTTTAAGGTGGATTGGCCAGCTGCCTCAGTGGCAGTGGCCTTCTGGTAACTTTTCTTACCTTCTGTCAGGTTTTGAAGCAATTTGGATTCACTGTTTTCACTGTTTCAGGCAAATATTCGTATGCATATTTTGTTAGTTTTAGAGAGAGAATGCTTTTCATTTGCAGCAGGTGCTACTAACGTCTTGATCATTTCTTTGTTTGCAGGAGAAGCAGCAGAGGCGAAGAACCCATCAACATCAGCGGCGGCATCATCTTAGCCCGCCCAGTGCAATCGTGGGCACGCGGAAGGAGGAACCATTCAGCGATTGTAATCAAACCCTATTTGCGCTCCTAGCCCCTGAAAAGGGAGGAGGCATTATTGTAACAGAGATCGAAAGAAATTAATGAAAGGGCTGTTTTTCTTTATCTGATTGCGTCTCTTACAACATGTCTCTTTTCCGTTTCATGTAATTCATATTTCTAGGACTTAGGCGTGCTTAACTTTGAATGCAATTGCACTTGGTGTTTCCTTTGACCGGAATCTCGTGCTTTCACTTATTAGAATCAAAATCATGAAATAATATTCTTAAGGCTCTTTCATTTGCCTGAATAATACTTCCTTCTATTTTAATAGGATCCCATAAGATCATGAGGCCCCAGATGCTCCTCTCACCTGTTGAAAGGCTACTTCCCCTTGCTTCCAAATCCTTCTAGCTATAAGTGCTAATTGTGTTGCATCTATTTTAGCTTCTTGAAGAAAAATGATAGTAGGATTTCAATCCTTCCTTATAGACTTCACCATCCTTTGTTTTGGTAGTCCATTTAGGCCTCTCACGTTCCATGAGAGAACCTTCATTTAGACTGTTTGATATTTTTTCCCTACCCCCTTCCCTAAGCCAAAGGGGGTTTGTCAATTTTGCTATTATCCTGGCCAAGAATAGCTTGTTGTAACAATGTTCTTTGCTTTCCATTTGCAATTTCTTCATTGATTCTCATTCTATAGTGCTATGTTGTAGATATTCTCCCTTTCTTTCTTTCACTTCCATAATCTATCGAAGACTTGGTGGTGCTTCTAGTATGTTTTGGACTGAAATGAGGGGGCATATACTGTGATAGTATAGGGCTTGAACCTTCTTCCTCAATTTGGGGTTTTCAATTTCCTATTCATCCTTAGCCTTATTTTGGTTCACCTCTTCTATCTGGTTCCTAAACATGGGGCTTTCCTTCAAGGAACCTTTCATCGTTGGGCTCGTCTTATAAGGGATAATTTTCTCTACTACTAGATTAGAAGCTACATTCTTGCCTCTTGTTTCCACAACTTCGAATCTTGACTCTATTTTTTTCGTGTTTAAACTGAAAAGACCTGGCAATTTTTCTTCATTTTGAGCATAGATTTTGGGGCATTTTGTCATAAGTTTGGATGGTCCTGATTTATATGGGGAGTCTAGAGTTTCAAGAAACTTGACACTGATGGTATCATCCTTACTATTTTATTTTTCAACTCCTAGATTTGCTAGGATATCAAAAATGTTCAAGCTGGGATCTTTATTACATACCTTATGATTTTTGCCTCCCTCATTATGTTGCTTTCCTTTCTCTTGGATTTTTTCTAGTTCTGTGTTGGCTTGGTTAGCCTAGTTATTCTTAACTTGTTTGTATTCTTCCAAGTTAAGATGCGGTCCTTGAAACTTTGGGATCCTGCTCCCATTAGCTCTCCCCAAAAAACCTTTGCTCGTGGCTGCCTTGTATGTAGTTATTGTCAGACATTGGGCTTGAAGGTGGCCTTGGGTTTTGCACACGCTACAAAATTCTAGCTTGTTCTCATACTCCACTGGCTGAATCCTTAGAAACTCTCCATATGCTAGTTCCACCTGAGAAGGTAGATCAAAATCCAAGTTTGCATTTACACAGATCCTGGCATGTGTTAGTTTAGTCCTTGCTCGGGTTGAATGGTCTATTGCCATGAGCTCTCCTATCATCTTTGCTATGTCACTAAGCTAGTACTCATTAAAAAATTGGGCTGAGAGGTTTGGTAAGTGGACCCAAATGGGTGCTATATTAATGTTTTGCTTCTCAGGATTGAAATCCTCCCCCCACTTCCTCAAAAAGAGGCTACGCCTTCCTAGAAACTAGGGTCCTCCTGTCAAGATGCGCTTTGCATCATCTTTGTTGTTGAGTCTTATCATAAAAAAACCTCTTGACATGGCTACAATTTCTAAGCTTCCTGAAGTTTTCCACTTTCCTGCGGCCCATGAGCAAATAGTCTCAATGTTCGGCCTTCCTCCTAAAAACTTGCCAACTAAGGATTATGCCTCCATATCCAAGAATATTTCCATAATCTCCACTGGTGTAGTTAACCTATTATTTTTTGGTATTAGGGGTGATAGTTCACTGATTGGCTCCTTATTTTTCCCTTTCAGCATTTCTAAAAAGGTTTGGCCCTTGTTGCCATATCCTGAACCCCAGTGGGACCCTTTTTCTAAGGGTTTATCTGGAGTATTTGTACCTTTAGCCTTTTCAAACTGAGCTAATAGGGAATCCTTTTCTTTTCTAGCTACAACATTCTGCCCTACCTCTGGATCTTCTCCTTCCGTTGGTTCAAAATTCCTACCTACCATTTTTTCTCCTCCTCTGCTTCTTCCACCGCTCCTCATCTCTTCAAATTATAGATTTATATAAATTAAATAATAATAATAAATTCAAAATTGAATGTAAGTTTTAACTAATATTTTATTCTTAGTATAATTCTATTAAAAAACCACTATATTTAAAACAAAATTATATGTAAACATCTAAAGTGACATTCAAATATAATAACAACAAAACTAGAATCTTATATTTATATAATATTTCTTCTCTACTAACAATGATTTTAATATATTATAACAATGAGAAAATTTTATTATAATAATGTAAAAAAACTTATTATTATATTTTTTATTAGGTAGAAAAGAAAAATGAGCTTTTAAAATTTACAAACCTGACCAACAAAATAGTTCTAAGAATATTCAAGAAAAATAGCAAAGCATAGGGGAAGGCCTAGCCCACAATAGAAACATAGGGAGAAATGATTGATAACAAACACACAAATATAACAATATAGTAGAAAAATATAAATAGAACCCACCAATTCCAAATCCAACAAGAACAGAGAAACTAACACCAAATAAGAGAATAGATTTAGTTGTTATCATTGATGTGGACAATATCATTTATTTCCAAATAAATAAGGTCTTGACATACCTTCATTTTGAACTTTGAGATTGGCAAGGAAATCTACAACCTTTGTTACATTCCCTATAAAATGCTTACTTTGGTAGTTCCCAAATTTTCTTAGGAATATTTTTTGTTCATCCATAAGATTACCAATATTCTAATTGGGTGAAGTTTTTTCATTGAGGATATTGTTAATGTATAAAGAATCCCATTCTATAATAATACTATTAGCCCCCATTGATTCAAGCATGGATAAACTTTGGAAGAGGGCCCTAGCATTTACAAAATTGTTGGTTTAGTAACCAAGGTTCTCAGCAAAGGCTAGAAAAATTTCTCTATTAGTGTTTTTGATCAATCCTATAGCTTTCTTGACCCCTGTATTCTCTTTGGATGCTCCATAAAAATTCAGTCTAACCTAGTCCAAAAGGGGAGAGGTCCATTTGGTTTATAGCCTAATCAAGCTAGCATGAGGGAAACCAAGGACCCCAATGGGTAACCTTGGGCTAGTAGAGAGAGAAGCCTCAAAAGGGGAAAATATTAGAGAGGGAGAAAGAGATAACTGAGACATTTTCAACTAAAGCAGTAAGAATTTTGAAACCCATAAAGAAGGTATTCGAAGAACTATATTTAAAGATCATATAGTTCCTTTCTTTCTAAACCTCCAAAAATAAATGAGGGAGGCAAAGCTTCCATAGGATACAATATTTGGGGCTAAGGAAGGGATAAAAGGACCAATGATCAAAAAAGTCTTGTAGAGAATTCGAGACCACACAACTAAATCCCAAGGTTGAAAGAACAAAGGAAAGGATATCCTAGGAGAAAAAGTATTCTAAAAGGAGATGCTAAGTATTTTTCTCATGATCCCCACATAGATAACATTGGTTAGGAATGGTCATTCCTTTTTTCTCAAGATTCTCCAAAGAAATAATTTAAAAAATTAATTTTGGGGATATGTTACTCGAACCAAGTAGACTTCATTCGAAAAGGTGTCACTCTACTCTTTTTTCTATATTAATGATTCCACATAAATGAAGTTTCTAACAACATAATATTTTAATGTGAGATCAAGGTTTTTCAAGGTAATCTCCACTCCTTGAACTAGGATAAACCTCATAATATCTTTTCATTTCTTAATATCATCTACTTCTTCAATATAGTCTACCACTTTAGGATCAAAGTACTAAAAAAATTTGGGCCTTAAGATAGTAAAATAAGAAATATCCATGAGAGGTACGTCCTCAAGCCATGGGTCTTCCTAGAAATCAATACGCTCCTCATTGCCTAATCTCCATTTAAGACATTTTTGAAGAATATTTTTTTGTTTTAAGAATGTTGTTCCAAAAGGCTAAGCCATGCAGGGGTTTTTGATCTTCCATGAAGCTTAATCCCCTGTTTAAGTATTTAGCAAAGACAATCTGATCCCATCCATTATTTTCTTGAGCAACCTGTCTCCGAATTTGTTTCACTAGTAAAGCTTTGTTCATATGTTTAATCTCTTTCTCAATCCAAGGCCTCCTCCAATTTTCTTGGACCACACTTGGTCCTAGGAAATGAGATGGAATCTCTTTTTATCCTCTGCCCTTGATCAAAGAAAGTTTTTTTTAAATTGTTCTAATTTTTGAACAATTTTTCCTAAGATTTTAAAAATAGAAAGAAAATATACTAACAAACTTTGAAGGTAGAATTGGCCAACTAAACCTTTCCTGCTTGACTTAGAAATGCTCCTTCCATACTACCAACTTTTTTTTACACTCTTTCCAAAATCGGATTTCATAGTTCTTCTTTAACCCTTCCTTTGAACAATTGTAGCCCTAAGTAAATAGAAAGAGATTCAACAATTGTACATCACATGATTTTAACAATAACTCTTTACCTATTAAAAGGGGTATTAAATAAATATAAATTGATAATAATTATAAGTATGATCAGGAATGTTACCAGAGTTCAATCCTATGGTGGATGTATATAAAAAATATTATTTAAAAAGAATATTAAAAAAACTTACTTTTCATTAAGTTAATATATTACCCCACAACTAGCTTCTTATTATATTATAATTACTATAAATAACAAAATTAAATAAATATAAATTGATAATATTTATAAGTATTATTCGATATAATTTTAACAATCTCAAGGTGAAAAAAAAGTGTTTAGTATTCTAATGTATTACCACCTTCATTTATCTAGTTGTAATATGTAATTCAAACAATAAAACATCAGAAAATGTCTAGGATTCTAAAATAAATCTAAAATTTTAGAATAAAACACCTCTTCATAAAAACATTATTGCCTTAAAGACTATTCACCGTGCATGAGCACGGTAGCACACGGTAGACATCTTATTTGACACAGCCATCAGAACATGCCTCTGTGTTTTATTTGATCCAATCATCAATATCCGCCTTTACTTATATGTTTATATTTGCTGGGGGATATTGGTTGCAGGAATCACAGGTACAGCAATGGAATGGACCGTCATTTTTCCGTGGATAGCATTGACCCTTGCAACCGCTGCAGTTCTGTAGAGGACGTATGCAATCGCTTTGTAGTGTTCGTCCATGCACGCCCCCTAAAAGAAAAAATGAAAGACAGTAAAATAAATGTGTAATATCTCCGCTATAACATGGTTGTCATAATTATATATACAAATAAATTTAAAAAAAAAAAAAAGCAAACAATGTAAAAGTTTTGACCTTGAGCAGATATCTCGCCAGACCCATGAGATGCTTTTGCAGTTGTTATTACCGAGGGCAAAAGCGCAGCAATGAAGATTGCCACTCCAATCCCAAAGTTAAAAGCAATATTTCTTCTAGCCATTCTGTGTTCGACAGAAAACAACACTGGAAAATGTCTTAGGATTGAAAACGCAAGATAGATGGGTTTACAGGCCAACTTCCAAAATTTATAAACAAAAAAATTAATTTAAAAATAAAATTAATATAAATCACATTTTTCATTCATATCATGCACTATTAAAAGCTTTATATTAACTAAAATTAGCTAGCAACAATAAACCTCAAAATAAGGATAGTTATAATCAAATCAGAAATATTAACTAAAATTAGCTAGTAACAATAAACCTCAAAATAAGGATAGTTATAATCAAATCAGATCTGTTAATTGTGTCTCTAACTATAATTCTTCTAGATCTAGTTGATTATACTCACTAAAAGTAGAAAAAGTAATGTTTTCCTAACAGATATAGCACACCTGTCACTTATTTTTCCATTTGTTGCATTTCATATTGTCATCATATGTGCTTATAAAGCATAAATCTTATATGTTAAGAACAGCATTATTAAATTTGTTCAAAAATTATGACAACCATCGGTTAAAAACTCAGTCACCATCGAGTATCCTTTAATAATAAAAACATTTCATTGGATTTCTAAATATTTCAAAATTTAAATTAGATTTCATTAATATTGGCGCTACTTTCAATCATTTTTGTGCGAAAAAAATTCATTAGAATTTTATTTATATATTAGAACTATACATTACTCCAAAGAACTTTATTTATATTTTTATATATTAGAAATTTATTTTATATTTTTATGTTGGTCTTACTTTTGATCGGTTTTGACTTCCTTTACAAAGGTAGCGGCTGGCATTAAAGGAGGTCTTCATCCCCACTTGGATGAACCAAATCCATATCCTCCATAGTTTGGTTGATAACATTTTGAAATATGGTTTGTGGAATCTCGTGGGAAAATTTCAAGGAAGGAGGTTCGATATTGATGCTATGAGGAGATGGACTTTAGCAAGATGAATACCTCTCAGTTCTCTTAAAATTGTGGCCATACCAAAAAAATTCTTTCTTATCAAGCTCAACTATGAGGAGGACTTCAAGCGGATTTTCAAAGGGGGCCCATGGTTTTTTGGTAAATGAGGTTTATTTCTATGCAAGTGGGGCCCCGATTTTAATCCTCTGACATAGGGCATTAATCTTATCCCATTGTGGGTCAAGTTGCCAAACTTTCCATTTCATCTCTAGCATAAGAGCGTCTTCCATGTTATTGCCAAGACAATCAAGGATTTGATTTCCTTCCATTAGAATACTAGTTCCAAATCTCAAATGCTTTATGCTAGAATATGTGTGATGGTGGGTATCGAGAAGGATTTGTTAACTCTGTTGAGATCTTTTCTAATCTTGACACCTGAATTTAGAACATTGAATATCAAAATAAACCCCAAGTTTACTAGGAACGTGAAAAGGGTGGGCACCATGAGAACTTATGCCCCATACATACTAAAGTTCTGAGCAAGCTTGTTTACACCCCTTGCATCCTAAAGCTCCCAGCAAGTTGATAGGCCATAAGAAAAACATTGAGAAGTTCAGTGAAAAGTGGGTGCCTAAGGGGAACCTTCAAAATTTTAAAGGAAAATAATTTGTTCTTATTTTTAAAGTTGGGCTCAGTGAGGAGTTATAGGAGAAATCCCTTCTCCCACTGCACCTGTTTGATGGATATGAGGAGTTGAACAAGGTTTATGTGAAGCAGCTAGGGAAATTGTTCAACTTTCCAAGATTGGGGAGAGTGGAGAAGAGGTAAGTCTCTCTGGTCTTATCCTAAAATTCCTTTAATTGTCTTGCCATGGATGATCTAACTCTTCAAAAGTTAATGGAAAGTCCACCGGCCTCTCCAAAACCTATGTTGGAGAAAAGCTTTCTAGATCCAAAGACCAGAAGCCATAGAAAAGGTCATGTTGATGTGGGGGTCGAAAGGAAACTTGGGAGACTGAGTAACAAATCTCTTAGGAAGAGGCATATTGACTCTAAAATTGCTAACAAAGTACAACCCCTTCTAAAACTAGTGAAATCGAAAGGCATTAACAACAGTTAGCTCAAACTAGATAGTTTTGAATCTCATACCAAAGCAAATGAGATTGTTTCAATGGTGGAATCTTGGAACAAATGTTTTCGATATGTGGTTTGAAAAAAAAAATTCTTATTTTGGGGGTCAAAAAAGGTCAGTAGGCCTACCAAGTCCTCGCTAAGAAAGACTACCAACAAATGATTTTTTGTTGTTTTTGGTGTTTTCTTGTTCAATTATTAGTTGTTAGACCCGAATCTCATCTCATTTCTTGGATGGGATGGATGTCCCTATTGATGTTGTTGCAGATCTGATCCAGTTTTAGGTAGTTTTCTTGGTTCTCTAAGCACCCCTAGTTTCTAGATTTAGGGTCCTAATAGTGGGTGAAATATTTAAAATTTGAATGCAGCTTTGGGCAAGATTTTCAAAATTTAAATATTGATTTTGAATGTATTTTTTGGCACCCATTTCAGGCTAGTTTGTTTTAATTTATTTTATAGACTTTTGCGGCTTTAGTTTGGGGGTTGCTTCATCTTGACCTTGAATTTTAATTCTCCAATTAAGGTGGCTTGGATTTTTGGGCTTGATTCCTTAAATCTAGCTCAGTCTTTCTAAATTTTTTATTGTTAGATATTAGGTTGGGGGAGCCTTTAATAACCCTTCTTGTAAAAGGTCAAAAGACCCTTTAAAAAATCCTTCTACTATCAAATCAAAAATATATATATTAGAACTATACATTTGAAAAACCTTATTTTTTTAGATGTATTTTTTATACTTGTAAACTAAAATATTGTGTTTAAAGTTAAACATTAAGAATGATTAAAATTTTTAAATTATTATTTTAACTTCAAAAATAAATTAACCATAGTGAAAATTATGTTTTTAAATTTAGAAAAAAAAAATATATTTTTTGAATGAAAAAACCTTATATTAATTAATATTAATCATATAAAAAATAGTGGGTGGAATTAACACACCCCATAAAATATAAAAGCCTCTAGGTGGAGGAAATCACACCTCCCAAATAAAAATAGAATCCAAAAAATATTACTACACGTTGTCACGAGCAATCATTACACAAACATCCTAAGACATAATTAGTAAAAAAATATCAAGAAGTGGGACGAAAGTTATCTTCCTCGCTGACACACTACCAACCACCATCCGAAGAGACTGGGGTAGTCCATCCTTCATCTGCATTACCGCCAACCAGAGTCCATTGCGGAAGACCTAACTAACTTAGATTTGAATGCTAAATCATAATAATTATTAATATAATAATAAATCATAAAAATTATTTTATTGTATTTTTATTTAATTATTTATTACTTATTATATTTTTCAATTTAAAAAAAGAAAATTTTGAAAAATATCTTTTGGATAAAAAATTTGTGATAAAAATACTAAAAATAACAAATAATATTTTATTACTTATTTTTTAATACTTTGATTATAATAAATTATAATTAAACTACTAAAAATTAAAATATTTGTTTTTAAGGGATAGTATTCCATTGACATAATTAAAAATTATATATACTATGTTATACAAGTACAAATCTTGCATAAAACTTGTAACAACCCCAGTTATCACTACACATCTACTAATTTTTTTAATCTAAGTTCATCTATGTCCACCTCACAATAGGATAAAGTTATAATAATTATCTAAGACAAGATCTTTCCATCAGAAGTAAATAGTTTGAATTGCAATAGATTCATTATATAGAAGCACCAACTTCTATAATTCATTTAAAGTCAATTGTGGGTAGGATTACCAACCCGTACGACATCATCCTCCCATACTATAATGGTAGATGAATAATAGCATACAATGGCTATGTCCCCTCCATACAATTGCCACACGGTAAGGGACACCGTCTTGGCTTAATCAACCATTTAGGAGAACAATCCCTCATTGAAGGAATTCCTTTCTCCATTTCTCCATACTGCCAATAAAGGCTAGTGTCTTAGGAGGAACCAATAATCTATTGCTCATTACGAAAACTTACATACAATTTGGGTTATCCATATTAAGCGTTATTATAAAAATTTCTTATCAACAAGGTGTTGTTAGTTTGGTGGTGGTGGGTCTTATATCATAAATTTAAGTCTTTAGATTGCTTCCATTGTCATGTAGGTTACTCATAAGTTTTCATCTACACTATTGTACTCAAAAGAGATGGTTCTTATGGTCTACCAAAAATCACCATATATTTTGCACATACATTGCCAATACAAGTAATCTCTATTTGCAAAAATGATCATTCACATTCAATTAAAATTGCTATCGATATTTACTAAAGATACTTTCATATACATCATCTACCATCTATTTGATATTATTACATCATTTAGAAGACTTCCTTACTAATATACAAAAGCATGTAAGAGAAATATATCAAATATTACATAGTTTGGCTTTATCACTTCAACCCTTCAAGATTACAATGAAAATGTCTCAAAAATAACATAAGAAAAATGTATAACAAAAGAAACTTCAATAACGATTGTCTAGTTCTTATTGGTTTTTATTGCATATTCATGATGTGAGAGAGATGAGTTTGTAAGGGATTAGGACAACTCGAATGCAAAGTATGCCAATGCAGCACAAGCAAGCCATGCTTTTCATAACTTAATGCAAACATGCACCAATAAATATGCCATATGCATAATTCAGGATTAAAAACATCTTTAACAAATAATTCACCCACTTCAACATCATGCATAGTAAGGATTATTACTCAATCCAAAACACCATTTGTTTGGTTTATCTCCAAGCTTAGGGAAGAGTCCCATACCCCATTCCCAAGGTATGGATACCAATCCATCCTTTCCAAAACTAGAAGTTACTTCTCTATACTTCTAGATAGACATAATCATTTCACAATTTCATTATAGAGCACTTAAATACATACATCTTCATTTGATCACCAAATATAACAATTAAATTAATAAAGAATACATTAATAAACCCATACAACATTACTTTTGTAATTAATTCAGCATATAATAAAATCATTCAACACTTTACAAGAAATGTAGGCCGTCAAGTTACTTTTAAATATTTATTAACTACTTAACCTCTATGTCTATCCTATTATAGTGTAATCCGAAGGTAAAAATCCGATCATCCAAAATCATAAATTTAACCAATGAACAACAAATATTTTAAATAATTCCTTATGAAAGCCCAACATAAGTTACTTTTATATTAAAAAATTTTATACATTTATCAAACAATTTCAATTAAATAACTACTCTCATAGACCTCTTCACATATTCCCCTATACTAGGATATGTTGAATTTATCCCAATGTTTAATATATTTTAGATGCTATGAGGCTATAGGCTATCTCTTTTTGAAAGACTCAACGACATTACAAATTAAAAACCTGATATAAAGGCCGGCCGGGGGGGCGCCCCCCCGGGGGGGGGGGGGGGGGGGGCGCCGGGCGGGGGGGGGGGGCGCCGCTTTTTTTTTTTTTTTTTTTTTTTTTTTTTTTTTCAAAAACTAGCTTAGTGTCCGCCACTTAATTCCTTGGTCACAGTACTAGTAATAAGGGTGTACTACATTTAGATAAGATTCCAATGCTCTTGTGGATAATTCTCTATTGGTTTTCATCAGTGGATGCAAAGGATAAATCATTGACCACTTCAGGTTTCAATATTTGAGACTCGCTATCATAACAGATGCTACAAGATTTAGGAAGTGCAAAACATACCTAAACCAAAACATCTTTCAACCCTTTGAAATGTCTTACAAGTTACATGAGGCTACTATAACACGCAGTCATACAAAACCTTCATGAGATATATATCATTTAGAGTGCAAATATAAAATATCATAGTCGTTGTATGGAGATCTTCAGCTAATGATTAATAATTCACAATATAAGTCAAAATCCTTTTACGATGGTGACTCGCCATGATTGCATAGGTATATTAGGAAGGTCATATATGTCTTGAATTATAAAACAACATAAATATGAGTATAAGGCAATATTCGGGTTAATCATCAATGGATTTTACTAAGCTAACTCAAATGCAGCACAAATACTGGTCTTCATTTATGTGCTCATAAAACCATTAAAACTATTGACCCTAGTATATCGAGATAGAATGCCTAGCTACCATGGTCTAACACGAAGGAGTTTTGCTATCTAATTTCAACATAAATCCTGCACTATGTGAATAGGTTTTGTAAACTTCTATCCTTAACATATTCACAAGTCTACTATTCACAGCATGGAGACTATTAGTGAAGGGCTTCTACCACCTGAAACGTAACATAGTTTACCTGTTTCATGTACCTGACTTTCAATGAGTTCGTCGACTCGTAGTTTGCCATAGATGGACTGTGTAAAAGCTACTATAGGCTATCAATTAATATCTATAAATTGAATTCAATGACCTTCTACCAAGGGTTCATTAGAGATACCAGTAGCAATTTTAGGTTGCGCTATAATATATATAGAATGTACTATAAGGATTTCTTATACATGACTTCCTAAAAGGAAAGCACACTATAGTCCTTGTTCCTAAATAAAGACAAGGGTGCATGTCATGACTAGAACTCGACACATATACATGTGTATGCTTTTTGAGCCACTTATTATTTGGCATAAATAGCATAATATTATAATTCAACACTTGAATTATTAATAAAACCAACATTGGTATTCACGGTTAAGAAAATAAAAGAGTCATTGACTTAATTAAAATGTATTATATTTTAAAACTATCATTATGCACAATGTCACATAAAGCACACTAATCCTATTATTTCAACCATTACAGCAAGGAAATATCATACTAAATACCAACAATAAGAGAATAGGGAAAATTCCACACCTAGAAATTCCGTAAAGCCACTAAACCAATATGTTGGAGAGTCCTTCTCCTCCTCTCACTCTAGCCTCTTTTCATAGAATGCATCTCCCTAATATCAATACTAATTTATAGATCAAATTCTTCTAGACAAAAAATATGCTCTACAATATTTTATTGATATCTTATATTTTCCCTTCACATGCAAGTTTCTTCAATATATAATATTTTAATACATAAGGGATTCCCTAGAGATAAGGTATAGGCTGGTTATATGTCCTATGTCCCCCACTCTAAGGGCACTAATACTATTGAGAGCATGGGTGCTCAGATTTGGAACTATTAAAGATAAGAGGAGAGTCTCATCCCTTAGTACAACCATCCCAAAGTTGCCATGTGTAGGAAAGATGTAATATTTAATTTATAAGGTAGTCTTTTCATATTTTGGTCCAATAAAATTTGGACAGGTTCATAAAAGACAAACCACCTAATTTATTTTCAAAAATGGGGTCAATCAAATTAAATAATTATGCTCAAATCAATTAATATCTACTCTAGAGAATGCTTAAATTATATGCATAAAACATATATTTCAAAATATTAAAATGTCAATCATCAATAAATATGCATTTCCAAGGTAGAGTTCCTTTATGCAAATTAATTATGCAACCAACTATATTTCACATAAATGGCATACAAGCACTCTATGAATGTGCTCAATATCTCCCATCACCATTTTTCCTTTGATTGGGTGGGACTTTTTAGAGTTAGACTCAAGTACACCACCCTCAAGGAGGTAACTAGTGATGGTTGAGATAAGAGCTTTACCTGATGAGTTGTCTTTGTCATCATTTCCCTTTTTCATCTCTGGTGGTCAGTCTTCCACTTAAGAGAATACCTGTTCCTGCAATCAATCCATGCACGCAACATCATTTTATTTTGACAGAAACCAATATAATGCAAATACATCAAGTATTACAAATCAACTATTATAATACAAATAGCATATTAATAAAGTTCCTCCAAGGTGGGTCGTGACATACTCCCCCCTTAGAATAAACATAGTCCTCTGTGTTTCCTATAATATAATAGTCATTACATCATAAGGTTTGCATAGTTTTCCACTTTCATAAGTGGTAAATGGTTCAACCTATATTATTACATAGCATCATCAAATAACATCATCAAATAAATAAGGAAAATATCTTTTTATGTCCTCCACTTTTTCCCAAGTGGAATTCTTCTCAGAATATTGGTCCCATTGGACCTTGCACTAATCAATATTTCTTTTCCTCATAGTCTTGGAATGAAATTCCAAGATCTTCATAGGTTTCACCTCAAAGGTTGTCGGATCTGCCATCTGCAAATTAGAAACATCTAACACATGATCAGGATCAGCAATATATCTCCTAAGTAGGGATACATGAAAAGTGTTATGGATCTTTGATAGGTTAGGTGGTAAGTCAAGCCGGTAGGCTACATGACTTATCTTTTCCACAATCTCAAATGGTCCTACAAACCTAGGATCCAATTTGGTTGATTTAATTGCACTCTTTTTAGGTTTCACTCTCAAAAACACCCTATCACCCACAAAGAATTCTCTAGGAGTTCTTTTCAAATCTGCATAACTCTTCTGTCTATCCGAGGCTTCCTTGAGCCTTTTTCGGATTAGTGCTAGCTGCTCCTCCATGATTTTAACCATTTTTGGTCCAATGACAACCCGATCCTCGGGATTATCCCATGATAATGGTGTTCTACATCATCTGCCATACAAGGCTTTGAAAGGGGCCATTTTCAAAGAAGAATGATAGCTATTATTATAAGCAAACTCAACCAGATACAAATAGTCTTCCCAATGAGACTTCTGGTCCATGCAATACATGCATAACATATCTTCTAGAACTTGGTTTACCCTTTTCATATATCCATTTTTTTTTGGATGATACGCAAAACTAATATTCAAAGTGGTGCCAATTGCATGATGGAGAGCCTGCCAGAACTCAGAAGTAAACCTAGAGTCCTTGTCTAAGATTATCATCTCTGGAAATCCATATAACCTAAAAATTTCTTTAGAAAATATATTGGCAACAACTACAACATCATCTGTAGTACTACCTTCTATAAAGTGTGCAACCTTAGTAAGTTTATCTACTATCACAAAAATTGCATCATGCTGATATTTTGTTTTAGGTAAACCGACAATAAAATCCATTGAAATAACTTACCATTTTTGAGTAGGAATGTGATGAGAAAATAATTTCCCTGTTGGATGTTGGTGTTCAACTTTCACCTTCTGACACTGTAAACATCGTGCCACAAAATCGGTGATATCTTTCTTCATGCCAGACCAATAAAAGGTATTTTTCATATTTTCTCTCATCTTAGCTCCTCCAGGATGAGCGAAATAAGGTGAGTTATGAGCTTCTCGCATAATCAATCTTCTTAGATCACCCATTTTAGGGATGACCACATGTTCCTTAAAGCATAAAAGTCCATCCTTTATGCTATAATCCAGATTCTCATTCAAATTTTGTTCTATTTTAATTTGAATTTCACTACACTCTGGATCCTAGCACTACATTCTCCTGACTCGATCCATTAGATCTACATGACTATGAGTCAATGCTGCTATATGTCTTCTCCTACTTAAAGCATCGATGACCTTGTTCTCCTTCCCTTTGATATACTCAATACCAAAGTCATATTCGACTAAAAATTCTATCCATCTTCTTTGTCTAGCATTTAACAATGGTTGAGTGAAAATATATCTTAAACTCTGGTGATCAGTTCTCAACTCAAATGGTTTACCCACCAGATAATGTCACCAAATATTCAAAGCATGTACAACTGTAGCAAGCTCTAGATCATGAGTAGCATAATTAACTTCATGCTTTTTGAGTTTCCTAGACTCATATGCTACTATGGAGTTATCTTGAGATAAGACTCCTCCAAGTCCTTCTAATGAAGCATCAGTGCAAACTAAAAAATTTCTAGATGGATCTGGTATCTTCAGAATAGGAGTTGTGGTAAGCTTCTATTTAAGTAAATTAAATGTTGCTTCACATTTGTCAGTCCACTTGAACTCCTTCCCTTTTCTTTGAAGGTTGGTTATAGGATAAGCAATTTTGGAGTAATCTTTCACAAATCTCCTATAATAACCTGATAATCCCATGAAGCTTCTAACTTCTATCACATTTGTTGGAGGTGGCCAACTCAAGATAGCTTCTATTTTCTTTGGGTCTACAACAATACCATCTGCTGATATTATGTGTCCCAAATAATGCACTTGAGAAACATAAAACTCACATTTAGACAAGTTTCCATAGAGTTGATTTTTCCTTAACAACTCTAATACTATCCTTAAATGCTTATCATGCTCTTCTCGGTTACGAGAATAAACCAAAATATCATCCAAGAATATCAACACAAACCGATCCAACTAATTCCTGAACACATTGTTCATCAAATTCATGAAAGTTGTTGGTGCATTGGTCAAACCGAATGGTAAGACTATGAATTCATAGTGACCATATCTAGTCTTGAACATGGTTTTGTGTGTGTCTTCATCTCGGATTCTTAGTTGATGATATCTTGACTTCAAATCAATTTTGGTAAAAATTGAAGCACTTTTCAACTGATCAAATAGATCTTCAATCCTTGGCAATGGATATCTATTTTTGACTATTGCCTTGTTCAACATTCTATAATCTATGCAAAGCCTCAATGATCCATATTTCTTCTTAACAAATAAGATGGGTGCTCCCCAAGGTGATACACTTGGTTTTATTAATCCCTTATCAAGCAACTCTTGAAGTTGCACCTTCAATTCTTGCATCTCGATGGGATTCATTCTATAAGGAGCTCTATGGATAGGCTCTATTCCTGGAAATAGTTCTATGGTGAAATCAAATTCACGTTTGGGTGGTAAACCAGGTATCTCATCAACAAAAACATCCTGATATTCTTGCAAAAGTGGAAATTTGTTAAGAATTTCTTCCCTTGGAATCTCCTCTTTTTCTTTGATTTTCACTACATAAACCATTCCTCCTTTTCTAATTGTCTTCTTCAATTGCATAGCTGAAATTAGCTTGGGTTGAAATTCCCTTGCTTCACTATACATTATTTACCTTTCCTTGTTTCCATTAGTAAACTCAATCCATATTTCTTGGAAATTTACCAAGGCTTCATGAGCCTTCAACCAATCTATTCCCAAGATGATGTCAAATGCATGTAGGGGTGCTACATATAGATGCCACCTAGTAAAGCTATCGGGTAAGGTAATTTGAGTTGAGGGAAAACATTGGTTGACATGATAAGTCTATCCCAATCCATACTCAACTTTCCACCCTTGTGCCAAAGATCCTAGCTTTTTAGGTATATCCCTTAATAGGTTACTTGAAATAAAACTATCTGTAGCCCCACTATCAATTAGAATTTTAACATCTCTATCAAAAAGTTTACCATTTAGAAGTAGAGGAGTAGCCTGACCATCCAAGTCTTGCATTGTTGTCATTGCATAGATCTTGTGATTCAGCCTATATGTGCTAGTGTTGGCACATTTTGGGAAATTAATAGCATAATGTGGACCTCCACAATCAAAGCATCTTATCTTTGGATTTGAGTTTCCCTCCTGAACCTGCTTCCCGGTGTCCACTGCTCATAGAGGAGCTGGTTGTTTAGGAGTCTGGAAGTCCCTATTATTGTTGTTGGGGTAGTTATTATTCCTATGGTGGAATTATTTCTTGAAATCCTTCTTGTCACCATTGTTATGCTTCCTAAATCTTGGATTTCCTTTGTTTTTTTATTTTGTCCATTATCCCATTTTCTCTTTTTCTGAAATTTTTGTTCCTTGTTTAACCATTTTATGGAATTGTTGTGAGTTCCATTAGAAGCCTGAGTAGCGTCTGTTCTTCAAGCCATATTGTAAGCTTTTTGCATAGTTTTCTAAACATGCACACTTACTCTATCTCTAATCCAAGGCTTTAGTCCATGGACAAATTTTTCTATTTTCATCTCATTGTTCTGAATATGAGATGGTACATACTTAAGGAGTTTCACAAATTGTTCATAATATTCTTCCATGGAGAGTGAACCTTGTTGAAGTGCGAAAAACTCCTTATACCTATTTAGATAGAATTGCTTTGTAAGGAACCTATCCTTAAAAGCTTCCATGAAAACCTCCCACTTCAACTTATTAGGTGAAATGTTAAGTTCTTTACTATAAGCATTCCACCAATCAACTCCTCTTTCTCCCAGATGGGAAAGAGCGAATGCCATTTTAGTTGTAGAGGAGTAGTGTCTTATGGCAAAATGAAGTTCTAGTTCTTCTATCCATGCTTCAACCATATTTTCTCCCCCTTTTCCAATAAACTTAGTCACTTTAATATACTTCAGATCATTACCAATTTCTTTCTTCGTGTGGATCCTATTTGCATGCTCTTCAGGATCTTCATCCTCCCTATCCTCATCATCTAGAATTTCTATCTCTTGGTTGTTGTTGGGGTTATGCTGAGAACTTATGGCTTGCAAAATCTATTGAATCTGATCTTGTATAATAGAAATAGTAGCAACAAGGTTCTCTACTTCTTTATTCGAGTATCCCATTTATCTATCTTCAGGAGTATCAGGACTAGCTTGTTAAGGGGTTATTTTCTTCCTGCCTCTCATTCTTGTTGCCATGTTAACCTGGTGTAAAGAGTCATATTAATATTTGCTCTTTCCAAGTCAAAATACTAGATAACTAGAATAGTTTTCCAACTAATTTATTATTGCTAGGTCTATTCCCTAGTTTTCTTCCTCTAACTCTGGTTGAAAATCATACACACTTGAAATAAGGAATAAGTAAGTCATAAGACACATATGTCGAGCAGTTTCCCAAAATATTCTAAGGTACACCACTTAAAACCCATACAGGAGGGTTCACTTAGCTCTTCCACTTTCGAATGACTGTGGATCTATTCATGGGAGAAAGGAACTCGAACACCAATGATCTCAAGAACTGACCTAATCCTTACCAAGTATGCATCGTCAAGAGTTAGGGAGTTATTTTTTTGATCCATACCCCAAATATTTTTCTAACCTAGATTTATCTAGAATCTATCAATTAGTCTAGGATATGATACCAACTTTAACAACCCTGGTTTTCACTACACGTACTAATTTTTTTTTATTTAAGTTCATCTATGTCCACCTTGTGATAAGATAAAGTTATAATAATGATCTAAGATGAGATCTTCCCATTAGAAGTAAATAGTCCGAATTGCAATAGATTCATTAGATAGAAGCACCAACTTCTATAATTCATTTAAAGCCAATTGTGGGTAGGAGCACCAACCCCTACAACACCATCCTACCATCCCATAATGGTAGATGAATAATAGCATACAATGGCTATGTCCCCTCCATACAATTGCCACATGGTAAGGGACATCATCTTGGTTTAATCAACCATTTAGGAGAACAATCCCTCACCAAAGGAATTCCTTTCTCCATTTCTCCATACTACCAATAAAGGCTAGTGTCTTAGGAGAAACCAATAATCTATTGCTCATTATAGAAACTTACATACAATTTGGGTTATCCATCTTAAGCATTATTATAAGAATTTCTTATCATCAAGGTGTTGTTAGTTTGGTGGTGGTGGGTCTTATGTCATAAGTTTAAGTCTTTATATTGCTTCCATTGTCATGTAGGTTACTCATAAGTATCCCTCTACACTACTATACTCAGAAGAGATGGTTCTTATGGTCTACCAAAAATCACCATATATTTTACACATACTTTGCCAATACAAGTAATCTCTATTTGCAGAAACGATCATTCACATTCAATTAAAATTGCTATCGATATTTACTAAAGATACTTTCATATATATAATCTACCATCTATTTGAGATGATTACATCACTTAGAAGACTTCCTTACTAATATACAAAATCAAGTAAGAGAAATACATCAAATATTACATAGCTTGGCTTCATCACTTCAGCCCTTCAATATTACAATGAAAATATCTCAAAACTAACATAAGCAAAATGTATAGCAAAAGAGTCTTCAACAATAGTTGCCCGGTTCTTCTCTATTTTTCTTGCATATTCATGATGTGAGAGATATGAGTTTTTAAGGTATAATAACAACTTGAATGAAATGTATGCCAATGTAGCACAAACAAGCCATGTTTTTAACAACTTAATGCATACATGCACCAATAAATTTGTCATATGCATAATTCAAGATTAAAATTATATTTAACAAAGAATTCACCCTCTTTAACATCATGCATAGTAAGGATTATTACTCAATCCAAAACACCATTTGTTTGGTTTACCTCCAAACTTAGGGAAGAGTCCCATACCCCATTCCCAAGGTATGAACACCAATCTAGCATTTCCAAAACTAGAAGTTACTTATCTATACTTCTAGAATAGACATAATCATTTCACAATTTTATTATAAAGCACTTAAATTTATACATCTTCATTTGATCACCAAATATAACAATTAAATTAATAAAGAATCCATTAACCAACCCATACAATATTAATTTGGTAATTAATTCAGCATATAATAAAATCATTCAACACTTTAAAATAATTGTAGACCATCAAGTTACTTTTAAATATTTATTAACTACTTAACCTCTATGTCTATCCTATTATAGTGTAATCCGAAGGTAACAATACGATCATCCAAAACCATAAATTTAACCAATGAACAACAAATCTTTTGAATAATTCCTTATGAAATCCCAACATAAGTTACTTTTATATTAAAAGAGTTTATACATTTATCAAACAATTTAAATTAAACAAGCAATCTCATAGACCTCTTCGCATATTACCCATATTACCCTATATTAAGATATGTTAAATTTATCCCAATGCTTAATGTATTCTAGATATTATTGAGGCTATAGATTGTCTCTTTCTGATGGACTCGACGACATTACAAATTAAAAACCTGATATAAACTAGCTTATTGCATGCCACTTAATTCCTTGGTCACGGTACCGGTAATAAGGGTTTACTACATATAGATAATACTCCAATGCTCTTGTAGATAATTCTCTATTGGTTTTCATTAGTGGACACGAAGGATAAATCATTGACCACTTCAGGTTTCGGTCTTCGGAGACTCGCTATCATAACGGATGCTACAAGATTTAGGAAGTGCAAAACATACCTAAGCCAAAACATCTTTCAACCCTTTCAAATGCCTTACACGTTACACGAGGCTACTATAACACGCAATAATACAAAACCTTCATGAGATATATATCATTTAGAGTGTAAATGTTACAAAATATCATAGTTTTTGTATGGATAACTTCAGCAAATGATTAATCATTAACAATATAAGTCAAAATTCTTTTGAAATGGTGACTCAACGTGATTGCGCAGGTATATCAGGAAGGTAATCTATATCTTGAATTCTCAAATAGTGTAAAGGTGAGTATAAGGCAAGAGTTGGGTTAATCATCAATGGATTTTACTACAGTAACTCGTATGCAGCATAAATTTTGACCTTCATTTATGTGCCCATCAAAACAATAGAACTATTAACCCTAGTATACTGAGACAGAACGCCTAGCTACCATGATCTAACATGAAGCAGCTCTACTATCTAATTTCAACACAGGTCTTGCATTGAGTGAATAGGTTTTGTAAACTTCTATCCTTAACATATTTGTAGGTCTACTACTCGCAACATAGAGACTGCTAGTGAAGGGCTTCTACCACCTAAAATGTAATGTAGTTTACCTATGTCAAATAACCAAACGTCAATGAGTTCATCCAGTCACGGTTCACCATAGATGGACAGTGTAAAAGCTGCTACAGGCTATCATTAATGTCTAGAAATTGAAGTTTATGACCTTCCATCCAGGGCTCATCAATCAATTTTAGGTTGAGCTAGAATATATATATATATAAAAGGATTTTCTATACACGACCTTCCTAAAAGGAAAGCACATTGGAGTCCTCATTCCTAAATAAACGTAAGGGTGCATGTCACGACTAGAACCTGACGCATCGATAGGTATATGCTTTTTGTACCGCTTCTTTGGCATAAATAACCTAATATTATAACTCAACACTTGAATCGTTAATAAAACCAACATTGATATTCACGGTTAAGAAAAGTAAAGAGTCCTTGACTTAATTCAAAGGTATTATATTTTAAAACTATCATAATGTGCTATGTCATACAGAGCACACCAATCCTATTATTTCAACCATTGCAGCAAAGAAAGATCATGATAAATACCAAAAATAAGAGAAGAGGGAAACTTCCACACCTGGAACTCTAGTAAAGCCATTAAACCAATATGTTGGACAATCATTCTCCTCCTCTCACTCTAGTCTCTTTTCATAGCATGCATTATCCCAATCTCAATACTAATTTATAGACCCAATTCTTCTAGATAGGAAAGATGCTCCATAATATTTTATTAATATCCTATCTTTTCTCTTCCCAAGCAAGTTTCTCCAATATATATTATTTTAATATATAAGGGATTTCCTAGAGATAAGGTATGGGTAGGTTATATGTCCTGTTTACCCTACTCTAAGGGCACTAATACTATTGAGAGCATGGGTGCTCATATTTGGAACTATTAAAGATAATAGGGGAGTATCATCCTTTATTAAAACCATCCCAAGGTTGCCATGTTTAAGAGATATGAAATATTTAATTTATAAGGTAGTATTTTCATATTTTGGTCCAATAAAATTTGGATATATTCATAAAAGATAAACCACCTAATTTCTTTCCAAAAATGGGGTCAATCAAGTTAAATACTTATGCTCCAATCAATTAATATCTACTCTAGAGATTGCTTAAATTATATGCTTGAAACATATATTTCAAAATATTAAAATGTCAATCATCAATAAATATGCATTTACAAGGGTAGAGTTCCTTTATGCAAATTAATTATGCAACCAACTATATTTCACATAAATGGCATACAAGCACTCTATGAATGTGCTCAATATCTCCCATCATTATTTTTCCTTTGATTGGATATGACTTTTCAGAGTTAGGGGGGGGGGTGGGGGTTTTTGTTTTTTCCCTTCTTCATTTAGTGAATTGTATTCCTGGGTAAATGCACATGTACATGTACATGTACATTGTGAAAAGTCATATAATGCAAATACATCGAGTATGACTAATTATTTCACATAGGATATTATCCCCGGGGGGTGGGAAAAAAAAAAAATAAAAATAATATATAACAATCACGTAGATGTTCTTTTTTGTGGGGGGGGGGGAAAAAAAATAATATTTTTATTTTTTTGGTTTTTTTGTTAATTTAGTTTTTTATTTATTTTTTTTGGTGAGATTGTAGTTTTGTGTGATTTGTGTGATAGTTTTAGTTTTAGTTAATTTTTTTTAGGTGGGGAAGGTTGGTTGGTTGGGTGGTGGGGGGGGGGGTGTGGGGGGGGGGGGGGGGGGGGGGTGGGGTATAAATATTATTTTTTTTTTTTTTTTTTATTTTTTTTTTTATTATTTTTTTTTTTATATTTTTTTTTTTTATGTTAATTATTTTTGTTTTATATTAAGTGTTTTGGTTTTATTGGGTGGTTGGAGTTGGTGGGGTGGGGGCGGGGGGGGGTGGGGGGGGGGGGGTGGTTATATTTAAATATTTATTTATTTTATTTTTTTTTTAATTTTTATATATTTATATATATATATATATATATATATATATATAAAAATTTTTATTTATTTTTTTTTTTTGTGGTGTGGTTTTTTGTTTTTTTATTTTTTTTTTTTTTTTTTTTTTATTTATTTAAAATAATTTTAAATTAATAAAAAAAATAAAAAATATATTTTTTTTTTTTTTTTTTTTTTTTTTTTTTTTTTTTTTTTAATAAAATAAAAATAGTTATAGTGTTGTCTTTTCTGTTAATTTTATTTATTATTTTTATAAAAAAAAAAAAAAAAAATTAAATTTTAAAAATAAAAATAAAAATAAATAATAAAAATTAAAAAATAAAAAAAAAAAATTTTTTTTTTTTTTTTTGGTTGGTGGGGGGGGGGGGGGGGGGGTGGTCTCCCCCCCCCCCCCTGGGGGGCCCGGAGTAAACCCCCCCCCCCCCCCCCCCCCCCGGTTTGAACATATTAATTATCTTATTAAGTAATAAAATAAATAATTTATTTTTAAATACAATACTTTCTATTTTTATTTTCTTTCAAATGCACATGTACATGGAAGCACACATACACATATATTATATAAAAATATTTTTGAAGTTTATTTTCTTTTCTTAATTATTATAGAAAATAGGTAGAATGAATAACAAAAAGATAAGATAGGAGACGTAGATTGTAGATAATATGAAATGGATATTGTAGAGAATGAGATAGATAGAGATACGATGGCAGATTTAAATGATAAGAAAATATTTTCCTTCCAAGAGGCCTTCATGGGCTTCAAATCGTCTTCTTCAGAGCATGCATTTGGAGAAAATTAGTCAAACCAAGTTGGCTTTGTTCCAACTGGTATTTTTAAAGCTACATAAGTGAATGGTTGTCTTGAACGGGTTCTGGATAGGCTTGTTCTGGTGATTCAACCAGATTCAATTATAGAGGATGTTGAATACCTGGCTAATCATACCTTAATTTGTAAATTTTTAGGAATTTGGGTCTATCTCATTTCATTGGAATTTTGGGTTTGAAAATTTTGGAACCCAATTGGAGATATGGAGATCATACTAGGGGCAAATAATTTTTTCATGGTTGTTTTCTCTTACATGGAGGATCAACATAAAGTTTTTGAAAGAGGGTTTTATTTTTATAACAAAGTTGAATTATTCATTAAGCCTTAGCATGTGGGTTTTAACCCTACGGAGGAAACTCTGTCGTGGGTGCCAGTTTGGGTTCGAATTTCTTGCTCACCTCTAGAGCTTTGGTGGAACTATATTCTTCACATGATTGTGTTGTTTTTGGGGAAGCCAATGGGTAATTCTCAATAAACGATGGATAAAAAGGTAGTTTCTTGTACCTGTGTTTGTGTTGAGATAGATTTAAATAAGCCTTTGCCAAATTATATGGAAATTTGTGTTGGATATTCTTTTTGGACTCAATAATTGGACCATGAAACCCTTCCATTTCGATGTTGTTTGTGTCATGCATATGGACACCTTCAGAAAAATTACTCAAAATTCCCTAGGAATTTATCATCTAAACCTCAGCCTCCTAAGAAGTATAGTGGTATAGATAAAGGAAAACATCGTAAGCAAGATAATGGGTTCATTGATGGTAAACCTCCAATTCAGGATAGTGGGACTAATAAGGAGGATTTAATTCATGTTAGATATTGTAATAAATATAAGGGTTTCAATAGATCAGTTAATGAGAGGCAAGTTGATAGGTTATATAATAGATTTGATGCTTTGGATGACTTGGACCAACTTATTGGGATTAATTTGCAAAGGTATCTATATGTTGCTCAAATTGACATTGATCAGTATTTGGGTAATGTGATTGTTCTAGTAGTGGTGAATTGTGTGATACAGACTAATGACGGGAACCAAATTTCTATTCCTTCTAAGGAAAATATGGTTGTTCAGGAGGATGCTTTGGTGGTAGATGATCTACTACTAGTTGATTTGGTGGGTTTTAGTCTTGAAAAATGTTCTAAGGTGAGTTCTATGTTGGGATTGCATCATAAGAATTTTAAGAAGGGGGTACCTAAAAATTCTTCTAAGGTGGAAAGGAAGAAAGATGTGGAGAAAATTAAACTTGAGGGGAAGTCCTTGGTTGAGTCAAGGTTGGTTAGGCCCCTTGATTATCACTTTTATACCCCTCATAAATAATTATTTTATCTTGGAATGTGAGGGGATTGAATAACATCCCTTTCTAAAAAGTTATTTGCAAGTTGATTAAGTTGCACAAGCCTGATATTATTTTTTTATAGGATTCAAAATTATTAGTTGATTGTTTGTTTAGTATTGCTTCTAAATTATGGCCTCATGGTCAATGTCTGTGTATTGGTGCCTAGGGTAGTTCTAGAGGTATTTTTAGATTTTGGAATCCTTAGAAGCTCTCTTCTATATGGTGGGTTTTTGATAAATTTTCTCTCTCTATGTTGCCTCTTGTAAGGAGTCTAGTGAAGTGGTCTTATTAACTAATGTTTATGGTCCCTCTAATATTGCTAGGAAAATTTGTCTATGGAATCATATTTGGGTGGTGTGATTAATGGCTACTCACAATCCTTGGATTGTTGTTGGAGACTTTAATGCTATCACCAATTTGGAGAAGAAAAAAGGTGGTGTGGGTTCTCTTGGACAGGCATCTTTGGCCCTTAATGATAATATCATTTTCTTAAATATTGTGGATATTAAACTTTGTAATGGTATGTTTACTTGGAGAAATAGGAGATGTGGTACTTAGGCTATTTCCAAGAGATTGGATCGATTCTTTCTCCTTTTTGGATCAGTAATAATCAGTAAATCAGCTCAATTTTTTTGGATTGGATAGGTTATGATCACTGGCCTATAAAGCTAATTGTCATTCACCAGCGAGTTTATAGGAAATATTTCTTTAAATTTAAGTTAACGTGGCTTCGAGAGCCTTCTCTACATGATTTAATGACATTTTGATGGTTACAAGGTAGGACTGATCCTGGAAATTCTATGTTCTCTTTTGTTAAGAGTCTCTAGTATGTGAAATTTGATTTTAAGAGGTGGAATAGGTAGAGTTTTGGTAATATTTTTGGGGCAAAGTTGGCTTCTCAAGAGAATTTAGATGCTATTACAAGACTAATTAGGGATTATAGCCTCACATAAAGGACTCTTAAAGAGGAATTTGATGCTCTTAAGGAGTCAACTAAGTGGGAATTGAGGGAGGAAATTTATTGGAAATAGAAGGCTCAGATTGATTGGTTGCAAGAAGGAGATAGAAATACTGCTTTATTTTTCAATTTAGTTAAATCTAGAAGGTATGGTAATGTGATTTCTTCTATTATTTCTTCTCTTGGGGTCTAGTTGATTTGTGCTAAGGATATTTCAAGGGAAGTTGTAAGATTTGTTTCCTATTCATATTCTAAGGATTCTCCTGTGGTAATTGCTGAAGAAAATAGTATTTTAGATTGTATTCCTTCAGTTGTAACTGCTAATATGAATGAGTTTCTCATGAGACCTATTTCAATAAAATAATTTGAGAGTATTATTTTCTATATGTTGGCTTTCCTATGGAAATTTTTTGAGAATTCAGGGAGATTGTCAAACAGGATCTTCTTTCTATTGTGTAGGAGTCTTTTAGAACTAAATAGATGTTGAGGGCTATAAATTCTACCTTCTTGTTGCTTATTCCTAAGTGGGAAGGAGCCAATTCTCTATATCATTTTAGACCTATTGCACTATGTAATGTGGTGTACAAAATTATCTCCAAGTTGATTGTTGAGAGACTTAAGCCTTAGCTCAGTAAGGTTATTTTTTATGAACAAGGAGGTTATGTGGTGGGTAGACAAATCCTTGATGGTGTGGTTATTGCTATTGAGGCCATTCATTCTATGAAAATTTCTAAAGAAAAATCTATGTTTATAAAATTCAATATGGCTAAATATTATGATAGGGTTAAATGGTCTTTATTAAGTAAAATTATCCTTGCTTTTGGTTTTGAATCCAACTGGGTTAGTTGGGTGATGAGTTTTATTATGTCTCCATACTATTATGTCCTTATAAATGGTGAGCCTTCTACTTTGTTTCAGGATTAAAGAGGTCTCTATTAAGGGATCCTTTGTCTCCTTATTTGTTTATTATTATGGTTAAGGGTTTGGGTAGACTTCTCAAATTGTATGTTAGTCAAGGTTTGATTCATGTTTGGAGGTGGGGTAATAGTTTTCTTGCGTATTATCATATTCAATTGTGGATGATACTGCTCTGATGGGTCTTGCCTCTATTAGGGAAGAAACTAATTTTAGAAGATATCTAGATATTTATTTTGTTGCTTTGGGGTAGAATATAAATGAGGGGAAATCCTCCAGCTTATTTTTCAATACTAATCCTCTTATATAGGTCAAAATGGCTTAGATTCTTTGGTTTCATATTGGTGCTCTTCCTTTTACTTATTTGGGAATTCCTCTTTCTATGGACCCTCTACCTTGAGGTATTTGGAATAATATTTTGAATAAATTTTGGGTTAAAGTCTCTCATCGGACTGTTAAATGGCATTATTTTTTTGGTAGAGTGTTGCTTCTTAAGTTGGTGGTTCAAGATTCATGTATTTATTGGTGCATGATTCAAGTCACTCCTACTAGTTTTATTCATGAGCTTGAATCTTTGTCAAGAAGATTTTTATGGGTTGGAAATTTGGAGTCTTCAAAATGGAGTCTAGTTAAGAGGAAGACTATTTGTAGATCAAAACAGGAAGGTGTTTTGGGTCTTTTTTGACTTCTCTTTCTGGTCAGGCATTGGTAGCAAAGCTTTATTGGTGATGGTGTATTTTTCAAGACCATGCTTGGGCTAAAATTATTTCCTTTAAGTATCTTAATGGGGTTGAGGGCTCTGAGATACCTAGATACAATTTATCTAGTAAATGCTCTTTGATATGGAACACCCTTAAGAAGGGGGATACTCTTGTTAAGCAAGGATTATTTTGAATTTATCACAAAGGCTCGAAGGATCTTTTCTAGCATGATTCTTGGGATGGTTTCCCTACAATATTACCTATGTTTCCTCATCTTCAAGAGCTATGTAATTTTTTCTTGGCTATTGGTTGTTATAGGGTGATGGATTATAAAATTTTCAAAAGAGTTGGGTAGGTGGAGGTAGTTCAGTGGAAATATCCTATAGATTTATAGATAGGTGGTTCTATTTAGGATAGAGAATAGTTGGCTCATATTTTGGCTACTAGGAAGTGCTATTATTTATAGTATGATGATGTTTTATATTGGGTTCTAGATCCTAGAGGGGTTTTCTCAATGGATTTTGGTTACCATGTTTTAGATAGGCATCATTTTTGGGATGAGGAGGTTCCTTGGTAGAAACAGGTTTGGAATAAGATTTCTTTGCCCAAATGCAATTTCCATTTATGGTTAGCTATTAGGAATAGATGTCTTACCTAGGATAATATATAAAAGAGAGGTTTTCAAGGACCTTCATTTTGTTTCCTTTGTGAGAATAATGACGAATATTTAGGAAATTTGATCTTACAATATTTGTTTGCCCAAGAAATTTGGCATATTTGGTGGAGGATGTGAAAACAATATTATTCTCATGCATATTCTCTTGTTGAGTTCTATGGAAGTTTAGGAAGACCTCCTAATAAGGCTTTATTTCTTCAAGTTGCATGGAGTATTGAGCCCTCTCGTCTTATATGGAGTATGGAAATTTTTTCAAGGTAGAACGTTAATTGTTTATCAAATTTAGCACAAGATTATTGGTATGATCCAAGAAACTATTTCTTCTAAATGTTAGATCAGTCTTCCTTTGGAGTAGTCTGATATTTTGATGATGCAGGACCTGGGTTTAGTGGAGAATGGCCCTCATCCTTCTTTATCAATCGGGAGGAGAGGCCTCAATCAAAAAGTGTAGAGAGATGGTAGATGACATCCTCTACCTCGGGGGGTATTTAAGATTAATACTTATGGCTCTTCTAGAGGGAATCCTAGGTATGCAGGTATTGGTGGTGTTGGGAGAGATAGTAGTGGTGTAGCTCTTTTCATTTTCTCCTATTATAAGGGGAAGCAAACTAATAATTATATGGAGGCCCTTACTATTCGTTTTGCTTCGAACAAATGTTATGCTCTAGGATGGGAAAAGATAATTTATGATTTGAACTCTCATATTACTATTAATTTGTTGAAGACTCATAATATTTCTAATTTTCATTGGCATCTAATGTTAGTGGCTCAATAGATCATTCAAATTTATCAAAAACTTGAGTTTATTTCCTTTGTTCATATTATCGGGGAATGGAATGGTGTGGTTAATTGCTTGGAAAAATGGACTTCTGAGTTCGGGAAGACTGGATTGTTAGGGAACATGATCATCTCCCATTGGATTGTTCTCATCATCTTGCTAATTTTCTTATTGTGAATATACCGGTGAAAGCACGAGGATACGGAAACAAAAAGGAATATGCCAAGCACGATGCGTGTAAAACCAAACTTAACGCTAAAAGCCTATATATTGAAAAAGAAAGAACATAGACGAATTGACACAAGATAAAAGCAATATGAAATATGGCCTTCTTTATTGATATGCTTTCAAAGTCATGTTACAATACGTCTCCTTCCTTTTTAGGGGATAGGAGCGTCAAATATGTTTCTCATCACATCCATGGATAGCAATCCTTCTTCCGCGTGCCCACATGTAAGATGGGCGGACCAAAACGTCACCGCCGCTTGTGTATATGATTTTTGACTCCTTCCTGCTCCTCTGATGTCGGAAACCTACGTTCAAAGAAACAGAAAATATTAGTAGCACCTACAGACAGAATAAAACATGTATTTCCCAAGGCCTACTGTTAGTGTATGCATGAAAATATTAAAACGATAACCAAATGACCTCGGATCGACCTAAAATTTTAACAGAAGCATAAATATGTTACCAGGAGGCCACTGCAAAAGGAACAGTCTAGAAATTCCTCACAGATTTGTATTCGCTCCAGGGTGGGACGAATAGACCTGCAATAACTTGTCAGAAAGCACCCTCTTCAATGTCCTATCCAGAAAGCTCCAAATGACCTGCAAAGTTGGGGTTAGCTAATTGGGGGTGTTTTGGGAAGACCCAGAAGGTCAGATTTCTCCAATTTGGCCTCTATCACCCAGATTTTGCTGGTGCCATCTGCAAGTTAGTAAAGGCGAGAAATGATAAAAACCTGGTCAAAATTGCTCAGAATGAAGTGAAATTTAAACTACAGCCTATTTAATAGACCTAGAATAAGATGCAAAAGAAAAATTAGAGAAATATATCATAGATTTCTAATCATTCTGGGGTGGGGCGATTAGGGCTGTGACAGCTTGGGGGGCACCCGGGGGCAGAACGCCCACCGTTTGGGACTCTGTTTCGGCACCAATCCACTTGGGATGGGTCCAAAACTTCTTATGGGGTGTTGTCGACAAATTTTGTGGAATATTGTGGCCAAATATTGGGTTTTGGGTCCGGATTCGTGCTTCCAATAATCACCCAATAACCTCCCTTTCGAATGAGAGATTAAGGATGTGAAAGGCACAAATCGCAAGTAGGTATGTAAATTGGCAGCACTTCGTTGCTCAAATGCTCCTTCTCTGTATATCTTTTGGGTGAGAAAACTCACCAATTTATAGACCTAGGGTCTCTCTGTTTGGAATGCGCATGCGAGGGCGCCACTTGAGTTGTTTGTCCTATTTTGAGAGAAAAGATAATTCCCCGATTTAGAATCTCCTTGCATGAGGTCTCTAAAATAAAGACATGCATGACTGAAGTCTCTCTTCTTGATTTAAAGCTATTCCTCGCAATTGCATGGCCTGAAGCCTCAGTTAACTGGCGGACTTGTCGAGGTTTGACTTTTTGCCAGTCAAACTTGCTATTCGCCTCACCCTGGGGCGAATGCTGATATTCGTCCCTGGGTGGGACGAATGCCAGTTTGTATTCATCCCGGGGTGGGACGAGTAGAGAGCAAGGTGCCAAAAAGGTGCCAAATTGACCTCTGACCTCCAAAACTACTTTTGGGAGTGGTTAGGACCACTGTTTAACCTCTGGGGGCTGCCCTAGGGGTTGTGTGTGTCAATGCGATCAGCGCTTGTTGTCACATAATCGGATTGGTGCTATTTTGGTGTCTACAGATGCCCCTTTTTGGGAAGCGCTATGCAAGGCACAGCGCTGAGCAAAAATAGATAACCAAAGCACTAATGATTAGGGTTTCTCAGTAACCTAACCAACTCTTGATGCCCCAAGTATGGAAAGGGCACGCATTCTTGAATCCTTGCTTCTGACGAGCTAAGGAACTTAATTCAAGTGTTAACCTTTTTCGGTGAGGTGTTACTTGAGCTTGGACATTGATCAGTCATGAATAGGCAAAGGGCGCAACCTTTTGTCTGTGGGAACCTTGAGTTCATGATTCATGAATGCCAAGTGTTTGATCAGCTTGTGATTATTGCTTGTTTGCTGCCCCAAGCAGGGGCATGATTGTCTTTGTCAATGATCCTTTGAATGCGTGTCATTTCCTTGATTGGGTATGTTTTTGTTGATTGGTGACTAAGTGTGACTACCCCCTCAAGCGACGAATCGATGAGGGAATGACCGACATGAGAAAAGCGATGAGTCGCTTGACCCAAGATGACTTAGGTAAGGGTGCCTTCAGTTGTTTACCGTTGAATGCGAAAGCAGTTTCTGAACATTTTGACCTATTTTTGGTGGGTGTGAACCCTTTTTGTGACGCATTTTGGAGCTGAAATTGTCAAAAATTCGTCCTCCTGGAGCGGTCCGGCTATGGTAGCCTTCTTAGGGAGTAGGATAGTGACAATTTGTAACCCCAACGTCTATTTTGGATGCCAAGAATGTCAGGCGCAAAGGCGCCTTCGTTCGGCAATGTTATTGCTATTTTTGGTTGGGTTTTGACCCTTTTGGTGACGTCGTTTGGGGATGAAATTCTCGAAAATTCGTCTTCCCGTGGAGCGGTCCGGCTATGGTAGCCTTCTTAGGGAATAGGATAGTGAGGATTTGTGACCCCGACATCTATTTTGCATGCCCGAAATGTCAAGTGCAAAAGCACTCTTATTGGACACTTTTATTGCTTGTTTTTGTGCCATTTTGTGCAGTTTTTGCTGTTTTTGAAATTTTTGCTCTGTATTCGTCCCTGGGTGGGATGAATTCCTATTTAGTATTCATCCCAGGGAGGGACGAGCGCTAACTAGAGCGCTCATCCTAGGGGGGACGAGTACAGGCTCAAAAGCCTATTTAAAGGCCAAAACTGAGTTTTGGGCTCATTTGCATTTGTTTTTCTTGGCGATTTGGAGCTCTGAGGAGGAGGTCAATTCTGCGAAGCGAAGCGCTGCCAAAATTTTCTTGTGACCATGAGTTCATGCATCGGATCATCCAGTGGTGAAGTGAGACCAGTGAGTGCCCTTCCTCTTTATTGTTTTGTGTTGCAATTTGAAAACCGCAATTTGCTTATTTCTTGTTCTTTTGTTTATTTTGTTGTTTAAAGTTAAAAATGAAACCCTAGTCTATCAAAATTAACACTTAGTTTAAAACTTAGTATAACCCTAGTTAAACAAAGATCAAAAGTTAGTTTAAAACTGAGCTAAAAAACTTAGTTTAGAACATAACTTAAAAACTTCTTAACCCAAATTGAACCAAGATCAAAACTTAGGTTAGAAACGTAGGGTAAAACTGAGCGTAAAAATGTAGCTTTAACCCTAGTTATTTGTTGTGGTTTGTGTTTTTGTGTTTGTAATTTACCATTTTAGAGTTAAAAACCCTAGATCTGAGAAATTATTTGTGAATGTTTTTGTTTGTTAATTTATCAGTTAGAGTTAAAAACCCTAGAACTGAGAAATTATTTTTGAATGTTTGTTTGTTTTTTAATTTATCAGTTAGAGTTAAAAACCCTAGAACTGACAAATTATTTTTTTGAATTTTTGTTGTTTTTGAATTTATCAGTTAGAGTTAAAAACCCTAGGACTGACAAATTATTTTTTGAATTTTGTTATGTTTTTGGCTGTACATTTTGATGCATTGTTGTATATTCATGTTATTGTTGTACAGTTTTTCATTGTTTTAATGTTTTTATTTTGTTTTCTTTTGCAGGTTGTGAAGAGCCGGTACCGTGTGCCCATAGTTTTCACTGAAGCGTGTGCGGCACTAACTTTGGCTGACTGGGATTGGCTTGACGCCCTTGGGCTCAAGCAGGTGACTCGGCTGGAGCCGGTGGTCGGGGATCGGGCCTATCTGATGGCCCTTATCAACCTGTGGGATCCCCGACCAACACCTTCCATCTCCCAATAGGGGAGATGATGGTGACCTTGGAGGATGTCTATCGAATTCTTCGGATTCCAATAGATGGACTGTCGATCCGGATGATGTCACGGGATCAGAGGACAAAGTGTGATACACTATTTTGGGCATGGAGAGGAGATGGGTGTGGAGAGCCTAGTGGAGAGGGCAGAGGGTGACTACCAGATTGGTGGCATATTGGTTCGATGGTGGCTAGAGAGGGGTGTGTTGGGAGTGAGGCACACATTACTTATGGGCCTCATTTCCAACATGCTTCTCCCTGACTCTTCGAGGGTGAGGTTCCCATGGAACCTGCTAGAGGTGGTGTTTCGGTTGGTGGAGTGTCCTACGGATGCACCTATGATCATGATATGGGGATAGACTCTACTGGCATAGCTCTATGATGAGTTGTACGAGGTCTCTATCGAAGTGGAAGGGGATTAGTTGCAGCTACTTGTTGCAGTGCTGGGCTTGGCAGCACATAGCAGTGGAGAGGCCGATGGGGCTGCCCTGGATGACTCGGGTGGAGATGGTAGACCGAGAGATTGGTTACGGGGCATTATGGTGGAGGTCTGAGGAGCAGGGATAGATTCGATGATGGGCAGGTGTCGTAGGGCACTATGTCGATGCCTTCGCTCGGCTTACTCTAGGGGAGGTGTTCTGGTGCCCCTACTAGGACTGTCCAGCCTGGCTTGAGGCTGGAGAGTGGCTCTGATGGGTACGGAGGGGGCATGGCTGATTGGGCATCATGGGACTGAGCAGGAGTTCTTCCCATATGGTCGGGTGACATGATAGTTTGGGGTGCGCCAGGGGTTGCCTGGTGAGCCCGTGGTCTATCGACGTCGAGGAGATGAGAGGACTCTAGCTTGGCCAGTCATTGCACCATTGGGTGAGGATGCAGATATAATGATTGACATCCTAGATGTGGATGACGTCGGGGTGACCATCGAGTATGAGCAGTGGTGGACTTTATGGTGATGGCGAGGCGAGGGGCCTCTAGGGGGTGCAGTAGGGGATGAGGGTGCAGAGGCACCAGGAGAGGGCTGGGGAGTTCCTGGATGATGCAGACTTGGTGGAGGTTGAGGATGTTGGAGGGGAGTTTGGGGTGCCGGATCAGCCAGAGATGCAGGACGTCCCGGAGCAGTGGGAGCCAGAGCAGGCTGCTGTCTCGGATTCGTCGAGGCCTCAGGCAGGTTCGAAGGATGTGGAGGCAAGGCATTGCGCTGAGATAGCATGATTGGAGGACCTACTACGGAGATGAGATGAGGAGCTAGGAGAGGCTTTGTAGGAGAGGGATCTCCTACGGACTCAGCTGGCAGAGTGGGAGAACGCATTTGCTGCGTACCATCGAGGGGATGGGGACACCAATGCTGCATGGGAGAGGGATCTCCTACGGGCGCAGCTGGCAGAGAAGGAGAAGACATTGGCACAGTGCAACGATGCAGTAGCTTATTACCATCGATGGGAGAGAGTGGTTTCAGTACATCGGATGGATATGGAGGGAGAGATTATCCACCTCGGTGGGCGGTTACCTGAGCCCCTAGAGGTGGCTCTTCATGTCGGACGAGAGACAATGATACTGAGCAGTCAGCATCATCTCATCGTAGGCGGCTAGATGAGGGGGCACTAGTGGGCGTGATGCAGGGGCGAGCAGCAATCGCCCTGAGAGGTCCCATAGGACCCACACCATGGGGGTAGTTCTCGTCGCACCGATCCTACGTGATCATGGTGGCCGACGCCCTAGGCTTAGGGGTTTTTGAGCTTTTGGCTTTTGTTGCGAGGTCAGAGGACCGGTTCATTGTAGCCTATGGGCATTTTTGATGATATATATACAGATGACTCTTTTTGGTGTTTATGCACTTTTCATGGTTTGTTTTTATGTACATGTATTTACATTGATGTATGCATATGCTATTATGAATGCGATGTTTCTAATTTATATGATGTATGCATATGGAATGAATGAAATGAGTTGTTGATAACTTGTCGATGGCACCATAGACTGTACAAGATTGACTGGCTTGTTGTACTTATGGGATGACTTTGTGGAATGACTTTGCATGTGAAAACTTTGTTTTTGTATTTTGCATATTTTTTGATGGTGATGTACGGAATGAAATGTACCAGTTGTTTTTAAAATGTAGTTAAGCTTTTCTGAGATTCAGATATTTTAACTAACTAGCCAAGACTGTACATTTATCTCGCAAGACTTTTGAACAAGGTATAAATCTGACTTGAATTTAACCAAGTTATTTCACATCCCTGTGTGTGCAATTGAGTTCATTTATGTGGTATTTGTCAGGATACCGCCAGTGCCAGATAGGCTATCAACCAAACCTGTATTGAGGATCACCTAATTAGCTCCACTAACTCCGTTGTTGTATTTAGTAAGATTAATCCATGAGACAATCTAAGGTACCATAAGCTAGCTCATCCACATGCAAACATTGGTCTGCGCACATGCAAAGCTAATGTGACAGACATATCGTCATGCGGTTAGGATACCGCCATTGCCAGGTAGGCTATCCACCAAACCCGTAATGAGGATCACCTAGATGGTTTTCGAATGCTGAGAATTCCAAGGATTCAAGTTCAGGTTGTGTGTTTGCTCAATGGTTTAGGATACTTGCTCGTATACATAGTGATGAAAATCACTATTTATTTTTCTTTTGTTTTTCTTTTGAGCAAGGATTTTGAATAGTGGTGATAACCACTGTTATTTGATTTTGGATTTTGAGCTTTGTAAGGTTGAGCTTGGGAATGACCTTGATCCTTTTGGCCTTGGGGATGACTACCCATCCTGTGCAGGGACGTGTAGTACGAATCCTTACGACTTTGGGAACCAAAGGGGATGATGGAGATTATGAAGTAAGGGCATTGATCTTTTAGGCCTTGGGGATGACTACCCATCTTGTTCAGGGACGTGTAGTATGAATCCTTACAACTTTGAGACCAAAGGTGATTGGAGATGGTTCGGATGATGGCTTGTGGGAATTTTTGTTTTGAATGGCATCGATCCTTTGAGGCCTTGGGGATGACTACCCATCCTTGGCAGGGACGTGTAGTATGAATCCTTACAACTTTGGGGACCAACGGTGATTGGGATTTTGGTAGTGGTGAAAACCACTATTTATTAGGGGGAATTGATGGGGAAGAGCTCGTCCTTTTGTCAATTCTCAGCACTCTTGAACCATTCGCACAGGGGGATGAACAGGCTAATCTTTCACCTATGGTACCCTAGACTGCTTTGTAGGTTTCTCTTGCATTCACACAACTTAGGAATTATTTTATGTGTTTTAACTTGTGTAGGGATGTTACGTAACGAGGCGTGATCCAAGTAAAACTTTCCCTTGTAAAATCTGTTTAACTTTGTACAGTTTTTGGCTAGCAATTTAAAGACAGCTGAATGACGAAAACCCTATATACATTAGGAGACAATGGACTATGCTAAAAATGGCGATGGTGTTATTCTAGATGTATGCGTTTATAAAATGGATTTGATGTGGAAAATGATGGAATTGCCAAGTAATGACAGTCTATGGTGCTTTTGACTTGTATGACCTAGCAAATATGCAATGTATGGATGTGATGCCTAATGCAACCTATATTTTTGTATTTTGATTTTTATGAGTATGCATGGAATTGAAATGCAATTTTTTTGTTATTTTTGATGATTTTATTGTTTTTGTTTGTTTTTTGAATATTTATTTTGACCAAGCGGTTATGGTAACCCTTGGAGCTTTTGGTGTTTGACCAAAGGGTTTATGGATACCTTTGGAGCATTTTTTGGGGTTGACCAAGCGATTGTGGGAATCCTTGGAGCTTTTGGTTTGACCAAAGGGTTTATGGATACCTTTGGAGCATTTTGGGTTGACCAAGCGATTGTGAGAATCCTTGGAGCTTTTGGTTGGACTATGGCTCTCTAGATGTGGAATGGCCTCAAATGACTGATGTTCAAGGGTTCTAGCTCCTTGATTCCTTCAAGAGAGGTGAGTCGGTATGTTCCAGGTCCTATTCTACTATCAATCACATAAGGACCTAACCAGTTTGCCATGAACTTGTCCCTTAGATGGGATGACAAATTAGAATTCTGTTGGTTCTCTTTTAAGACCAAGTCACCAACCTAAAATTCCCTTAAGTGGACCTTCATGTTGTATGCTTTCTTAAGTCACTCTTGATAGATATGCAAATGCTCGAGAGCATTGACGCGTCGTTCATCGAGCAACGTCAGTTGGTCTAACCGGGCCTACCATGCAGTGTCATCATCGATGAACTCTTGCATTGAAATGCACAGGGAAGGGATTTCCAACTCAAGAGGCATGACTGCCTCGGAGCCATACACCAGCGAAAATGGAGTTGCCCTAGTGGGCGTCCGAATGCTAGTGCGATAAGCCCATAGGGCAAGCGGGATTTGAATGTGCCAATCCTTATGACTATCTATGATGGTATTTTTGAGGATGGCGACTAGCATTTTGTTTGACGCCTCTGCTTGCCCATTTGCCTACGGATAATAGGGTGTTGAAAAACTATGCTGAATTTTGTACTTTGTGGTCAAAGCATGCACATATTTGTTCTTGAATGACGTCCCATTATCCGATAGGATCTTGGATGGAATACCAAAATGACATATGATGTTATGCAAAATAAACTCCGCAATGCGGGTTCCAGTCGTAGAGGTTAGCGGAATTGCTTCCACCCACTTGGTGAAGTACTCTGTGGCCATTATGATGAACGTGTGATGACCGAACGATGCAGGGGAGATCTTTTCGATTAGATCGAAGCCCCACTATGAAAAAGGCCAAGCCGATTGGATCGGTTGCAAGGCCTGAGAAGGTACGTGTGTCAAATTAGCATGGTGTTGACACTTCATGCACTTCTTTACATATGCGCAACAATCTCGCTCTAAATATGGCCAATAATAGCCCATGCAAAGAATGCGCTTTGCGATGGCCATACCACTGAAGTGGCCACCACATGTACCATCGTGTGCTTGGGTGATCACCCAAGCGGACTCTTGCTGGTCCAAGCAATGGAGGAGGATTCCTTCATAGCTTCGACGATACAAAATGTCTCCTAACAAGACATGTTTTGCCACTTTCTATTTAAATGATCTTTTCATGGCTTGTGTCAATCCAAGTGGGAGGTTACCTAGCTTGAGGTAATCCCTTATGGGTGTGTACCAATCCTGCTGATCAGAAACCTCGATGGTATGAACGGCCAATCCCTCTTGAAGTTCATCCCTAGCAAAATTTGAGCGGGAAAGAACTTGTAAAAATAGTGTTGTGTTGCTATTAAGAGGGGTCAGGGAGAACAAGGACCCCTAGTTGGCTCGAGTCAGACAATCATGGATTCGAGAGAACCTATCCTGAGATGGTTCAATCTGGATCAGGTGGATTCCTGGCGTTAGGTCAGAGCTTGCACGCTCCATCATGGATTGCGATAATGTTTTGACCTGAATGGTGGTCATCTCACCGGAAGGGTCTTGCGGGATTAGTGACCCCAAGGAGGCCATAGTATCCACAAAATGATTCGATGATCGAGGGAGTGCCTCGATGTCATACCATTCAAGTTGTGCCAGGAATTTGTCCACAAGGGCTTTGTAGGCCTACGTAGAACTGGACATTTACATTGGAATATCCCCTTTACTTGATTGACAATTAACAACGAATCACCAAAGATGTTTAAACATTTAATGTTCATGGTGATTGTTGTCTGAAGACCTATGAGCAAGGCTTCGTATTCTGCATTGTTGTTGGTGCACGGGAAGTCTAATTTAAATGATAGAGGCATTGGAGCCCCTTGTGGAGTGAAGAATACAATTCTCGTGCCACCTCCTTGCTCACATTTAGAACCATCAAAGAATAGGGTCATGTCAGCTTGTGACTCAGGCTCATCAGAATCTGGTGATTCTGAAACATGAAAAACCCCATCATCAGGTAGTTCTATGGTCAGAGGCTGATCATCTTCAAGAGGAGCCTCTGCCAGTTGATCGATGATGACTTGACCTTTTATGGATTTCTATCCAATGAATTCTATGTCAAACTCCGTCAACAACATGATCCATTTCATCGTGCGGCTACTATGATAAGTATGACTCATCATGTATCACAATGGATTCTCCTTAGACACAACATACGTCGTATTGCTGAGCATGTAGTGGCATAGCTTTTTGGTAGCAAACACCACTGCCAAGCAGAGCTTCTCAACGTATGCATAGTTAAGTTCATAACTGACCAGGGTGCGGCTAAGATAGTAAGTAGCCTGTTCTTTGTGTAGTTCATTTTTCTGGGATAGCATGGCGCCCAGTGCCACCTCAGTAGCTGAGATGTATAAGTAGAATGACACTCCTGGTCTAGGTGGTGCCAATACTGGTGGCGAAGCCAAGTATTGTTTAATGTCATCAAAGGCTGACTGGCACTCGTCATCCCAGTGAAATGTTACCCCCTTGTGCAATAATTTATTCATGGGTCGGCACTTGTCAGATAGCTGCGCTATGAAGCGCTTGATTGACGCGACCTTTCCCTACAGACTTCTGAGTTGCTTGATGGTAGTTGGGGGAAGCATTTCAAGGATTGCCTTGACTTTGTGTGGGTCTACCTCGATTCCTCGTTTGGAGACTATGTAACCCAAGAGCTTTCCAGATGTGATGCCAAATACGCACTTCTTGGGGTTTAGTCTGACTTTATGTTCCATGAGGCGATCGAGGATCTTGCTTAAGTCATCGAGATGATCTAGGCGCAAAAGAGATTTGGCCAACAAATCATCCATGTAATCTTCCAAAGTTTTGTGCATGTAATCATGGAAGATGTACGTCATGGCACGTTGGTAGGTGGCGCCAACATTTTTAAGGCCAAAAGGCATGACCTTATAGCAAAATGTCCCCCAAGGCATTGTGAACGCCATTTTTAGTTGGTCCTCGGGATTGATACGAATTTGATTGTATCCCGAGAAACCATCCATGAGGGAAAGCATTTCATGGCCCGTTGTAGCGTCTACCAATGCGTCGATGCTCGGCAAGGGAAAATCATCCTTAGGACTCGCTTTGTTTAGATCTCAAAAATTGGTGCATATGCGAATCCTCCCATCGGGATTTTTGATGGGAACCATGTTAGACAACCATGGCGGGTAATCCATGCAGATGACAAACTGTGCATCCAACAGCTTTTGTAGCTCATATTTGACCATTAAGGCCACTGTTGGGTGCATCTTACGTAGTTTTTGCTTTACTGGCTTGATTGTCGGATCAAGCGTTAGATTATGCATGACTAGCTGCGGGTCTAGTCCCGACATGTCTTTGTATGACCATGCAAAAACCTCCTTCTTCTCTTTGAGAAGGGCAATGTAGTCGGCTTGCTCTTCGGGGGATAGACTTACCCCGAGCTTGATGATTTGCAAATTCATTGGATCTGAGCCGATGTCTACGTCAGTCATCTCCTCGATCGACATGTGGGACCCGTCCTCCAACTGGTGTGGAGTTGGGATCAAGTGGATATCGTTTGCTGAATTTAGATCATCGTTCGAAACATCGGGTTCCTCTTCAGCATGGAAGACATCCTGAGTCTATCCTGGGGTGAAATGGAACATCCCACCACAAGGCCAATACTCTGATGGGGATGGCGGTGCGTCAGCGTGATCCCAGTCTATAGCATCTAGGTCTAGATGCAATGACCATGTCGGGTCAGCTGGATCATGGATGGGGGCGGTTAAATCAATGGAGATCATGTTGATGAAATGATTGTGGTCTCCATTACCATGGGTGTTGTAACTCGGACATCCTAGATGATCTTTGTGCTCCGGATCTGGCTCTGTGGGTACTGGCACAAATGGATCAGCCCTATGCATGGATACGAAGACAGGGTCCACCCTAGGCATCGATGGTTTTATAGGGTCTCCAGGCGGAAGATGCTCTCTGTATACCTAGAGTGGCGGGTGCAGTAATTGCTATAACTACATCGGTTTAGGTGCCACCTATGCCTTGGCCCTATGTGTAACTGTTCAAACATGTCATCTATGTCCAAGGGATATTGTTGTTGTCGCATATGATTGAGATAAGCCATCTCGGTTTCATCTTCGTAATCATTGTCAGAGATCCAAAGGCCTTCGTTGGCTCCAACAGCGGTTTGCGACATATGAGGCTCATCTTGCTCGAGCAAATTAATGTGGTCCCATCGAGGTTGTTCCGCTCTCTACGGGGGGACCTGATTCTCTTGAGGTGGCATATGCTCAATTGGAGCATCCAAAGGGAACATTGTCAGGAAGCTCTCCTAATAATCATCCATGGGATATACTTGTGAATGATTGCTATTAGACTCGAAAGGATCCCAAGGTGCTACCTCGTATTCCGACTCATCTTCTGAAGACCCTTCTTGGTCTTGTCCATATCCCTCTTGTAGGTGAGTCCTCGAATTTTCTCCCTGTTCGGCCGAAGGGAAAGGGTTGTTATGGTCAACAAGGTTGGTTGTTAGCAATGGGAGATAATCTCCCAATGTATATGTTGTGTTAGGATTGGCATATGGATCTAATGCCAACCCATCCTTGTTGCCTATCCCTAGGCCTTGCATGTTCTCTACCAAGATGTCTAGGGGCAAGGGGTGGTTGAACCCTACTCCTGACTTGTCATACGACATTTGATATCTCGGTTGGCAAAGAACACGCACTCCTTGCTCATACCTGCCCAACCCATATCCATGCCAATTGCATTGGCCAAGATATCTCAATGCAAATTCTGGGTTGGACAAATAGTTGACATCCTCTACAAAGGGCTCTTCATCTTCATCTTCTTGCATACAAGTTTCAACGCCATTATCCAGGCCCCCATAAACAAAGTTTGTCTGATTGGGTGGGTAGCCTAGAGGAACCATAGAGCCGATGGGGAGTCGAGGCCTCCCCATGTCCTGCATGGACTCAAGTGTGGGTGTTGCTACAATGTTCCTCACTAGATACTCCCCCAGGCCCATGTTGGCCATCTCAATGGTGATCATTGGTGGTTGAGGGGGAGCGAATGGGAGTCCTTCCAGAGTCCACTCCATGTGGGGTGAACTAGGCATCTCGACTTCCATTCGGCTAGGCATCTCTTCGATAGAGATGGTTGAGACTAGGGGTGGTTCCTCTTCTAGGGGTTTCTTTCCCTTGTCCTTTGGTGTGGCCACCGTAGGTGGCATCGTTGTTGAAGGACCAGATGAAGGAATATGGACCCGGTTGAGGATTTGATGGATTAATCAATGGAGATGCCTAGGAAATCAGACCCTGTTTAGATGGATTCAACTAAAAATCCAAATGTGTTGATGGAAGAGTCGATTGCGGCATGAATTGCACTGTATTGCAGTACTTGAAGGGCTCTAAGTCTGTTATGACTACATGCACCTATCCTTCAAATGTATACTTTAGGCATTGATGAGCTATTGAAGGGACACACTTCATGTCCCTGATCCAAGGCTGGCCCAACAAGATATTATAAGCCATCTCACCTTCCAAGATGTGGCACAATGTATGAATAGTATTTTGTCCCACTTGGATGGGTAGGACAATTGTGCCAACTATCGAGCATATTGCATCATTGAATGCTCAAAGTGTATAGGTGGAGGCCACGATGTGAGATGCTGGCAACTTCAGATGTTTCAATGCTACTGTTGTGATGATATTACTAGATGAGCCAGTGTCCACCAACACCCTCTTATATGGAATCTCGTTGACCCATGCAATGACGTGTAGGGGTGGATCCGCCACATCACCAATCACTATTTTCAATTCATCTTCTTTGTAGACACCAAAACAACACCAATCCGATTATGTGACTGCAAACACTGATCGCTTTGACACACACAGCCCCCAGGGCAGCCCTCAGAGGTTAAACAGTGGTCCTAACCACTTTTGTAGCAATTTTGTAAGGTCGAAAGGCAATTTGGCACATTCAGGCACTTTGCTCAGTATCCGTCCCACCCAGGGACGAATTCAAATTGGGATCCGTCTCACCCAGGGATGAATTCTGAATTCGCTCTGGGTCAGGACGAATTCCAGGTTCAACGGGCAAAAAGAAAAATGGCGCCAAGTGGCAGCCGAGGACAGTCAATTAATGCCTCCTGCCTTGCATGCGCGTGTAGGTGGGCAGATTGGGCGTTAGAGGACTGTCACAAGGGCAGTCATGGAAGCCCAAGTCGTGGAGGAGTCTCCTCCCTCTTGAGAAGGCATGGCCGCCACATGGCACCCCTGCATGCCCCTCCAAAGAGACCCCCTGGGTCTATAAAATGGTGGACTTTCCCACCCAAAAGAAGACAAGTTGGAGGCATTTTCAAGCAACGAAGTGCTGCCAAATTGAATACCACATTTTACCCTTTTGATTCACCTCTTCCACATCCTTGATCTCTTTCGCAAGAGAGGTTATTGGGTGGCTATTGGAAGTGTGAATCCAGACCCAAAACCCGACATTTGACCACATTGATCTACCAATTCGCCGACAACCCATTACAAGAGATTTTGGGCCCATCCCAAGTGGATTGGTGCCGAAATCAAGTTCTAACGGTGGGCGGCCCGCTCGGGCGCCCCGCACTTCTTAGTTTCATTTTAATTTATTCTTTTGTCACTTGTTTATATTCCATTCCATTTTATGCTATTTAGATAGTTTATAATTTCGATTTCATAAGACTTTGATCAAATATTATCATGTTTTGTCGCTTTTGTGGTCCTCACTAACTTGCAGGTAACAACGTCAAATTCCCATTGATGGAGGTCAAATTGGGGAAATCCGACCATCTGGGTCATCCCAAAATGCCCCCAATTAGCTAACCCCTATGTTTGCAGGTCTTTTGGAGATCCCGAGATGCGACATTTGGGCAGGATTACTTCGGCGTTTTGTCGTAGGCGAATTCGTCCTACCCGAGGACGAATTACAGTAGAATTCATCCTGACCAGGGACGAATTATAGTGAAACTCAAATCGGTGGCGTTTGTCTGACTTTTTGATGGCAGTGGCCCTCTGGTAATGTTCTCTGGTCTCTGTCAAATTTGCAGGTTATTTGGAGTCATTTTATTCACTCGGTTTAGTTAATCTTATGCATGCATCCTCCATTGGTTTTTAAGATCAAACGCTTCATCTTTTGTCATAGGTGCTACTAACAATTTTGTTGTTTCTTTGAATGCAGGAGGAGCAGCAAGGATCAAGGATTCATCAACACCAGCGATGGCAACACTTTGGCCCGCCCATTTCAAATGTGGGCATGCGGAAGGAGGAACACTAAGTCATGATTGTAACCAAAACTCTTTTAACGCTCCTAGCCCCTGAAAAGGGAGGAGGCATCTTTGTAACCGATATTAAGAGAGTTAAATAAAAAGGGTTGTGCTTTCTGTACTTTCTTTTATCTCCGTTCAATTCGTCTCTTTCATTTCATGCATTTCACATTTTAGGACTTAAGCGTTTGTTTGATTTTGAATGCATCGCATTAGTATTTCTTTCTTCTGGAATCTCGTGCTTTCAGTGGCGATCACGGTGGGACTCTGTCCCCTAGTTTTTAAGATCAAGAAACTGATCAAAAATTTGTGTCTTTGTGCTTACAGGTACCATTGTTCGAGCTCTGACTGTTATTCGTCTTTGCCTGTGGCGAATACCTTACTGTAATTCGTCTGACCCTGAGACGAATTCTAATTCATCTCAGATAGGGACGAATTCTGTTCTGTAATTCATCTCACACAGGGATGAATTTTTGTCTGTACATTTTTAGGGCCGAGGATCAGAAACAACAAGTTTAGGCAGAGAAAAGGTAAGGGTCCTAAACTGTTCCTGTCATTTTCTGCTTTTTTGTTTCTATTTTCTGTCAATTTTGCCTTCTTAAGGAAAGTAGTTGCTTCTGCCTATTTCAATTTTTAATAAAAAGAACCACACACACATCACATGGCATTTTTAAACCAAGGAGCTGGTCGTAAGACCCCAGCCCTTGATCAAGACCAACGGTGGGTTCATCACCACCTTGGCTTGATTTTTGCATCCATTTACCCCGATTGTCACTGTTGTTAGGCGTAAATCCTGATGAAAGCTGACCGAGTGTCATTGGGGTGATTCCTAGTGTGCGAGGATAAGTCTTCTATGGTAGGTGTCATTAATAGGACAATCCCCCTTCCGTACCGCCTACGTACCACGTACCATCTGCTCTCACGTACCTATAGTTTCCCTCTCGTAAGGGCGGGTATATAGAGAGGTTGGTATATCGGTCGGGCAATGGTATATTGAAGGGGCGACCATTTATGGGAGTTATATGAGCCTTCATTATGCATTTAAACGTTCTTCAAAACTTTCAAAAACAAAACAAAATCATCAAAATGCACTAAAACCAGTTTAGGACACACCATTAATCTTTAAAAGAGATAATCACCGTTTGTGTATGTGTGTGTTCATTTCTGCTTAGTGTAACAAAAAAAAGTCAAAAAATCATAAAAGAGATAAAATCTGCTTAGCTTGTAGAAGAGCACCACAATGGTGTGCACCCGTAGCCAAGCCCAATCAAGGGCAGAAGCTACGAAAAGTGTACAAGGAGCGGGCACAAGTCGCCTTCGCTTTAGCCCTGAGGACTTGGCCATACCGCCTTGGCGGTCTGGACCACAAGAGAGTCCACATCATTCCATGTCAAGGTGGAATTATAGGGATACCCCTCTTGGGGACACGCCCATTCAGCACAGCCCCTTTCGGGAAGAAGCTTTACATGTGGCACTCAACGTAAATAGAAGACCGCCTTTAGAGGCTAGATATGAGTGGCCACCATGCAACGAAGCGCTAGAGAGGCACAGTGCCCATGAGGAGAGACAACGTGACTATGGCATCTCTCCTTTGCCTCCCATCATTGTTAGAACTGAAAGACAAAACCCAGAGCGCAGGGCTCTCCACACAGGGCGAGCTAACTCCGCCCGCCCCTTTCACACCCATGAAAGGGAGTACGAGGAAGACCATCAAATTCCTCGAGAGCAATATACAGTGTGGGAGCCTTGCGCTTCCGCACCTGCTAGATACCATGGTCACACATCGAGGCCAGAGCCTCAGGTAAATGCCGCCAACCTCGATAGAGGGAAGCGACCCATTGAAATCTCGGATCATCAAGACCGAGGCAAATACATAGGAGAAACATTCAAGCCTCCTAAGCCCAAGATGGTAGACCAAATTGACCTGGCAGTCGCCAGACATGCCACCCGCCAAGCCCAGATCACGCGGCTTGAGCAAGATCATCAGCAGTTAGAGCGCTTATACCGCCTTAACAAAGAGCGCATGCAGCACGAAGCGGACGAGCTGCTTTATAAACTACCTGAGAGGGTGCCAACCCCTCGCACCCAAAAAGTAGAACAATATGAGAGGCATAATCCCTTGGTGCAGGATAGGTCTCCGCGACCTCATCAAGCTTTGCCTCCGAGACCCCATAGACCTGAGAGGGAGGCCACTCCCCGAAACAATGATGGGTACCCTCAGCGGGGACTCACTCAGGGTCATAGGTCTCACCCAGAGACTCCTCAAGAAGTTTATGAGGAGTATGAACCAGAAGTAGAACGGGCCGAAATGCCCTATCAAGGCGGAGGGGGTGCTATCCGGCCACCCCTCCATAGGCCTCCAGTCTCCCATAACTCACAATGGGAGCAAACAAAAGAGGAAGAGATTAAATCTTTCGATGCATACAAAGCGCTATTAGAGCATTTGGAGTCTATGGAGACCAAAGCTTCTGGGCACCAAAAGCCCATGTTACGTCAACTCCGTAGTCATCCAGTGCATCCGTCAGTGCCCACACCTCTTTACCCCAAACATTTCAAGTTGCCTCAATTGGCAATCTTTAAGGGTGAAGAGGATGCTCAAGAGCATGTGACAAGATTCCTGAGCCAATGCTTTGGCATTCAGGATAATGATGCGTTGTTGCTAAGGACATTCATAACCACATTCGTAGGCCCTACCTCGGATTGGTTCACCCAGTTGTCGAAGCACAACATAAATAACTTGGATCAATTAGTGGATGCATTCCTTGAATGCTTCACCTTCAACACCAAGAAGAAGGCATCACTGAGTGACCTAGCCAGCCTCAGGCAATATGAGGAAGAGACAATGGCGGCTTACGGGAATCGATGGAGGGCTCTGCTTTCTAAGCTACCCTACCTTCCCCCTATGTCCGACCTCACACAAATGTTTTCATGAAGTTGTCTGAGATCAATCTCTAGGCTATTGCAGCTGCAGCAATACGCCACCTTAGAAGAAGCTCTAGCGCAAGCCAGAGTTATCGAAGAGATCAAAATATAGGATGGCAAAATTGCCAAACCTAAAAAGAAAGAGTGGAACAAAAATACAAAGACAGGGACTACGCAACCAAAACCCACTGTGGTTAATCAAGTTGCGATAAATGTTCCTAAGCTTGCACAAGAAATACAGCCTCAAAAGGCTAATTATCAGGCAGTGCCTCCTAATAATTATGAAAGAGAAAATAAAAAATAGGAGCAAAATCAGCAGCGTCACCCTAAGCGACAATACACCCCTTATACGGAGTCTAGGGACTCCCTATTTGACCGCTTGTCAGCGGCAAATTTAATCACCCTTCCAGAGATCCAAACCATAGATCCTAACGCTCCCAAGCCTAAGGGATACAGAGAGGATTTATATTGTAGGTTCCACAGGCGAAGGGGACATGACCTGAACGCATGCTGGAAATTCAAGGGATTGATACAAGACTTGATTGATAATAAAACATTGGCAGTGGACAACCCCATAGCGCCAAATAACCAGCAGATGGGGGTCTTCAAGGATCCCTTGCCTGCCCATGAGGCACAAGCAAAACCCCTTCAGGTCAATGAGGTGCGACAGAATCTCCCCATGCAAGGGTATGTGGGAATGATAAGCATAGTGACCAGGAACAAGAAATACCCAGGAGTTGCCCCCAAGGCAGCCACAAGAGAAGTTCCAACAATGTCGCAACCTCAACAACACCCTATGCAGTTGCCTCCGCCTAGACCCGAGGTCACGATATGGACCAAACTCATGTAGAGTTTGCGGACCACATCGGCTAGGCTCTCCATATATGAGCTTATACAACAATCAGCGCCCCATCGGGAGGCTCTCATGGAAATTTTGAAAGCCATCGAGTTGCAGCCCCATGAAGCGAATTCCTTCAATAACTTCGTGGGACATGTAAAATGATGTACGGAGCCGGTCATCACCTTTCGAGAAGATGAAGTTAAATCAGTATCTGATGACATGGCAGATCCACCCCTGCACGTTATCGTGCGGGTCAACGGGATCCCGTATAAGAGGGTGTTGGTAGACACTGGCTCGTCTAGTAACATCATTACTACAGCAGCATTGAAACATCTGAAGCTGCCAGCCTCTCACATCACCGCTTCCACTTACACACTACGAGCATTCAACGATGCGATATGCTCGACAGTTGGCACAATTGTTCTACCCGTTCAGGTAGGACAAAAGATGATACCTACATTGTGCCATATTTTGGAAGGCGAGATGGCATACAACATATTGCTAGGGCGACCATGGATCAGGGACATGAAGTGTGTCCCTTCGATAGCTCACCAATGTTTGAAGTATGCATTTGAAGGAGAAGTACATGTAGTCCCGACGGACTTAGAACCCTTCAAATATTGCAATGCGGTGCAATTGATGCCGCAATCGACCCTCCCATCGACGCACTTGGATTTCCAGTTAAATCCATCTAGACAGGGTCCGATGCCACGGGCACCACTGGTGACTAATCCATCAAAACCCTAGCCAGGTGCATCTTCATCGTCCGCTCCTTCACTACCAATGCCACCTATCATGGCTAAATAGAAGGACAAAGGGAAACAAATCCTGGAAGAGGCTCAACCCCTAGAGGAGGTGCTGCCAACAATATCAACCATCTCAATAGAAGAGATACCTAGCACAATGGAAGCTGAGGCTCCTAGTCTACCCAACATGGAATGGACTCCAGAAGGGCTTCCGTTCCCTCCCTCTCAATCACCAACAATTACTGTTGAAATGGCCAGTACGGGCTTGGGGGAGTATCTAGTGCAGAATGTTGTAGCAACGCCCATGCTAGAGTCAGTGCAAGACATGGGGAGACCTCGCCTCCCCATCGGGACAGTTGTTCCTTTAGGCTACCCACCAAACTAGACCAATTTTGTGTATGGGGGCCTTGACCATGGTGTTGAACCATGCATGCAAAAGGACGAGGACGAAGAGCCTTTTGTAGAAAATGTCAACTATCTGTCTAACCCGGACTTTGCTCTGAGATATCTTGGCCAATGCAATTGGCATGGATACGGGCTAGGCAGGTATGAGCAAGGAGTGCGTGTCCTTTGCCAGCCAAGATACCAAATGCCTTATGACAAGTCGGGAGTAGGGTTCAACCACCCCCTGCCCTTAGACATCTTGGTGGAAAACATGCAAGGCCTAGGAATAGGCAACAAGGGTGGATTGGCATCAGATCCTTATGCCAACCCAAACACAACATATACATTGGGAGATTACCTCCCATGGTCAACAACCACCCTTGGTAACATCAATAATCCTTCTCCTTTGATAGAGAGAGGTGAAAGTTCGAGAACTCACTTTCAAGGAGAGCATAAATAGTGTCTAGAAGGATCTTTGGAGGATGAATCAAAACATGAACCAGTGTCATATGTTCCCTTCGAATCCAATAGTGATCACTCACGAGAGATTCCCATGAATAACTGGCAAGAGATCTTTTTGAAACTGTTCCCTTTAGAGGTTCCAATTGAGCCAGTGTTGTGTCAAGAGAATCAGGTCCCCCCACCAAGTGTGGAACAACCGCAATGGGACCAGATTAATTTGCTAGAACAAGGTGAGCCCTTAATGTCGCAAGCAATTGTTGAAGAAAATGAACATTTTTGGATCTCCGATAGTGATTCGAAAGATGAGACTGAGATGGCCTATCTCAACCACATGCGACAAATGCAACAAAGGCAACAAATGCAACAATGGCGTCCCTTGGGGATTAATGACTTATTTGCATAGATGGGCATACTGCCAGGGCATGAGTGGTACGTAGACCCAGCAAGGTGGGACCAAGTGTTGGATCCATGGCTCCAAGTTTACGATGAGCACCGTCCACCCCGAGACCCTATAATGACATCAATGTCGAGGGAAGACCCTGTCTTCCTATCAGCACATAGGGCCGATCCGTTCATGCCTGTCCCTCTAGAGCCAGATCCAGAACATAGGGAACATCCAGAATGTTTGAGTCATCACACCCATGGTAATGGAGACCAAATTCATTTCATCCACATGATCTCCATTGATTTGACCGCACCCATCCACAATCCGGCCGATCCAGCATGGTCATTGCATCTAGACATAGATGCCATCGACTGGGATCACGTCAATTCACCTCCATCCCCATCAGAGTACTGGCCTTTCGGTAAAATGCCTCATTTTACCCTAAGGACAACTCAGGATATCTTTCAGGCTGAAGAGGAACCCGAGGTTCCCAACGTAGATTTAAACTCAGCTAATGATATCCATTTGATCCCGACTCCACATCAGTTGGAGGATGGATCCCACATGTCAGTCGAGGAGACGACTGACGTAGACATCGGCTTAGATCCAATGAATCCATAGATTATCAAGCTAGGGGTAAGCTTATCCTCTGAAGAGCAAGCCGACTACATTGCCCTTCTCAAAGAGAAGAAGGAGGTTTTTGCATGGTCATACAGAGACATGCCGGGGCTAGATCCGTAGCTAGTCATGCATAATCTAACGCTTGATCCGACAATCAAGCCAGTTAAGCAAAAACTACGTAAGATGCACCCAACAGTGGCCTTGATGGTCAAAGATGAATTGCAAAAGCTGTTGGATGCACAGTTTGTCATCTGCATGGATTATCCGCCATGGCTGTCCAACATGGTGCCCATCAAAAATCTCGATGGGAGGATTCGCATATGCACTAATTTTTGAGATCTAAACAAAGCGAGTCCTAAGGATGATTTCCCCTTGCCAAGCATCGACGCGTTGGTAGATGCTACAATAGGTCATGAAATGCTATCCCTCATGGATGGTTTCTCGGGATACAATCAGATTCGTATCAATCCCGAGGACCAACTAAAAATGGCATTCACAATGCCTTGGGGGACATTTTGTTATAAGGTCATGCCTTTTGGCCTTAAAAATGTTGGCGCCACCTACCAACGTGCCATGACGTACATCTTCCATGATTACATGCATAAAACTTTGGAAGATTACATGGATGATTTGTTGGCCAAGTCTCTTTTGCGCCCAAATCATCTCGATGACTTAAGCAAGATCCTCGATCGCCTCATGGAGCATAAAGTCAGACTGAATCCCAAGAAGTGCGTATTTGGCATCACATCTGGAAAACTCTTGGGTTTCATAGTCTCAAAGCGAGGTATCGAGGTGGACCCAAAGAAAGTCAAGGCAATCCTTGAAATGGTTCCCCCAACTACCATTAAGCAGCTCAAAAGTCTGCAGGGAAAGGTCACGTCAATCAAGCGCTTCATAGCGCAGTTATCTGACAAGTGCCGACCCATGAACAAATTATTGCACAAGGGGGTTACATTTCACTGGGATGACGAGTGCCAATCAGCCTTTGATGACATCAAACAATACTTGGCTTCACCGCCAGTATTGGCACCACCTAGACCAGGAGTGTCATTCTACTTATACATCTCAGCTACTGAGGTGGCACTGGGCGCCATGCTGGCCCAGAAGAATGAACTTCACAAAGAACAGGCTACTTATTATCTTAGCCGCACCCTGGTCAGTTATGAACTTAACTATGCATACGTCGAGAAACTCTGCTTGGCAGTGGTGTTTGCTACCAAAAAGCTATGCCACTACATGTTGAGCAACACTACGTATGTTGTGTCTAAGGAGAATCCATTGCGATACATGATGAGTCATACTTATCATAGTAGTCGCATGACAAAATGGATCATGTTGTTGATAGAATTTGACATAGAGTTTATTGGACAAAAATCTATCAAAGGACAAGTCATAGCCGATCAACTAGCAGAGGCTCCTCTCGAAGATGATCAGCCTCTAGTCATAGAACTACCCGATGATGGGGTCTTCCATGTCTCAGAATCGCCAGATTCTGATGAGCCTGAGTCACAGGCTGACATAACCCTATTTTTTGATGGTTCTAAATGTGAGCAAGGTGGTGGCATGGGAATAGTATTCTTCACACCGTAGGGTGCTCCAATGCCCCTATCATTTAAATTAAATTTCCCATGCACCAACAATAATGCAGAGTATGAAGCCTTGCTCATAGGTCTTCAGACAACAATCACCATGAACATCAAATGACTGAACATCTTTGGTGATTCGTTGTTAATTGTCAATCAAGTCAAAGGGGTATTCCAATGCAAATGCCCAGTTCTACAGGCTTATAAAGCCCTTGTGGACAAATTCCTGGCAAAACTTGAGTGGTATGACATCGAGGCACTCCCTCGGTCATCGAATCATTTTGCGGACACAATGGCCTCCTTGGGGTCACTAATCCCGCAAGACCTTTCCGGTGATATGACAACCATTCAAGTCAAAACCCTATCGCAATCCATGATGGAGCGTGCAAGCTCTGACTTGACGCCAGGAATCCACATGATCCAGATTGAACCATCCTCGGATAAGTTCTCTCGAATCCACGATCATCTGAAACATGCCAACTAGGGGTCCTTGTTCTCCCCTACTCCCATTAATAGCAACACAATGCTATTCTTACAAGTTCTATCCCACTCAACGTTTGCTAGGGATGAACTTCAAGAGGGATTGGTTGTTCATACCATCGAGGTTTTCGATCAACAGGACTGGTATTTACCCATTAGAGACTACCTCAAGTTAGGTAATCTCCCGCTTGGATTGACACATGCCACAAAATGAGCATTCAAGCAGAAAGCGGCTAAGTATGTCTTGATAGGAGACATTTTGTATCGTCGTAGCTATGAAGGAATCCTCCTTCGTTGCTTGGACCAACAAGAGTCCACTTGGGCAGTCGCCCAAGCGCACGATGGTACATGTGGTGGCCACTTCAGTGGTATGGCCATCGCAAAGCGCATTCTTCGCATGGGCTATTATTGGCCATCTTTAGAGCGAGATTGTTGCGCATATGTCAGGAAGTGCGTGAAGTGTCAACACCATGCCAATTTGATGCATGTACCTTCCCAGGCCTTGCAGACAGTCTAGTCCGCTTGGCCATTTTTGTAGTGGGGCTTCGATCTAATTGGAAAGATCTCCCCTCGTCGTCGGCCATCACACGTTTATCATAACGGCCATAGAGTATTTTACCAAGTGGGTGGAAGCAGTTCCGCTTACCTCTACGATAGGACCCCGCATTGTGGAGTTCATTTTGCATAACATCATATGTCATTTTGGTATTCCATCCAAAATAGTCTCGGATAATGGGACACCATTCAAGAACAAAGACGTGCGTGCTTTGACCACAAAGTACAAAATTCAGCATAGTTTTTTGACACCCTATTATCCGTAGGCGAATGGGCAAGCAGAAGCGTCAAACAAAATGCTAGTTGCCATCCTTAAAAATATGGTCATAGATAGTCATAAGGATTGGCACATCCAAATCCCACTTGCCCTATGGGCTTATCGCACTAGCATTCGGACGCCCACTGGGGCCACTCCATTTTTGCTCGTGTATGGCTCCGAGGCAGTCATGCCTCTAGAGTTGGAAATTCCTTCCCTACGCATATCAATGCAAGAGTTCATCGATGATGATGCTGCATGGTAGGCCCGGTTAGACCAGCTTACGTTGCTTGATGAATGACGCGTTAATGCTCTCGAGCATTTACGTATCTATCAAGAGCGACTTAAGAAAGCTTACAACATGAAAGTTCACCTGAGGGACTTTCGGGTTGGTGATTTGGTTTTGAAGGAAAACCAACAGAACTCTAGTTTGTCATCCCACCTAAGGGACAAGTTCATGGCAAATTGGTTAGGTCCATATGTCATTGATAGCAAAATAGGACCCGGGACATACCGGCTAGCTTCTCTTGATGGAATCAAGGAAACAGAACCCTTGAATATCAGTCATTTGCGCCCATTCCATATCTAAGAGAGCCATATCCCAAAAATGCTCCAAGGATTCATATAATCGCTTGGTCAATCCCAAAAATGCTCCAAGGATTCATATAATCGCTTGGTCAATCCCAAAAATGCTCCAAGGATTCATATAATCGCTTGGTCAATCCCAAAAATGCTCCAAGGATTCATATAATCGCTTGGTCAATCCCAAAAATGCTCCAAGGATTCCTATAATCGCTTGGTCAATCCCAAAATGCTCCAAGGATTCAATATTTTATAAAAATGCAAGGATCTAAATGCTTGTTCAATCCAAAATGCTCCAAGGATTCATATAATCGCTTGGTCAATCCCAAAATGCTCCAAGGATTCATATAATCGCTTGGTCAATCCCAAAATGCTCCAAGGATTCCCACAATCGCTTGGTCAAAAATAAAGAAATTCAAAATCCAAAAATCATCAAAAACAACAAAAATTTGCATCTCATTTCCAGGCATGCTCAAATTCATCAATAAAAGCTCTTCTCACATCTCATCTTCATATTCACAAAAATCAATCCATCAAAAATACAAAAATATATAGCTGCATTAAGCATCGCATCCATACATTGCATATTTGTGGTCGTACAGGTCAAAGGCACCATAGGCTGTAATTGCTCTGCTAGTCCATCTTGTTCCACATTTTTCCATTTTATAAGCAGTCCAAAAAACAACAAAAATACACCATTTACCGCTTTTTACCACACTAGAGTCAGTGGTCTTATAATGTATCAAGAGTTTTCATCTTTCAGTCGTAATTTTGCTTTCTAGCCATGTACTGTACCAAGTCAGACAGATTTTACGAAGGTAGAGTTCTACTTGAATCACACCTTGTTACGTAGCATCCCAACACAAATTTAAAACACATAAAAATTCCTAAGTTGTGTGAACGAAAGATGAAACCTGCATAGCAATCCAGGTCACCATAAGCGAAATGGTTATCTTGCTCATCCCCCTGTGCGAATGACCCAAAGAATGTTGAGAGTTGGCAAAAGGACAAGCATCTTCCCTACCCAATTCCCCAAGAATCCCAAAGTTCTCAATAGTTGCAAAACATCAAAAATTTGCAAAACGTCAAAACTCCAAAAATTTGACATCATCCCCAAAGTGCATACATCAAAAAGCACATACAATAGTGATTCTTATCACTCCATATCCAAATCCCTTGCTCAAAAGAAAAATATATAAAAATAAATAGTGATTTTTATCACTACAAAGGAGCAAGTATCCCAATACAATTGAAGAAAAGAAGGGAGTCAAACTTGAATCCCTGGAACTCTCAGCATTTCGACAGGTCATGAGGCAAGCCTCAGTACCGGTTTGGTTGATAGCCTATCGGTCACTGGCGGTAAACTTCCCGCATGACGATATATCTGTCACATTAACTTGTGTACAGATCAATGTTTGCATGTGGATGAGCTAGCTTATGGTATCCTAGATAGCACCGCAGATTAATCTGACTAAATACAATAAAGGAGTTAGTGGAGCTAATTAGGTGATCCTCAGTACAGGTTTGGTTGACAGCCTATCTGGCACTGGCGGTATCCTGACAAATACCACATAAATGAACTCAATTGCACACACAGGGATGTGAAATAACTTGGTCAAAAACAAGTCCAATTCATACCTTGTTCAAAAGTCTTGTAAGATAAAGTACAATCATGGCTAGTGAGTTAAAACCGTCTGAGTCTCAGAAAACCTTAGCTACATTTCTAAACCAACTACGCTACTTTTCATCCTTACAATACCATCAAAAAATACAAAAACCACATGTATACATACAAAGTCATTCATCACAACAATCACCTAAAAACAAAATAATAGAATCCTAAATAGTCTATGGTGCTATAACCAAACATCACAAATTCCATTCATCCATTTCATTTTGCATATCACATATAAATCAAAAACATTTGCATTCATCATAACATATGCATCCATCAAAATAAATTAACATGCATACATCCATATTCATCAACCATCATGCATAAGATCAAATCATCACATGTGCATAAACAAAATAAAGTCTATTATATATATTAAAAAATGCTCGTAGGCTACAAAACTGGTCCTCTGACCCCGCAATCAATACTAAAACCACCCAGCCTAAGGCGTCGGCCACCATGATCATGCAGGATCGGTGCGACGGGAACTACCCCCATGGTGTGGGTCCTATGGGACCCCTCAGGAGGCTACTGCTAGCCCCCACATCATGCCTACTGCCCCCTCCCTCATCCAGTCGCCTACGACGAGATGATGTTGACTGCTCAGTATCACTACCCCTCGTCCGACGTGACGATCCACCTCCTGACGGCTCAGGTAGCCACCCATCAAGGCGGATAATCTCCCCCTCCATCTCCATCTAGTGTCGAAACCACTCTACCTCCCATCGATGGTAGTAAGCTAATGCATCATCGTCTCCAAAACCCTATCCCTCTAGGATGGAGATCCCCTCTCCCAGTAGCAGAATCCCCCAGCTCCTCGTCTCACCTCCGTAGTAGCTCTACCAAACATGCATTCTCAGCGCGTACCCTGGACTCCATCTCCTCCGCATCTGCCTGAGGCATGGGACTCTCTGGAATAGCAGCCTACTCTGGCTCCCACTGCTCTGCAATGTCCTGCATCTCCGACTGATCCGGAGCCCCCAAATCTGCATCCTCACCCTCCACCTCTACCATCTTTGCATCCTCCAAAGGAGCTCCCCAATCATCCCCTGGTGCCTCAGCACCCTCCCCACCCTCCTGCCGCCTCTGTGCCTCCCAGTGGCCCCTCTCCCTACCATCATCGTAGTACCCACCATGAGTCATACTCAGTGGTAGTCCCGACGTCATCCACATCTGGGACGTCGATCACCATGTCTGAATCCTCACCTAGTGGCACGATGACCGGTCGGTCTAGAGTCCTCTCATCCCCTCGATGTCGATAGACCATGGGCTCACCAGGCAACCCCTGGCGCACCCCAAACTATCATGTCACCTGGCTATACGAGAAGAACTCATGCTCGGTCCCATGTCACCCAATCAGCCATCGCTCTCTACGTACCCATCGGAGCCACTCTCCAGCCTTCGGCCAGGCTGGACAGTCCCGATAAGGGTGCCAAACCACCTCCCCTAGAGTAAGCCGAGAGAAGGTATCGACATAGTGCCCTACGACACCTGCCCACCGTCGACTCTGCCCCTGCTCCCTGGACCGCCGCCATAGAACTGCATAACCTATCTCCCTATCCTCCATCTCCACCCGAGTCATCCATGGTAACCCGACTGGCCTCTCCACTGCTATGTGCTGCCAAGCCCAACACTGCAATAGGTAGCTACAACTAATCCCCTTTCGTTGCCGATAACGGACCTCATACAACTCCCCATAGAGCTGTGCCAATAGTGTCTGTCCCCATCTCATAATAAGCGGTGCCTCTATCGGGCACTCTACCAACTGCCAAACCAAATCCAGCAGGTTCCATGGGAACCTCATGCCTGATGAGTCAGGTAATAACATGTTGGACATGAGGCCCATAAGGAATGCGTGCCTCATGCCCAACACCCCCCTCTCCAACCACCATCGGACCAAAATCCTACCAATCTAGCAGTCGCCCTCTGCCCTCTCCAGTGGATCCTCCACACCCAGCTCCTCCCCATGCCCGAAGCATCTCGTCAGTACAGTTGTCCGCTGATCACGCGACGATGTCCTGATCGGCAGTCCATCTATCGAAATCCGTAGAAGCCGATAGATATCCTCCAAAGTAATAGTCATCTCCCTTGTTGGGAGATGGAAGGTGTTGGTCTATGGATCCCAAAGATTGATCAGGGCCATCAAATAGGCCTGATCCATGACCACAGGCTCCAGTCGAGCCACCTTCTTGAGCCCAAGGGCATCAAGCCACTCCCAATCAGCCTCAGTCACCCCATGCTTCAGTAAAAGCAGTGGGTACACGGTACCGGCTCCTAACAACCTGCAAAAGAAAACAATTCAAAAACATTAAAATCATGGAAAAGAACTGTACAACAATAACATGAATATACAACATTGTATACCAATGTACAAAAAAAAAAAACAAACATAAAAATTCAAACAAAAATTAATTTTTCAGTTCTAGGGTTTCTAATCCTAACTGATTAATTTAAAAAATAAAAAAAAAAAAAATTCAAAAAACAACAAAAATTACGTCTTAGGGTTTTACGTTCTGTTTATCCTAGGGTTTAGTTAAAAGCTAAATAAAAATTCTTTACCTAGGTTTTGTGCTACGTTTAGTTGTACAACTAAGTCTTAGTTGTCTTCAGCTCAGTTTCAGGGTTTAAGTTTTAAAATTTTGAAAAACATCATCACAAAAATAATTGAACAAAACAATTGCAATGTTAAACAAAAGTAATAACTCTAGGGAGCACTTACTGGTCTCGCTTCGGCTCCGTCGCTCGACCCGGTTTGTGCACTCATGATGGTAGGGAAAATCTGGTAGCGCTTCGCTTCGCAGAATTAACCTCCTCCTCCCCAGAGCTCCAAATCGCAAGAAAAATCAGATGCAAATGAGCCCAAACCCTAGATTTGGCCTTTAAATAGGCCTTTTTAGCTTAAATTCATCTTCCCCTGGGATGAGCACTCTGGTTAGCGCTCGTCCCACCCTGGGACGAATTCTAAGCTGGTATTCGTCCCACCCTGGGACGAATTCAGGCCAAAAATTTCAAAAAACATCAAAAATTGAACAAAAATGCACTAAAACAGCTAATAAACTTGCCCGATGAGAGTGTTGTTGCACTTGACATCCCGGGCATACAAAATAGACATTGGGGTCACAAATTGTCACTATCCTACTCCCTAAGAAGGCTACCATAGCCGGACCGCTCCACGGGAAGACGGATTTTTGCCAATTTCAGCTCCAAAAAGCGTCGCAAAAAGGGTTACCACCCACCAAAAATAGGTCTAAATGTCAGAAAAATTGCACATGCTTAATGCTAAACCATCTAAGGGCACCCTTGCACAAGTCATCTTGGGTCAAGCGACTCGTCGCTTTTCTCACGAAGGTCATTCCCTCATCGATTCGTCGCTTGAGGGGGTAGTCACACTTAGTCACCAATCAACAAGCACACACCCAATTAAGGAAAATGACATGCATTCAAAGAATCATTGACAAAGACAATTACGCTCCTGCTTGGGGCAGTAAACAAGCAATAATCACAAATTGATCAAACACTTGGCATTCCCGAAGCATGAACACAAGGTTCCCCTATGGACAAAAGGTTGCGCCCTTTGCCTATTCATGACTGATCAATGTCCAAGCTCAAGTCACACCTCACCAAAATAGGTTAATACTTGAAATCAAATTCCTTAGCTCGTCAGAAGCAAGGATTCAAGAATGCATGCCCTTTCCATACTTGGGGCATCAAAAGTTGGTTAGGTTACCAAGAAACCCTAATCATTAGTGCTTTGGTTATCTATTTTTGCTCGACGCTGCGCCATGCACAACGCATCCCAAAAAGGGGCATCTGTAGACACCAAAACAGCACCAATCCGATTATGTGACTGCAAACACCGATCGCTTTGACACACACAGCCCCCAGGGCAGCCCTCAGAGGTTAAACAAGTGGTCCTAACCACTTTTGTAGCAATTTTGTAAGGTCAAAAGGCAATTTGGCACATTCAGGCACTTTGCTCAGTATCCGTCCCACCCAGGGACGAATTCAAATTGGGATCCGTCTCACCCAGGGATGAATTCTGAATTCACTCTGGGTCAGGACGAATTCCAGGTTCAATGGGCAAAAAGAAAAATGGCGCCAAGTGGCAGCCGAGGACAGTCAATTAATGCCTCCTGCCTTGCATGCACGTGTAGGTGGGCAGATTGGGCGTTAGAGGACTGTCACAAGGGCAGTCATGGAAGCCCAAGTCAGGGAGGAGTCTCCTCCCTCTTGAGAAGGCATGGCCGCCACATGGCACCCCTGCATGCCCCTCCAAAGAGACCCCCTGGGTCTATAAAATGGTGGACTTTCCCACCCAAAAGAAGACAAGTTGGAGGCATTTTCAAGCAACGAAGTGCTGCCAAATTGAATACCACATTTTACCCTTTTGATTCACCTCTTCCACATCCTTGATCTCTTTCGCAAGAGAGGTTATTGGGTGGCTATTGGAAGTGTGAATCCGGACCCAAAACCTGACATTTGACCACATTGATCTACCAATTCATCGACAACCCATTACAAGAGATTTTGGGCCCATCCCAAGTGGATTGGTGCCGAAATCAAGTTCTAATGGTGGGCGGCCCGCTGGGCGCCCCGCACTTCTTAGTTTCATTTTAATTTGTTCTTTTGTCACTTGTTTATATTCCATTCCATTTTATACTGTTTAGATAGTTTATAATTTCGATTTCATAAGGTTTTGATCAAATATTATCATGTTTTGTCGCTTTTGTGGTCCTCACTAACTTGCAGGTAACAACGTCAAATTCCCGTTGATGGAGGTCAAATTGGGGAAATCCGACCATCTGGGTCATCCCAAAATGCCCCCAATTAGCTAACCCCTATGTTTGCAGGTCTTTTGGAGATCCCGAGACGCGACATTTGGGCAGGATTACTTCGGCGTTTTGTCGTAGGCGAATTCGTCCTACCTGGGGACGAATTACAGTAGAATTCGTCCTGACTAGGGACGAATTATAGTCGAACTCAAATCGGTTTCGACTGTTTTGATGGCAGTGGCCCTCTGGTAATGTTCTCTGGTCTCTGTCAAATTTGCAGGTTATTTGGAGTCATTTTATTCACTGGTTTAGTTAATCTTATGCATGCATCCTCCATTGGTTTTTAAGATCAAACGCTTCATCTTTTGTCACAGGTGCTACTAACAATTTGTTGTGTCTTTGAATGCAGGAGGAGCAGCAAGGATCAAGGATTCATCAACACCAGCGGCGGCAACACTTTGGCCCGCCCATTTCAAATGTGGGCATGCGGAAGGAGGAACACTAAGTCATGATTGTAACCAAAACTCTTTTAACGCTCCTAGCCCCTGAAAATGGAGGAGGCATCTTTGTAACCGAGATTAAGAGAGTTAAATAAAAAGGGTTGTGCTTTCTGTACTTTCTTTTGCCTCCGTTCAATTCGTCTCTTTCATTTCATGCATTTCACATTTTAGGACTTAAGCGTTTGTTTGATTTTGAATGCATCGCAATAGTTGTTCTTTCAAATCTTTCGAAATCTCGTGCTTTCATTCTCTAAAGGTGATGACTGGCTGTACATTGTTTTACATGTCCCACAAAGTTGTTGAAAGAGTTCGCTTCATGGGGCTGCAGCTCGATGGCCTTTAAAATCTCCATTAGAGCCTCCCAATGGGGCACTGATTGTTGAATGAGCTCGTATATGGAGAGCCTAGCTGATGTGGTCCTTAGAATTTGGGTAAGTCTAGTCCGAATCGTGGCCATTGGTCTAGGCGGGGGAAGTTGCGTAGGGTGTTGTTGAGTTTGTGACATCGATGGAACCTCTCTTGTGGCTGTCACGGGTGCAGCTCCTAGGATATCTCTTGTTCCTAGTCACTATGCTTATCATCCCTACATACCCCTGCATGGGGCAATTCTGTTGCACCTCATTGACTTGAAGGGGTTTTTCTTGTGCCTCATGGGCAGGCAAGGGGTCTCTGAAGACTCCCATATGTTGGTTGTTTGGTGCTATAGGGTTGTCCACTGCCAATGTCTTGTTGTTGATTAGGTCTTGTACCAAACCTTTGAACTTCCAACATGCATTAAGATCATGTCCCTTACGCCTGTGGAACCTACAGTACAAGTCCTCCCGGTACCCCTTAGGCTTCGGTGCATTGGGGTCTATAGTTTGAATCTCTGGAAGGTTGATCAAGTTCGCCGCTAACAAGCGGTCAAATAGAGAGTCCCTGGACTCTATGTAAGGAGTAAATTGTTGCCTAGGGCGATGCTACTGATTTTGCTCCTACCTTTGGTTTTCTCTCTCATAGTTGTTAGGAGGCACCTCCTGATAGTTAGCCTTTTGAGGTTGTGTTGCTTGTGCAGGCTTAGGGACGTTGATAGCAACCTGATTAACCACAGTGGGTTTCGATTGCGTAGTCCCTATTTTAGTGTTCTTGGTCCATTCTTTCTTCTTAGGTTTGGTGATCTCACCATCTTGTATCTTAATCTCCTCAATGATTCTGGCTTGCACCGAGCTTCCTCTAAAGCGGCATATTGTTGCAGCTACAATAGCATGGAGATCGATCTCAAACAGCTTTTTGAGAACATTTGGGTCAGGTCTGACATGGGAGGGAGGTAAGGCAGCTTTGAAAGCAACGTCCTCCATCGGTTCCCGTATGCCACCATGGTTTCCTCCTCATACTTCCTGAGGCTAGCTAGGTCACTTAATGACACCTTTTTCTTAGTGTTGAAGGTGAAGCATTCGAGGAACGCGTCCACTAGTTGATCCAAGTTACTGATGCTATGTTTTGGTAATTGAGTGAACCAATCCGAGGTAGGGCCTACGAATGTGGTTATAAATGTTCTTAATAACAAAGCATCGTTGTCCTGAATACCAAAGCATTGGCTCAGGAATCTAGTCACATGCTCTTGGGCATCCTCCTCCCCTCTAAAGAGTGCCAACTAGGGCAGTTTAAAGTGTTTCGGGTATGGAGGTGCCGGCACTGATGGATGCATAGGATGACTACGGAGTTGGCGTAAAGTGGGCTTTTGGGGCCCAGAAGTCTTGATCTCCATAGACTCTAAGCGCTCTAGCAGCGCTTTATATGCATCGAAGGATTTAATTTCTTCCTCCTTAGTTTGCTCCCGTTGTGGGTTGCGGGGAACTTGAGGCCTATTGAGGGGTAGGTGGATAGCACCCCTCTCGCCTTGGTAGAGCATTTCAGCCCGCTCTTCTTCTTGTTCATACTCCTCATAGGCTTCTTGAGGAGTGCCTGGCCGAGACCTATACACATGGGTGGGTGCCCATGGAGGGTGCCCATCGTTGTTTTGGGGAGTGGCCTCCCACTCAAGTCTAGGAGGTCTCGGAGGCAATACTTGATAAGGTCACGTGGACCTGTCTCGTACCAAGGGGTTATGCCTCTCATACACTTCTACTTTATGCACGCGAGGGGTTGGAACCTTCGCAGGCACATTGTTATGAAGCAATTTGGTTGTCTAACATTGAATGCACTCTTTGCTAAGGTGATACAGATGCTCTAACTATTGTTGATCTTGCCTGAGCTACGTGATTTGTGCTTGGCGGGTGGCATGTCTGGAAAACGCCAAGTCAATTTGTTCCGTCGTCTCTTGTTTAGGAAGCCTAGATGCCTCTCCTACATGTCTATCTCGGTCGTGGTGATCCGAGACCCCTATGGGTTGCTTTCCTCTATCGAGGTTAGCTGCATTAACCCGAGGCTGTGGCCTCAATGGGTGATCTTGATACATGGCAGGCGTGGAGGTACATCGCTCTCCATGCTATGTACTTCTCTTGAGGAACGTGGTAGTCTTCCTCGTCCTCCCTTTCATATGCATGCAAGGTGCGGGCAGAATTGTCTTGCCCTGTCTGGAAAGCCTGATACTCTAGATTTGGTCTAGTGTTTCTAACAATAATCTGGGGTAGAGGAGGGATGACGAAATCATGTGGCCCCTCCTTCTGGACCCTCTGTTGTTCTAGCACTTCATCACTAGGCCACTCATAATGAGCATCTAAGGGAGGTCTCCTGTCTATGTTGAGTGCTACATGTAGGTTCTCTTCTTGAAAGGACCTATGCTGAGTGGGGGTGCCCCTCAAAGAGGTGCCTCTATAGTCCTGTTCTGTTATGGCATGATGTGGACTATCTTGTGTGTCAGGCCGCCAAGGCGGGATGACCAAGTCCTCAGGACTATATCGGAGGTGACTTGTCCCCCTTGGTGCACTTTTTGTAGTGCTTTCCCGTGATTGGGCTCGGCTACGAGTGTACACCATGGTGATGCTTACCTAAAGATGCATAGATTTTTATCTTTTTTTTAGGATTTCTTATGCTACACTAAACAGGAAATATCACACACACAAACAATGATTATCTCGTTTAAAGATTAAAAGTGTGCCCTAAACCTGGTTTAGTGTGTTTTTGATGTTCGTTTTGAAAGTTTGTGGAAAGAACATTTAAATGCAAAATGACGGCTCTTATGACTCCCAAAAAATGGTCGCCCCTTCGATATACCATTTCCAGACCGATATACCAACCTCTCTATATACCCGCCCTTACGTGAGGGAAACTATTGGTACGTGAGAGCAGATGGTACGTGGAACATAGGCGGTACGGAAGGGGAATCACTCTGTTTATGACACCTACCATAGAAGACTTATCCTCATGCGCTGGGAATCACCCTAGCTACACTTGGTCAGCTTTCATTAGGATTTACGTCTAGCAATAGTCACGATCGGGGTAATGTATGCAATATCTCAAGCCAAGGTGGTGATGAAATCCACCGTTGGTCTTGCTCAAGGGTTGGGGTTTTACGACCAACTCCTTGTTGTTTTAACTTACCACGTGGTGTGTGGGGTTATTTTTAAGTTGCATAAATGAAGCAAACAAGCATTCAAACTCTCCTATGCAAGCAAATAACCAGAGAAAAAACAACAAAATTTTGATAGAAGGTGTTTAAGACCTCTACCTCTTCTCTGCCCAAATCGGATGTCTCTGAATTTTTGCTCTGAAACAGTCCAACGTTGGAAAACTTGGTACTTGTAAGCAAAAAAACAAGCAACTTTAATCAGAAGGTTAATCTTAAAAATCAAGGGATAGAGGTCCCACCGTGATCGCCACTGAAAGCACGAGGATACGGAAATAAAAAGGAATATGCTAAGTACGATGCGTCTAAAACCAAACTTAACGCCAAAAGCCTATGTATTAAAAAATGTATAAAAAGGAAAGAACATGAGTGAATTGACACAAGATAAAAGCAATATGGAATAGGGACTTATTTATTGATGTGCTTTCAAAGTCATGTTACAATACGTCTCCTTCCTTTTTTAGGGGATAGGAGCGTTAAATATGTTTTTGATCACATCCATGGATAGCAATCCTTCTTCCGCGTGCCCACATGTAAGATGGGTGGACCAAAACGTCACCGCCGCTTGTGTATATGATTTTTGACTCCTTCCTGCTCCTCTAATGTCAAAAACCTGTGTTCAAAGAAACATAAAATATTAGTAGCACCTGCAGATAGAATAAAACATGTATTTCCCAAGGCCTACTGTTAGTATATGCATGAAAATATTAAAATGATAATCAAATGACCTCAGATCAACCTAAAATTTTGACAAAAGCATAAATATGTTACCAGGAGGCCACTACAAAAGGAATAGTCTAGAAATTCCTCACATATTTGTATTCGCTCTAGGGTGGGACGAATAGACCTGCAATAACTTGTCAGAAAGCACCCTCTTCAATGTCCTATCCAGAAAGCTCCAAATGACCTGCAAAGTTGGGGTTAGCTAATTGGGGGTGTTTTGGGAAGACCCAGAAGGTCAGATTTCTCCAATTTGGCCTCTATCACCCAGATTTTTCTAGTGCCATCTGCAAGTTAGTAAAGGCGGGAAATGATAAAAACCTGGTCAAAATTGCTCAGAATGAAGTGAAATTTAAACTAAAGCCTATTTAACATACCTAGAATAAGATGCAAAAGAAAAATCAGAGAAATCTATCACATATTTCTAATCATCCCGGGGTGGGGCGATTAGGGCTGTGACAGCTTGGGGGGCGCCGGGGCAGAACGCCCACCGTTTGGGACTCTGTTTCGGCACCAATCCACTTGGGATGGGTCCAAAACTTCTTATGGGGTGTTGTCAACAAATTTTGTGGAATATTGTGGCCAAATATCAGGTTTTGGGTCCGGATTCGTGCTTCCAATAATCACCCAATAACCTCCCTTTCGAATGAGAGATTAAGGATGTGAAAGGCACAAATCGCAAGTAGGTATGTAAATTGGTAGCACTTCGTTGCTCAAATTCTCCTTCTCTGTATATATTTTGGGTGAGAAAACTCACCAATTTATAGACCTAGGGTCTCTTTGTTTGAATTGCGCATGCGAGGGCGCCACTTGAGTTGATTGTCCTATTTTGAGAGAAAAGATAATTCCCTGATTTAGAATCTCCTTGCATGAGGTTTCTAAAATAAAGACATGCATGACAAAAGTCTCTCTTCTTGATTTAAAGCTATTCCTCACAATTGCATGGCCTAAAGCCTTAGTTAACTGGCGGACTTGTCGAGGTTTGAATTTTTTCCAGTCAAACTTTCTATTCACCTCACCCTGGGGCGAATGCTGATATTCATCCCTAGGTGGGATGAATGCCAGTTTGTATTCGTCCCGGGGTGGGACGAGTAGAGAGAAAGGTGCCAAAAAGGTGCCAAATTGACCTCTGACCTCCAAAACTAATTTTGGAAGTGGTTAGGACCACTGTTTAACCTCTGGGGGCTACCCTAGGGGCTGTGTGTGTCAATGCGATCAGCGCTTGTCGTCACATAATCGGATTGGTGTTGTTTTGGTGTCTATAGGTGAGAAGTTTGGTTCCCTTGTACCCATGGATTTTGTCTAGAGACTTCAAATCTATCACTTGTCTAGAGGAGAAACATGGTGGGGTGGACCAGCTCAAGCCTTTTTATTCTATCTTTAATGCTCATATCCAGGCCCTAAACTTGGTTGAAATCAAGCCATATAATGGGATATTTTCTTGGAATAATATAAGGTGTGGGGAAGCTTCCATATCAGAGATACTGGATAGGTTTTTGATATCCAGTTATTGGATGGGTAATAATAGAGGTGCTAGTTCTATGATTTTGGTGGGTAGAGGATCTGATCATTGGCCTATTAAACTCTTTGTTTTGGTGTTAGGGCTAAAAAAGAATCCCTCCTTTAAGTTTCAACTTATGTGGCTTCGTGATCCTAAGCTTCATGATTTCATGCAAGGCTGGTGGACCACTGGAAAACCTCCTCATGGCACCACTATGTATTCCTTTATGAAGTGACTACAATTTGTAAAACATAAATTGAAGAGATGGAATAGACTAAATTTTGGGAACCTTTCCTTGGCTAAGCTGGCAACTCTTAGGAGGATGGAAGAATCTTCAAGGAATATTAGAGATCAAGGATTCATGAAGGAGCTTCTTATTGAGGAATCTGAGGCTACGAAAGACCTTGTTGAATGGGAATTGAGGGAAGAAATTTTTTGGAAACAAAAAGCTCGAGTATATTGGCTTCAAGAAGGGGATAGGAACACAACCTTATTTTATAACTTAGTTAAGTCTCGTCATAATGGTAACTTGATTACCTCTCTTGTGAATTCTCAGGGTGCCTTGCTCTCTTCTTTCAAGGATATTTTAGAAGAGACTAAGAGGTATTTTTCCTCTCTCTTCAAGGAGGACTCCCTATCAGATGATGAGAATGAAAAGCTTATTCTAAAATACATTCCAACGATTGTTTCTAGAGAGATGAATGAGCACTTAATGGGTCCAATTTCCCTTGAGGAGTTGGAAAATGTTGTATTCAAGATGAAAAAAGGAAAATCCCTAGGCCCATATGGATTCTCGATTGAGTTTTATTAGGATTTTTGGGATTTAATCAAATTTGATCTTTTGGAGGTGGTCCATGAGTCCCAAAATAACAAACAGATGCTAAGGGACCTAAATGATACCTTTGTGGTGCTTATACCCAAAAAAGAGGGAGCAAATTCCTTGGATATGTTCAAGCCTATTGCTCTCTGCAATGTTGTGTATAAGATCATCACAAAAATTATTTTTGAGAGGCTAAATATATGGTTGAGCAAAATCATCTCTGAGAAGCAAGGAGGGTTTGTTGCTGGCTGACAAATCTTGGATGGGGTTGTTATTTCTATAGAATCTATTCAATCAATGGAAAATTCTATGGAGAAAACTATGTTCATTAAGTTGGACATGATCAAAGCTTATGATCGGGTCAGATGGTCATTTCTTCATAAAGTTCTTGTTGCTTTTGGATTTGAGGAGGAATGGATTAGATGGGTGATGAGTTGTGTTTCTTCTTCCTCATTCTCTATTCTTATTAATAATGAGCCATCAGATCTATTTGAGGCCTCAAGGGGATTGAGGCAAGGAGATCCTTTATCTCCTTATTTATTTATCATTATGGTAGAAGGGTTGGGAAGATTGCTCAAGTCTCAAGTCATGCAGGGTCTCATTCAGGGGTGGAAGTGGGATAGTAGTTTGCCACCTCTTTCCCACATTCAATTTTTTGATGATATTGCTTTGTTGGGAGTTGCCACTATTAGGGAAGCTGACAATATTAGAGAGTATCTTGACATATATCTTGGTGCTTCTAGATAGTTGATTAATGAGGACATGTCTTCTATTTTCTTCTTCAATACCCCTCCTCTTATTCAAGCTAAGATTTCTCGTATTCTAAGATTCTAGGTTGGGACTCCCACCTTAATTTATTTTGGTATTCCAATTTTATCTCACCCTCTACCTAGATCTTCTTGGAATTCTATGCTTGATAAGTTTAGAAGGAAGATGAATCATTGGACTTTTAGATGGCTATCCACTACAGGTAGAGTGTTGCTTTTAAAATATGTTGTTCAAGTTTTACCCATTTATAGATGTTTTGTACAAATAGCTCCCTCTCACTTCATCAAGGAAATGGATGCTTTGTCAAGACATTTTTTATGGTCCGGAAAACTTGATCAATCTAAATGGAGTTTGGTTAGGTGGGATTCTATATGTAGGTCGATGCAAGAGGGAGGCCTTGGGTTGTGACAAACAACTCTTTTTGGGCAGGCTTTGGCTGCAAAAATTTATTGGAGATGGTGTACCTCTCAAGATCATATTTGGGCTAAAATATTATCTTGTAAATACTTGAGAGGTATTTATGAGGCTGAAATCCCTAGAGTTAGCTTGGTTGGGAAAGGTTCAATTATTTGGGACACTCTAAAAATAGGAGCTAATTTAATCAAGTAGGGTTTGTTTTGGATTTGCAATTAGGGATCAAATGCTATTTTTTAGGAGGATTCTTGGGATGGGCACCCTCCTATATTGAATCAATATCCTAGGTTACGTTCCCTAAGAATTTTTTTTCTTGGAAGCAGGTTGGTCTCGTGTGGAGGACTTTAAAAAAATTTAATCTTTTGGAAGCATGAAGATGTACAGGTGGAAATATCCCCAAGAATGGCCCTAGGGGGGACTGGCTAAGGATAGAGAGGTGCTTACTCTTATTATTATGAGGAGGCCTTGTTCTTCATTGAGGGGTAAATATATTATGTCTTGGAACCCTGATGCTAAGGGAACCTACTTGGTAACCTATGGTTATCAGGTTCTTGATAAGCAAAAGTATGGGAGTCTTCCTATCACTTGGTGGAAAAAGGTGTGGAACAAATTTGTCTGGCCAAAATGTAACTTCTTTCTCTAGTTGGTAGCTCGTAATAAATGCCTCACTTGGGATAATGTGAGGAATAGGGGATTTTAGGGTCCCTCTTTTTGTGTCCTTTGCAGTAAGAATGAGGATGACTCTTCTCATTTATTTTTCCAATGCTCCTTTACCAGAGACATTTGGCACCATTGGTGGAGTGCCTTGAACCATCCATATTTTCATGTGCTCTCCCTAGTGGAGTTTTGGAGTAGTCAAAGACCTCCAGCCAAGACCCCCTTCCTTCGGGTGTCTTGGAATTTGGGCCCTTCTTGCATCATCTGGTAAATTTGGATCGAACAAAACCGACACATATTTTAGGGCAATTATTTGGCTATTCAACAGATCTAGCAAAGGATCCTATATATGGTTCAGGAAACCATCCATAGAAAATGTGATGTGGACCCTCTTTTGGATTCTAGGGAGGAGAAGGTATAGCAAGCCCTTGGTCTCTTTGGGGATGGTGTGAACTCTTCTATCCCTAGTAGGGTTCCTCAGCTCAGCAAGAAGGTTAGGAGAGATGGTAGGTGGAGGCCACCCCCTAGAGGAGTTTTAAAAATTAATATTGATGGATCTTCCAGGGGTAATCCTGGACATGTTGGCATTGGCGGTGTTGGGAGAGATTCTAATGGTGGTGTCAATTTTTTCTTTTCCATTTATAAAGGAGTTCACTCCAATAATTTTATGGAATTTCTTGCAATTCTTGAGGCCTTGAGAATGGGGTTTTCTCTTAGCTGGCATAGGATTATCTGCGAGTCTGAATCTCAAATTGTGGTTAATATTTTAAACAGTAAAAGGGTGGAGGAAGTTAATTGGTAGTTGGCCTCTGTAGCCGTTCAGATTCTCAGAATGAGTGAAGAGTTTGAATTTATATCCTTTGTGCACATTCCAAGGGAATGGAATGTGGTTGTTGATTACCTAGCCAAAAGGGCTTCTGAGCTGCTAGATCCTTGGAGTATCAATAATTGGGAGTCTCCCATCTGGGGACTCTCAATGCCTGTGGGAGTTGATCCACAAGGATGTACAAACTTAATGTGGTTTATTCTTGTTGTATTTTTTAGGTGTCATTCTAGTCTAGTGGTTTTAGCCTGTTTGACTATTTATTTGAGTCCTGGTTGGAAGCTCAATTGTACTCTGTAATCCAGAATTTTATCAATAAATTTTTACCCCTTTATTTAAAAATAAAAATAAAAAATCAATAGTTTGTTGTTAAATAAAATAATTTTTATTTTTATTTTCTTTCACATGCACATGTACATGCAAGCACACATACACACATATTTTATTTTTATTTTATACAAATAAATGATTATCTTTTAATATAACAATATTTTTGAAATTTTTTTTCTTGTAGTTTTTTTTCTTGTCTTAATTATTATAGAAAATAGATAGAATGAATAACAAAAATATAAGAAAAATAACTAATCAAAAATACTAAAAGTTAAAGGATAAAAAATTATAATACAAATGTTAACAAATAATGAATTATTGTATGAAATTAAAATAAAAAATAAAAAATACAAGTTATGTTTAGAATACAAAACAAAAGACAAACAAAATCATGAAAGTTAAATTATGCAACTATGTGCAATAATATTGTTTACTATATACATGGGAAAATAGATGCATTTGGAAAACTTGTATGGCTAAAAGGTTTAATAGATTCAAGTTATCCAATAGAAAATTAAAAATAGAGTATACAACATTTTTAGATATTTTAGTATGAGTAGGATTATATAGCAAATCCATTCTTATAATTTGTAATTTCCCTAATAATGGTCATATAAAGCCATTTTTCTTCTAGTCTATGTGGCTCCAAGACCACAATTTCTCTTAGATGGTTATGTTGTGGTGGGATAATAACGTGTCTTAGAAATTTTATGGCGAAGGTGTTCTCCCTAAATACTCCTCCTGGAAGGTAAAGGAAAATTACTGAGATCTTGGGATGTGAGACTGACTCCCTTCCTTCGGTTTATCTAGTATTTTCAATGTTCAAATGGGGGATTCAGATTTCTATATTGGAATTGGTTGTAGAAAAAGTTCAAAGAAAATTAGTGGGATGGAAATAGGCACTTTTGAGGCAAGCAGGTAAAATTATGCTAGTTAATTCTACGCTACAGAGCATACCAGTGTACTTCCTTTCTCTCTTTCAGATTCCAAGAAAAATTCTTCAAAAAATTGAAAAAATTCAATGATCCTTACTCTAGTCTGGTTCTAATAAGAAGAATAAATTCTCACTTGTGTTGTGGGATCATGTGTGTAGTAGGAAAGCATTGGAAGGTATTGACTTAAGAAGAATAAAAATGTTAAATAGAGTATTAATAGCTAAACAAGGTTTGAGATTGGTTCAAAAAGGTAGTGTTTATTATGTTAAAATATTGCTAGTCAAATAATTAAGTAACACTGGCAATTTTCTCATATATCCAAGTCCTACTCTTGGCTCAGTATTATGGCACAACATTGTTAACAACCACTCTAATATTGTAAAGAAGGTAATATGGGTGTTAGGTAATGGGTAAAGCATTGATTTTTGGAAATATACTTGGGTAGTTGAAAGACCATTAAAATCATATCCTCACATGAGTTTGTGATGCAGGAGCATCCGACGACAGTAGAGCAATCTTGCATCTTCCAAAATTTTTCCAAATTTTTCTAAGTACTTTGCATTTTGACTTATTTCAGTTTTTCCCAAGGGGGAAGTTTTGTAAAGCAAGGGGGAGGGGTCACGAAATCGCGACCTCAAAAGCTACGGCAGGACTTTGGCAAGTTTCGTCGTGATATCGTGACGATATTTCAAAACTAAGGCGAGGGGGAGTCCCGTCGCGATATCGCGACTGTCGCGATATCGTGACCAGTTGAAGGTTGCCACATGGTGATGTTCGAGATAGTTTCAAAGGCAAAGGCGGGCGTAGTTTGGTCACGATATCGCAACGCTTTGTGGACTAAGGCACAGGAGGGGCAGTTTGGGTCGCGATATCGTGACATGTCACGATATCGCGACATGTCATGGTATCACGGCCGAGAAGTAGACTAAGGCACAGGGAGTAGTTTGGGTCGTGATATCACGACATGTCACGATATCGTGACATGTCGCGGTATCGCGACATGTCGTGGTATCGCGGCCAGGAAGCGGGCTAAAGCACAGGGGGCAGTTTGGGTCGCGATATCGTGACATGTCATGATATCGCGACATGTCGCGGTATCGCGACAAAAGAAAAGGATAGACCAAAGTTTACACGTGGATGGCCAGGCAAGGCCAAAATTGACACGTGGCTACCACGTGTGATAAAGCGACACAGCCAGTTGAAGACAAAGCCAGAATTGGACACGCAGACTGCCACGTAAATTAAAACAGAGTTGACGGTCGCGTATATTAAAAAAAAAAGAATGGAGATAACCACAAGTATATCGACCATGCATATTTTTAAATTTCGACAAAATAGCAGTTGTAGAGCATGGACAGTATGGGTTAGCCGACGGTTCAGAAGAACGGTCTGACCAAAGTGGTAGTTGCAGGACAAGGGAGGTCTTTAATGCGAGTTCGTAGCAGATCGGGGCAGGGGGCCCATTAATGGAAGAAAATTTGAAAACTCGATCGGGGGAAAACGAATTTGAAATTTTGTTAGGTGGGGGCATTAATTGCCTAGAGGATCGAGGCCTCGATAAAAACTCACGAATTGTAAGGGAATGGGGATGGTGAGTTTGGGATTGAGAGGGAAAAGAAATATGCCTGGAAACGGTAATGTAAGACTGTGTTAAGCTATTTGCAAAAAAAATTTTGAAAGTTCTGTTGTGTGAATCTCAGCTTGCCATCAAGTGGTATCAGAGCCGAAAGTTCCTGAGTGTGTGACAGATCGCCGGACGTGAGGCAGTCGCACCAGGATCTGTGGGAAGGCTTGTGAGAAAGTGAGAAGATGCCTCCGAGAAGAAACCCCGTTGGTGGGAGAGGCATGGCAGCAGCAGATTTTTGAGCTTTGCAGCGGCAAGTTCAGGCCCTGCAAGAAGAACTGCGTAGAGGACACGAACCAAGAAGAGATGCAGACAGTGAAGATGAAGTAGATGAAGAGGAAAACTAGTTTGAAGAAGAAGAAGAAGAGGTTGTAGATCCGACACAAGCCAGGCTATACAGGGCCATATCCCAAATTGGGAAAAGGTCGAAGATGGAAGTTTCCACGTATTCTAGGAACTTGAATCCGGAGGAATTGATCGACTGGATCAATGATCTGGAAGAATACTTTGAATACGAAGAAGTTGAAGATCCCGAGAGGGTCAGATTTGCCAAAACCAAATTAAAAGGTCATGCCAGCATATGGTGGAAGGGAGTACAGCTGGAACGGAACAGAAGAGGAAAATAATAGATAACAAGATGGGAACGGATGGTAGAAAAATTAAAAAGACAGTTTATTTCGATAGATTATGAGTTGGATCTGCTAAGAAAAATGCAGAGTTTGAGACAGATGAATAAAACTATCCAAGAATATATGGAGGAATTTTATAAAATCTCCATCAGAACCGGCCATTTAGAAGCAAGCAAGGAAAATGTGGCCCGTTATATTAATGGGTTGAGACCCAGTGTCCAGGAAGAGTTGAGCTTAGTTCGGGTGAGCACCATTGAAGATGCTTACCAGTTTGCTCTGAAAGTTGAAGAAAAATTGAACATAAAGTTTGAGAGCAAGCAAAGAGGAAGAGGGCACGGAGGAAATACTGGTGGAAGAAAAGAGGAAGGAAAATAGGAGAAGAAGGAGGAGGTTAGCAGCAGTCAGGATCAGAAGGAGGATGAAGAACCCAAACCGCAAGTTTAGAAAAATGGCTACCCAAGAGGAAGAGGTAGATCTGGATCTGGGTATGGAAGAGAAGTGTTTCGGGGAACATGTTTCCACTATGGGTAAGAGGGGCATCGGGCATATGAGTGTCCCTAGCACCCCGAGAGAGTGAACAAGAAACAAGTGGGTCCTGCCAGAGCTGTTGTGACAGCGGAAGATGCTGACTCAGAACATTCTGAAGAAGCTGAGAAAGGAGAAGCAATGATTGTGAGGAGGACCATGTTGATTGAGGAAGACAAACCAGAGTAGAGGAGAAGCCTATTCCGCACATGGTGCAAAAGTGCAGGCAAAGTCTGTAATGTTATTATAGACAATGGGAGTACAGATAACTTAGTTTTCGAGGAGATGGTTGGTAAGTTACATCTGGAAAGAAGGAGACACCCGCATCCATACCGGATTGCGTGGTTGTGGAAGGACCACAGAGCATGGGTCCGTGAACAGTGCTTAGTCATGTTCAATATTGGGAAGTACCAGGATGAGGTCCTGTGTGATGTTTTCCCCATGGATGCTTGCCATTTGCTGTTAGGGAGGCCATGGCAGTTTGATCGGAGTGTGGTGCATGATGGTCGTGCAAATACTTACTCCTTGATGAAAGATGGAGTGCGCCACAAATTAAAGCCATTACAGACAGTGGATGAGAAGGTGTGCAGCAATGCCAGAATTTGTCTGGTAGAGGGCAAAAATTTTTTCCAGGAGATGGGATTTGAGCAGGTTGTAAAGGTTGATGAGTGTTTGGAGATATTACAAAGGACGTGGACCGAACAACATAGAAGTGAAGGTCACTTCTCCTTTTTACCCAGGGTGTCTGATGCAGGAGCATCCGACGACAGTAGAGCAATCTTGCATCTTCCAAAAATTTTCCAAATTTTTCTAAGTACTTTGCATTTTGACTTAATTCAGTTATTCCCAAGGGGGAAGTTTTGTAAAGCAAGAGGGGAGGGGTCGTGAAATCATGACCTCAAAAGCTATGGCAGGAGTTTGGAAAGTTTCGTCATGATATCGTGAAGTCACGATATCACGATGATATTTCAAAACTAAGGCGAGGGGGAGTCCCGTCGCGATATCGCAACCAGTTGAAGGTTGCCACGTGGTGATGTTTGAGATAGTTTCAAAAGCAAAGGCGGGCACAGTTTGGTCGTGACGTCGTGATATCGTGATGCTTTGTGGACTAAGGCATAGGAGGGGCAGTTTGGGTCACGATATCGTGACATGTCATGGTATCGCGGTCGAGAAGCAGACTAAGGCACAAGGAGCAGTTTGGGTCACGATATCGTGACATGTCACGGTATCACGGCCAAAGAAAAGAACAGACCAAAGTTTACACGTGGATGGCCAGGCAAGGCCAAAATTGACACGTGGCTACCACGTGTGATAAAGCGACACAGCCAGTTGAAGACAAAGCCAGAATTGGACACGTAGACTGCCATGTAAATTAAAACAGAGTTGACGGTCGCGTATATTAAAAAAAGAATGGAGATAACCACAAGTATATCGACCACGCATATTTTTAAATTCTGACAAAATAGCAGTTGCAGAGCATGGACAGTATGGGTTAGCCGGCGGTTCAGAAGAACGGTCTGACCAAAGCGGCGGTTGCAGGACAAGGGAGGTCTTTAATGCGAGTTCGTAGCAGATCGGGGCAGGGGGCCCATTAATGGAAGAAAATTCAAAAACTCGGTCGGGGGAAAACGAATTTGAAATTTTGTTAGGTGGGGGCATTAATTGCCTAAAGGATCGAGGCCTCAATAAAAAACTCGTGAATTGTAAGGGAATGGGGATGGTGAGTTTGGGATTGAGAGGGAAAAGAAATATTCCTGGAAACGGTAATGTAAGACTTTGTTAAGCTATTTGCAGAAATTTTTTTGAAAGTTCTGTTGTGTGAATCTCGGCTTGCCATCAGTTTGGTGGAACAAATCATAGGCCAAGCATTCAGGTCAAAGGAATGTGAATTCATTGTCTCTTTTAATGATAGAAAATGTTGGAAACATTTTATTCTTCTAGGTATTTTGTAGGAAGAATAAATTGTGTTAAAATATTTTATGGACATTCTAAAGTGGATGGTTATTCCTAAAAAGGATACACCAGATAGATTGGTATGGGGAACTGAGAAGGATAGTTGCTTTTCTATTATGTTATCCTACCTATTATTATATGTTCCCTTTGATCCCTGGTTTCTCGTTAGTAATATATGTTGAAGGGTCATACCCCAAAATTTTATATTTTATTTTAGTTTTCGGATCAAAGGAAATGCCTTACAATGGATAATTTATAGAAAAGGGAATTGGTCATCTCGAATAGATGATACTTGTGTGGTAGTATTGAAGAATAACCTATGCATTTGTTGTCTGATTGTCACATTTATTAGTCTATCTTCTTCCAGTTCCTTAGGACCGTTGTTGTGGTTTGGATTTTTTTGAAGTTGTTTGAATTCATCATTTAATGGAGGTCTCCCTTTCTATCTTTGCATCTTTGGGTTTTTTTGTCCTTTGGTTTACCTCATATTTGGTGGTATATTTGGAAGGAGAGGAATTCTAAAGCCTTTAAAAATATCTCCCATCTAGCTAAGTTTGTGGCACTTTGGGCTATTGCTGCCATTGTTGAAAATATGATTTAATTCCTTTGTATAATATCACTTTCATTGGATATTTTATGGTGGAGTTGGTTCTTGGATTTAGATATGATTCTTCCAATCATCACCCTAAATCTCCTACCAAACAGACTACTATTTGGGAATCTCCTTCTCTTGGCTAGTTGAAGCTAAATTTTGATGGAGCTTATAAAGGGAATCCAAGACCAACCAATGTGGGAGGATCAGTTAGATACTATAACAGGAGGATTTGGTTGGATTTCATTGAAAATTTAGATCATTAGACTAGTCATTTTGTTGAGGCACGAGCTCTCTTTCAAGGAGCTTTTCAACTATAAATTTTGAATGGTAGGAAGGTAATTATTGAATCGAGTTCCCTCAATATCATTAATATGATCAAAGGTGTTTAAGTCCCTTATTGGATGATTGTAAATGAGCTTTCTAAAACCAAAAGATAAATTTTAACCCTGAAAATGGGTGATATTAAGCATGTTTACAGGAAGGAAAATATATCAATAATTTTTTTAGAAAACTTGAGACTTTTGTAAGAAATATGCACAATTTTGTAGGAGGATTTTTGATATGGATTAAATCAAATAGACAATGAAATCTCCAGGAGATATTTTGTGTGTTCAAATGGCGTTGATCTACGATAGTAGGGATCCCTTGGGAAAAGTTTTTGAATACAAGAGTCTGTACCTAAATCGTGGCCAAATTTATAGAAGAATTCATACCACAAATAACTAATATTTTTTTTTGTAAGATTAATAGGGAAGAGGGTTTTATTGGGATCCCACAACCACTAAAAAGAAAGCCACAAAGGTGAGAAATACATAATAGAACCTTAGAAGAAAGACCATAGGTAGACAAAAAGTACTGCAAACACCCATTTGTAAAGGCCCAAAAAAAGGGAGAACTGAGATAGTTCTACGCCAACTTATCCAAACCCTGAGCAACATCAGTAGCTAATGTGTTACATTCTCAAACAAATCCAAGGCCAACTTCAAATAACACTAGATCTTATGTTGATTAATATCAATAAGTTTTAAGTCACGAAAAACAACATGTTTAAAATCCTCAAGAGCAACTGGAGCAACAAGAGTGAAAACTTCCTCCACAAATTTCTCTCAGGAGCGATACCTAGGAAGAACATCAGAATAAAAAATGGTATAAGGAAGGGAGGGATTGTAACCCTTTCCACTTTTATAATGTAACCATTTGTATTTACATCGATCACCAGCAGTGACAAAATAGGAAGGCTTCAGATCTAGTTCAACAATGTCTTCCATAATCACTTTAGGTGGTAGGTCAAATTTTACAATAGGACCAGTTGAATGGGAAATGACTTCCACATTCAAAGCCCTACCCCAAACCCCTTTGGAAGAGACTTGAATCTTTCTGGATATCTGCTCTAGGCTAGTACCAAAGGTGAAGGAATAAGTGTCTTCACTACCATCAGAATCCATCCCAAAAGCCAAACGAGAGCCATCATCTAGATAACGGGACTCCAAGATCAACTTGGTACAACCCACCAGGGGACTAGGAAGATCTACAAAAGACTTTAGAAAATCATTAGCATTAATACCATGCTCAAAAGTAGCATGTTCGAACACCAAAAAATCCAAACCTTGGTGAATAGGGGCATCACCACGACCACCTTGAACATTCAGAAAGGATTTCTTCATGGAATGGAAAAGAAACAAAGGAATATTCATACAATATTTGCATCTCAGATGGTTTAAAAACATAGCATGAAATATCCTAATAATTTCATAAGGATCAAGGGTAAAATAGTCCATGATAACCCTAGGAACCCTGTTCCAAGGAGGAGGTAAAGCCGCAATGCTAAAACCATTTTGAACTCTAGGTAGATATTCCTCCTTGTCAAGAAAGAGACTAATCTCTTACAATAGAGAATGTCTATCATGGTTGTGATAGGCTCCATCTAAGACCAGGCTAGTGGTTCTACTTATGAGCTCTACCATAACTTGAAATGAGCAAGAGCTAATACTGACCCAATCATCATTCCAAGAAGATACTGTCCAGTTGGTGAGCACCGGGCTATGCCCATGAAACTTTTGAATGTATTCTAGGAGACCCCCATCCACTAGGATAGTTTTAACCTCCTCATAAAAATAAATAGACACTGGTTCAAGATGAGGTTTACTCAATTTGATCTTGGTCGGGTAGATCTTAGCTTTACCCATACTACCAACACTCCAAAAAAAAATAGATATAGAATAGATGGAGAAGACCCAATCCAAAGCACTCCCTAAAGCAAGAAAATACCAACAAATAACAAACCTGAGAATTGAACCAAACATAAATAGAAGACTCAACTCAGAAGTGAACCAACGAATGCCAAAAAGGGGCTTGGGAAGCACAAAAATGAGAAAAAAAGAGCCTCGAGAGAAGTCAAATAGTTGAAGTTGTTGGAAATCCTTTCTGGGAATTTTTGCTTAACTATAAGTTTTTTATGGGTATAGTCTCATGCATGAGACATGATGTCTTTTTTGGGGTTATATCTATTTATAGTGAAATATCTAGTGTGTTTATGGTTTTAGTTTGGGTTTGTCCTACTCGACTATTATGTAGCTTTATTTTTTATCTATTTCATGGATCCTTTTTGGTTTTCTATATTGATATCTATATTCCTTGTATCCAATTGTTTGTTTGATCCAAATTTGTCAAAGTTTTGGAAACCTTTCAAAACCCCTTCATCCATATTATCAAAAAAATATAAAATTTCTAAAGGATTGCATGAAGATTTGTAATGCAAAATATTGTGGTAACATTTTTAGAGAAAAGAAGAAAATTGAATCCAAGCTCAAATATTCATGAGATAGCAGAAATCTATGGAGTGGACAAAGTTTCTTATGTACAAGAATATTTACTTTCTAATTATCATAAATTTTTGAAAAAGAAGAAGCCATAATGATTCCAATAATCTGGGAAGAAATTGCTAAAGGCAGGACATAAAAATACCATATTTTTTCATACTACAACAAAAAATAAATTTTCTTTTTGTGACATTAAATATATTTTTATTCTAGATTGAACAAGTTTTATAAAGAAGTTATTACCAAGGAAGTAATTAGTTATTTGAAATTTATTTTTTTAGATACTAGGTAAGATAAGGAGACACAAGGTAAGCATTTTTAATATATTCTATCAACTATCACAGAAAAAAAATGAAATATTGATGAGGAAGACATTTGTGGAGGATATCCATGATGTAATTCTATTTTTCCATCCTAATAAGGCACTTGGCACCAATAAATTCTCATTTATTTCAAAATATTTAGGATTAATGGAAAGAAAATATATTGGTTATAGTTTAAGAGTCCCAAAAAATAAGGCTAAAATAAGTGATATCAATACCTTTTTATTACATTGGTTTCCAATGATACAAAAATATATATTTTGATAAGTTTTGATCAACAAGACTTTGTAATATGATTTATAATATCATTTCAAAAATTATATGAAATAGGTTGAAAATAATTCTATATTATGTTATCTCATGGGAACAAGACGGTTTTGTTCATGATAAATAAAATTTTGATGGTATAATAATTACATAGGATTTCATATTTTTTTCTTTATTACATGAATGAAACTAGGTATGCTTATGAAATTGGATATGAACAAAGAATATATTAGGGTTTGCTAGGGTTTTCCACATGAGTTTAACAAAAATATGGTTTTGCTCAAGGTTGGTATGAATGGATTAAATGTTACTATAACATTCTAAAATGTTATATTTAATTAGTGTTTCTCCTATTGGTTACTTTAGGTAATATCATGAACTCCACCAAGATGATTCACTATATTATTATCTATTTATTATTCTTGTAGGGACAATAGGAAGAACTTTTGCAAAAGCAAAAATGAAAAGAAAAATCAAAGGTATTCAGGTTGTAAAAGATGGTCCTCTAAAATATCATCTTGAATTTGTTCATGGCACATTTTCTTCGGTTCATCCCTTAATTAGTTGGGCTATGAAGTTAAAATTAATATTATCATGCAATGAGAAGGGTACTAGATAGTTGGTTAATACAATAAATTTTGAAATTTTGTCATTAAAACTACCCTAGATTTAAATTAAATTATTTTGGATATTTTAGGTTTTAAATTGCATCAACCTACTTTGGTATTCCTTTGTCTTATAAAAATATAGGAGCTTTGTATACCTTATTTGGATAGAATAAAATATTGTTTAGCATATTAGAAATATAAGTTCTTAAACATTGTGCGAAGGCTACAACTCATAAAAAGTACTTTTAATCCATCCCTATATATATGAAATCACATTCAAGACTATGAGTAGGTATAGAATCAAAAATTGATAACATTGAAAGGGATTTTCTTTGGAAAGGGTGTAAGCAAAAAGTTAGGTTTCCTCTTTGTATGTGAGATAGGATTTACAATAGAAGGAATATTAGAGGAATAGGCTTGCAAAATTATAGTGTTATAAGATTGGCCTTAGAGGTAAAGCTTGGATAAAGATTGTATAGAGATCAAAACAAATTTGGGGAAAAATATTATGTCTAAAATATATAGGCCCTCTTCATGCAATGGAATTATTTAGGAAAATAATCCTAGATAAATAATTACCAACATAGAAGTTCATATCACATACTTTATACTTGATCAATAAACATATTAGATGTTCAACTAGTGAGGGAAATTATGTAAAATTTTGATTTGATGCTTAGTTGAAGACTTATCCTCTTAGCTTTGATTCAAAATGCCAATAATTATCTCTAGCATGCCTAACTTGTAAAGGTCCAAAGGTCAAGGATTATATTAAAATGAGCAATAACTCAAGATCATGGTTTTCAATTATTAAACTATTTAAAGAAGAGTAATTCAAACAAATTGAACATGAGATTCAAAAAAATGCTTCGAGAGTTCTATTTACCTGTTTTTGTACAAAATTATGAGTTGCTTTAAAATCTATTAAAGGATGGTGAATACTAGTTCAACATCCCTTTGGTGACTAGTTCAAAGTAAGATTTATTATAGGAGAGAGTCTATAAAGAAGATAATATCATGAATAATTTAGATGTACCTTACGTGAGAAGGATTTAGAAATAATAGATCATTTACTTATTTACTATCCCTTGCTCACATGATTTAGGTTTAGTTTTTAAAAATATGAGAATGTATTTGATAGCACATAAACATTTAAAATTTTGATGAAATATTGGATTAATTTTTTCAAAGATACTTTATAATGTATCCTATGGATAATTTTTCTTATCATTATTTATTAGAATTTATGGCTTGAAATTAATAATATAAGTTTTAAAAATAAATTTTAAAATTATGTCCACATTCAGAACTAAATTATTACCTCTCTTGCAAAATGTTTATAGATATGGTGCTCAAGAGAAGTACCAAGTGTGGAAAAAGAGGTGCTAATCACTTGGTTATAATATTTGTGTATATATATAGATAGATAGATAGATAAGAGTCTATGACCATGGCATTAAAACAAATGACCTACTTCAATCTATGGTAAAATGGACATGTCCAAAAAAGGGGTTAAAAATGATCATTAATGCTATAAACAAAAATGGATGCATAGATTTGATAAGATAATGATATTATTATTGATATTTATAATCTATCATTCGAGGTAATATCTTGAAAATTTGAGCATATCTACAATGAAGAGAATCAAATAATTTTTCCAATAGTGGTGTTGATCTTCATCTTTGTAAAATTCAATTGTTAGAAGGCAACCCATCCTTCTCTTAGTGAACATATTGTTAAATAGGTTATTGTGAAAACATAATACTTTTAGGAAGACAAAGAATATATTTTGATAGAAAAATAATGTAAACATATTTGATAAAAGGTTAAAGTAGATGTGGTTTAATTGACCTAACAATGAATGTAATATTTTGGTATTTTGGTGTGAGTGGTCCCCAATAGAAGCCACATACAACTTATCAAAAAATAAAATATACAACACTTTTAAATCCATCATCCAAATAGTCAATAACCAAAAATGTGATGATGTATAAATTATGAGTTTATGAAATTGTAAAATGTAACATTGAAAAGAGACATGCAAATATATTACATACAATACATATAACTATAAATATTAGTAGGAAATATATCTAATAAAGTTTATGATTCTAACTAATTAGGATTTCTTCTTAATTAATAGATATTTTAATGAAGTACAATATATCAACCAGGATAACACCAAAGGTGGGAAGGGAGAGAAAGCCATAGTTCCAACATATATTCTACTTTACTACTTGTCATCCATTATAAGTATGTTACAATAATTATATACTTCATTTTCACAATAATTGTGAGCTACCTATTTTAATGGGAATTAGCATAATGTATTATGCTATGCATTAAACTTATAGTACATATTACCAAGTATAAATATAAATTTATAGTATATAAAATAATATAACTATGCCTTTTTTAATTTATTCTTCATGTTCAATTTTTACTATAATTCGTTACTAATTTCTAATATAAACAAAATATACAAGGACATGTAAAAAAAATTCATGTTCTTTATTTTTATTTTTGTTACAAACCATCTGTTATTTTCTTTATCAATTTTATCAAACTCATTATCTTGACATGGATGATATGTACTTCTCTCTTCCCCATCCATATTATACAATTGCTAGCCCTGATATTAATATTTAAAAAAAAAAATTATAGATAGAAAGGGGTTTAGAAAGGTACCCTAAACCTTTTACAAGCCTACAAAAAGGAAAAACAATGAAGTCATCTCACATTATGTGATCTGAAAAGATTAAAAATAGGTCATATCAACAAAGACTACCTCGATAGACCAACTAGATAAGAACTATAGACAAACCAACTTGACACCGTGAGACAAGAACAAACGGGCATAGAGAAGTAATAAAAAACCTAAAACTTCTACTATTGTTGAGGCTAGGCTAATCTTCAAGGTAATCCCATTCAGCCAAGTCAACGTTGAGATCATCTTCCACATCCTAGGTGTTGTCTTCTCTCATGGTGGAGAGAATATTGCCAGCTTGGAGAAGCATGGTTGATGTTGAACTCAGAAGTTCTCCCATGTTGGCCTAGGATTTGAGTTTCTACTGGGATTTCCCTACATTTTAATAGTAGAGTTGTTTGGATTCTCCCTCAATCTTGATATTCTTAAGCTTCACTAGGGTCATCTCAAAAGTTATTGTTGATTGATCATTAGCTACAGATTTGTGTTTACCCCTGTGGTCTCACTCCTTGATGAATGATAACATGAGTTAGATTTGATAGGTGACAAGGTACACATAGAACTATTTTCTCCACATTTGGTCATGCTAACAAATTCATTCTCTAAGTCATAATCACTAAGGACCAAAGTAGATGATATTTGTACTTGTCTACCAAAAATAGTTAGGGCTACAATTTTAACCTCCTAAAAAACATGGTGGAACAAGAGGAGGTTGAGGTTTTGGTTTCTAGGGTGGGTTGAGGAACCATCCTTGACATTAAAAATCAAAATCTCCATTGATCAAAAGAGATACTGTGGAATGTTGATCTCCCAAATGTGTATATGGTTCGGAAACATAATGTGGAATTTTTTCAATGGTGAGTTGATTTTGTCAATAGTGAAGTATTCTATGATGGAGACCATCACCTTGTTCCAAGATTCTAGAAGACCCTTTCTCATGATATAATTTTTATCCCTAACAAAATGTTTACCTTTCTCCTTGAAGTGGATAAGTTCCCCGATCAGAGAGTGCTTGTTTCTATACCTGATATCACCATCATTAGGTAAACTAGTCACCTCTACTAGAAGGCCTATGCTGACTCTAAATTTGACCCCTCCCAACATCACTCTACCTTTTTTCCAAGATGAAGTAAATTCCTTGAAAAGGGTAGGGTTGTTACCATTGAACTTGTGAATAAAGAACAAAAGGTGATCAATCTTCAAAAAATATTCCACTAGGGCATCTACTTGCAAGGATGATGGTTCAATAAACACCATTATTCGGTTCTATGATACCTAATGGCCCACCACTAGAAAGGATCCCATAGTATTTGGACAACCCTTCTTATCCTTAGACACCATCTTAAAGCACGAGATTCTAGAAGTTGAAAAGAAACACTAAAGCTATGCAATGCAAAACGAAATGTAACGCTTTAATCCTAGAAATTTGAAATGCATGAAATAGGGAAAAGAGACGAATTGAGATGAAATGAAAGAAGTATAGAAAGCACAACCCTTTTTATTTATACTCTCTCAATATCGGTTACAAAGACGTCTCCCGCCTTTTCAGGGGCTAGGAGCGTTAACATGTTTTGGTTACAATGGTGACTAGTGATCCTCCTTCCGCGTGCCCACATGCAAAATGGACGGGCCAAAGTGTCGCCACCGCTGGTGTGAATGAATCCTTGATCCTTGCTGCTCCTCCTGCATTCAAAGAAACAACAAAATCATTAGTAGCACCTATGGCAAATATGAAACGTTTGTTCTCTAAAAAACAATGAAAGATGCATGCAAAAGATTGATTACAAGGATAAATAAACCGATTCAAAACAACCTGCAAATTTGACAGGAACAAGGGAACATTACCAGAGGGCCACTGCCATCAAAATAGTCAGAAAATTTTCCACCGATTTGAATTCACTCTTGGGCGGGACGGATTCGACTGTAATTCGTCCCGGGGTAGGACGAATTCACCTGCGACAAAGCGCCGAAGTGATACTGCCCCAAATGTCGCGTCTAGGGAGCTCCAAAAGACCTACAAACTTGGGGTTAGCTAATTGGAGGCATTTTGGGAAGACCCAGATGGTCAGATTTCCCCAATTTGGCCTCCATCAATGGGAATTTGATGCTGCTACCTGCAAGTTAGTGAGGACAACAAAAGCGATAAAACATGATAAGATTTGATCAAAGCATTATGAAATCGGAATTACAAGCTATTTAAGCAGCATAAGATGGAATGCAAAATAAACAAATGACAAAAAGAACAATCTGCCATGAATTCCCAATCATTCTTAAAAAATAAGATTAGGCTCGCAGCAATGCGGGGCGCCCGGGCGGGCCGCCCACCGTTGGAACCTGATTTCGGCACCAATCCACTTGGGATGGGCCCAAAATCTCTTGTAATGGGTTGTCGGCGAATTGGTAGATCAATGTGGTCAAGTGTCGGGTTTTGGATCTGGATTCACACTTCCAATAACCACCCAATGACCTCCCTTGCGAAAGAGATCAAGGATGTGGAAGAGGTGAATCAAAGGTAAAGCGTGGTATCAATTTGGCAGCACTTCGTTGCTTGAAAATGCTTCCAACCTTGTCCTTTTTGGGTGAGAAAGTTCACCATTTTATAGACCCAGGGGGTCTCTTTGGATGGGCATGCATGGGCGCCATGTGGCGGCCATGCCTTCCCAAGAGGGAGGAGACTCCTCCCTAACTTGGGCTTCCATGACTGCCCTTGTGACAGTCCTCTAACGTTCACTCTGCCCACCTACACGCGCATGCAAGGCAGGAGGCATTAATGGACTGTCCTTAGCTGCCACTTGTCAAGATTTTTCTTTTTCCCGTTGAACCTGGAATTCGTCCTACCCCGGAGCGAATTCTGAATTCGTCCCTGGGTGGGGCGAATCCCATTTTGAATTCGTCCCAGGGTGGGACGGATACTGAGCAAAGTGCCTGAAGGTGCCAAATTGATTTTTGACCTTCCAAAATTGTTGTAAAAGTGGTTAGGACCATTTTTTAACCTCTGAGGGCTGCCCTGGGGGCTGTGTGTGTCAAAGCGATCAGTGTTTGCAGTCACATAATCGGATTGGTGCTGTTTTGGTGTCTACAGATGCCCCTTTTTGGAAAGCGTTGTGGGTGACGCAGTGTTGAGCAAAAATAGATAACCAAAGCACTAATGATTAGGATTTCTTGGTAACCTAACCAACTTTTGATGCCCCAAGCATGGAAAGGGCATGCATTCTTGAATCCTTGCTTCTGACGAGCGAAGGCACTCAATTCAAGTGTTAACCTTTTTCGGTGAGGTGTTACTTGACCTTGGACATTGATCAGTCATGAATAGGCAAAGGGCGCAACCTTTTGTCTGTGAGAACCTTGAGTTCATGATTCACGAAATGCCAAGTGATTTGATCAGATTGTGATTATTGCTTGTTTACTGCCCCAAGCAGGAGCGTAATTGTCTTTGTCAATGATTCTTTGAATGCATGCCATTTTCCTTAATTGGGTGTGTGTTTGCTGATTGGTGACTAAGTGTGACTACCCCCTCAAGCGACGAATCGATGAGGGAATGACCTTCGTGAGAAAAGTGACGAGTCGCTTGACCCAAGATGACTTGTGCAAGGGTGCCCTTAGATGGTTTAGCATTAAGCATGTGCAGTTTTCTGACATTTAGACCTATTTTTGGTGGGTGGTAACCCTTTTTGCGACGCTTTTTGGAGCTAAAATTGGCAAAAATCCGTCCTCCCGTGGAGCGGTCCGGCTAAGGTAGCCTTCTTAGGGAGTAGGATAGTGACAATTTGTGACCCCAACGTCTGTTTTGCATGCCCGGGATGTCAAGTGCAACAGCACTCTCATCGGGCAAGTTTATTAGCTGTTTTAGTGCATTTTTGTTCAATTTTTGTTGTTTTTTGAAATTTTTGCCCTGAATTCGTCCCAGGGTGGGACGAGCGCTAACCAGAGTGCTCATCCTAGGGAGGAATGAATATAAGCTCAAAAGGCCTATTTAAAGGCAAAAACTAGGGTTTGGGCTCATTTGCATCTGAATTTTCTTGCGATTTGGAGCTTTGGGGAGGAGGAGGTTAATTCTGCGAAGCGAAGCACTGCCGAATTTCTCCTGACATCATGAGTGCACAAACTGGATCGAGCAGGGGAGCCGAAGCGAGACCAGTAAGTGCTCCCTAGTGTTATTACTTTTGTTTAAAACTGCAAGTGTTTTGTTTAATTTTCTTTGTGATGATGTTTTTCAAAATTTTAAAATTGAAACCCTAAAACTGAGCTAAACACAACCAAGACTTAGTGTACAACTAAATGACAAACATAGTGAAAACCTAGGTAAAGAATTGTTATTTTTCTTATAACTAAAACCCTAGGATAAACGGAACGTAAAACCCTAGTTCTTAGGTTGAGTTGGTCAGTTTTAAAACGTAGGTTACAACCCTAGGTTTAAACTATTATTTTAATTTTATTTTGTTTGTGTAGACTTTTTAGACTTAGAATACCGAAATCCTACGACTGACAATAGGATTGACAAAATATTTGTGTTTTTGTTAATTAATCAGTTTAGAGTTTTAAAACCCTAGGGCTGACAAATTAATTTTTTGAATTTTTGTTTTGTTTTTGAATTTATCAGTTAGGATTAGAAACCCTAGGATTGACAAATTAATTTTTGTTTTTTTTTTGAATTTTTGTTTTTTTTTTGAATTTTTGTGTTTGTTTTTGTGTACATTGGTAGGCAATGTTGTATATTCATGTTATTGTTGTACAGTTTTTTTTCATGATTTTAATGTTTTTGAATTGTTTTCTTTTGCAGGTTGTTAAGAGCTGGTACCGTGTACCTACTCTTTTGCTGAAGCATGGGGGGGACTGTGGCTGACTGGGAGTGGCTTGATGCCCTTGGGCTCAAGTAGGTGGCTCGACTGGAGCTTGTGGTCATGGATCGGGCTTATTTGATGGCCCTGATCAATCTTTGGGATCCCCGGACCAACACCTTCCATCTCCCAATAGGGGAGATGACCGTGACCTTGGAGGATATCTATCGGCTTCTACGGATTTCGATAGATGGACTGCCGATCAGGACGTCATCGCGTGATCAACGAACAGCTGTACTGATGCGATGCTTCGGGCATGGGGAGGAGCTAGGTGTGGAGGATCCACTGGAGAGGGCAGAGGGCGACTGCCAGATTGGCAGGATTTTGGTCCGATGGTGGCTGGAGAGGGGGGTGTTGGGAGTGAGGCACGCATTCCTTATGGGCCTCATTTCCAACATGTTGTTACCTGACTCGTCAGGCATGAGGTTCCCATGGAACTTGCTGGATTTGGTTTGGCGGTTGGTAGAGTGCTCGATAGAGGCACCGCTAATCATGAGATGGGGATAGACACTATTGGCATAGCTCTATGGGGAGTTGTACGAGGTCCGTATCAAGAGAAAGGGGATTAGCTGTAGCTATCTGTTGTAGAGTTGGGCTTGGCAGCACATAGCGGTGGAGAGGCCAATCGGGTTACCATGGATGACTCGGGCGAGATGGAGGATAGGGAGATAGGCTATGCAGTTCTATGGTGGCGGTCCAGGGAGCAGGGATAGAGTCGACGGTGGGCAGGTGTCGTAGGGCACTATGTCGATACCTTCTCTCGGCTTACTCTAGGGGAGGTGCTTTGGCGCCCCTATCAGGACTGTCCATCCTGGTCGGAGGCTGGAGAGTGGCTCCGATGGGTACGTAGAGAGCGATGGCTGATTGGGCAGCATGGGACCGAGCATGAGTTCTTCCCCTATAATCGGGTGACATGATAGTTTGGGGTGTGCCAGGGGTTTCCTGGTGAGCCCGTGGTCTATCGACGTCGGGGGGATGAGAGGACTCTGGACCGACCGGTCATCATGCCGCTAGGCGAGGATTCAGATGCGGTGATCGATGTCTCAGATGTGGATGACGTCGGGACTACCATAGAGTACGACCAGTGGTGGGTACTATGGTGATGGTGGGGAGAGGGGCCACTAGGAGGCATGGAGGCGGCAATGAGCAGGGAGGGTGTCGAGGCACCAGGGATGATTGGGGAGCTCCTTGGGAGGATGCGGACATGGTGGAGGTGGAGGATGAGGAGCGATTTGGGGTTCTCGGATCAGCCGAGATGCAGGACATCGTGGAGCAGTGGGAGCTAGAGCAGGCTGTATCCTGGAGTGCCTATGCCTCAGAGGTTGGAGGAGGTGGAGGCGAGGCTCAATGCTGAGATAGCATGATTGGAGGAGCTATAGGGGAGATGAGGAGCTGGGATATGCTTAGGAGAGAGGATCTCTTGGACTCAGTGCGTAGCGGGAGAGTGCATGGGTGGTGTCTCACCGATAGGAGGGGGATACCGATGCTGCATGGGAGAGGGATCTCCTACGGATGTAGTGAGAGGGATAGGTTTGTGATGATGAGTATCTTACTACCATCGAGGAGGCAGAGTGGGATTGATAGGATGATTGGTGATGACATCGATGGAGATGGAGGGAGAGATTATCCACCTTGGTGGGCGGCTACCTGAGCCCTCGGGAGGTGGATCATCGCGTCGAACGAGGGGTAGTGATACTGAGCAGTCAGCATCATCTCATCGCAGGCGACTAGATGAGGGAGGGGGTAGCAGGCATGATGCGGGGGCTAGCAGTAGCCGCCCTGAGGGGTCCCATAGGACCCACACCATGGGGGTAGTTCTCGTCGCACCGATCCTGCGTGATCATGGTGGCCGACGCCCTAGGCTTGGGGGTTTTTGAGCTTTTGGATTGTGCGGGGTCAGATGACTGGTTATTGTAGCCTACGGGCATTTTTGATGATATATACAGATGACTTTATTTTGTTTATGCGAGTGATGATTTGATTTTATGCATGATGAGTGATGAGTATGGATGTATGCATGTTAATTTATTTTGATGGATGCATATGTTATGATGAATGCAAATGTTTTTGATGTATATGTGATATGCAAAATGTAATGGATGAATTGAATTTGTGTTGTTTGGTTAGGGCACCATAGACTGTTTAGGACTTTGTGATTTTGTTTTTAGGCGATTGTTGTGGTAAATGACTTTGCATGTATACATGTGGTTTTTTGTATTTTTTGATGGTAATGTGAGGATGAAAAGTAGCGCAGTTGGTTTAGAAATGTAGCTAAGGTTTTCTGAGACTCAGACGGTTTTAACTCACTAGCCATGACTATACTTTATCTTACAAGACTTTTGAACAAGGTATGAATCGGACTTGTCTTTGACCAAGCTATTTCACATCCCTGTGTGTGCAATTGAGTTCATTTATGTGGTATTTGTTAGGATACTGCCGAGTGCTAGATAGGCTATCAACCAAACTTGTATTGAGGATCACCTAATTAGCTCCACTAACTCCTTTGTTGTATTTAGTCAGATTAATCTACGGTGCTATCTAGGATACCATAAGCTAGCTCATCCACATGCAAACATTGATCTGTACACGAGTTAATGTGACAGATATATCGTCATGCGGGAGGTTTACCGCCAATGACCGATAGGCTATCCACCAAACCGGTACTGAGGTTTGCCTCATGACCTATCGGAATGCTGAGAGTTCCAGGGATTCAAGTTCGACTCCCTTCTTTTCTTCAATTGTATTGGGATACTTGCTCGTTTGTAGTGATAAAAATCACTGTTTATTTTTATATATTTTTCTTTTGAGCAAGGGATTTGGATTTTGAGTGATAAGAATCACTATTGTATGTGCCTTTTGATGTATGCACTCTGGTGGTGATGTCAAATTTTTGGAGTTTTGACTTTTTGCAAAATTTTGATGTTTGCAACTTTTTGAGAACTTGGGATTCTTGGGGAATTGGGTAGGGAAGATGCTTGTCCTTTTGCCAACTCTCAGCATTCTTGGGGTCATTCGCACAGGGGGATGAGCAAGATAACCGTTTCGCTTATGGTGACCTGGATTACTATGCAGGTTTCATCTTTCGTTCACACAACTTGGGAATTTTTATGTGTTTTAATTTGTGTTGGGATGCTACGTAACAAGGTGTGATCCAAGTAGAACTCTACCTTCGTAAAATCTGTCTGACTTGGTACAGTACGTGGCTAGAAAGCAAAATGACGATTGAAAGATGAAAACTCTTGATACATTAGAAGACCACTGACTCTAGTGTGGTAAAAAGCAGTGAATGGCATTTTTGTTTGTTATCTTATAAAATGGAAAAATGTGGAACAAGATGGACTAGCGGAGTAATTACAGTCTATGGTGCCTTTGACCTGTACGACCACAAATATGCAATGTATGGATGCGATGCTTAATGCAGCTACATATTTTTGTATTTTTGATGGATTGATTTTTGTGAATATGAAGATGAGATGCGAGAAGAGCTTTTTATTGATGAATTTGAGCATGCCTAGAAATGAGATGCAAATTTTTGTTGTTTTTGATGATTTTATGTTTTTGAATTTTCTTATTTTTGACCAAGCGATTGTGGGAATCCTTGGAGATTTTGATTACCAAGTTTTTATTTTTTATTTAGGAATCCTTGGAGCATTTTGGGATTGACCAAGCGATTGTAGGAATCCTTGGAGCATTTTGGGATTGACCAAGCGATTATAGGAATCCTTGGAGCATTTTGGGATTGACCAAGCGATTATAGGAATCCTTGGAGCATTTTGGGATTGACCAAGTGATTATAGGAATCCTTGGAGCATTTTGGGATTGACCAAGCGATTATAGGAATCCTTGGAGCATTTTGGGATTGACCAAGCGATTGTAGGAATCCTTGGAGCATTTTGGGATATGGCTCTCTTAGATATGGAATGGTCACAAATGACTGATGTTCAAGGGTTCTGTTTCCTTGATTCCATCAAGAGAGGCTAGCCGGTATGTCTTGGGTCCTATTTTGCTATCAATGACATATGGACCTAACCAATTTGCCGTGAACTTGTCCCTTAGGTGGGATGGCAAACTAGAGTTCTGTTGGTTTTCCTTCAAGACCAAATCACCAACCCGAAAGTCCCTCAGGTGAACTTTCATGTTGTAAGCTTTCTTAAGTCGCTCTTGATAGATACGTAAATGCTCGAGAGCATTAACGCATCGTTCATCAAGCAACGTAAGCTGGTCTAACCGGGCCTATCATACAGCATCATCATCGATGAACTCTTGCATTGATATGCGTAGGGAAGGAATTTCCAACTCGAGAGGCATGACTGCCTCGGAGCCATACACGAGCGAAAATGGAGTTGCCCCAGTGGGCGTCCGAATGCTAGTGCGATAAGCCCACAGGGCAAGTGGGATTTGGATGTGCCAATCCTTATGACTGTCTACGACCGTATTTTTAAGGATGGCAACTAGCATTTTGTTTGACGCCTCTGCTTGCCCATTTGCCTACGGATAATAGGGTGTCAAAAAACTATGCTAAATTTTGTACTTTGTGGTCAAAGCATGCACGTCTTTGTTCTTGAATGGCATCCCATTATCCGAGACTATTTTGGATGGAATACCAAAATGACATATGATGTTATGCAAAATGAACTCCACTATGCGGGGTCTTGTCGTAGAGGTAAGCGAAACTGCTTCCACCCATTTGGTGAAATACTCTGTGGCCATTATGATAAACGTGTGACGGCCTGACGATGTAGGGGAGATCTTTCCAATTAGATCGAAGCCCCACTATGAAAATGGCCAAGCAGACTGGACTGTCTGCAAGGCCTGGGAAGGTACGTGCATCAAATTGGCATGATGTTGACACTTCACGCACTTCCTGACATATGCGCAACAATCTCGCTCTAAAGATGGCCAATAATAGCCCATGCGAAGAATGCGCTTTGCGATGGCCATACCATTGAAGTGGCCACCACATGTACCATCGTGCGCTTGGGCGACTGCCCAAGTGGACTCTTGCTGGTCCAAGCAATGAAGGAGGATTCCTTCATAGCTACGATGGTACAAAATGTCTCCTATCAAGACATACTTAGCCGCTTTCTGCTTGAATGCTCATTTTGTGGCATGCATCAATCCAAGCGGGAGATTACCTAACTTGAGGTAGTCTCTAATGGGTAAATACCAGTCCTGTTGATCGGAAGCCTCGATGGTATGAACAACCAATCCCTCTTGAAGTTCATCCCTAGCAAACGTTGAGCGGGAGAGAACTTGTAAGAATAGCATTGTGTTGCTATTAATGGGAGTAGGGGAGAACAAGGACCCCTAGTTGGCATGTTTCAGATGATCGTGGATTCGAGAGAACTTATCCGAGGATGGTTCAATCTGGATCATGTGGATTCCTGGCGTCAAGTCAGAGCTTGCACACTCCATCATGGATTGCGATAGTGTTTTGACTTGAATGGTTGTCATATCACCAGAAAGGTCTTGCGGGATTAGTGACCCCAAGGAGGCCATTGTGTCCGCAAAATGATTCGATGATCGAGGGAGTGCCTCGATGTCGTACCACTCAAGTTTTGCCAAGAATTTGTCCACAAGGGCTTTATAAGCCTACAGAACTGGGCATTTGCATTGGAATACCCCTTTGACTTGATTGACAATTAACAACGAATCACCAAAGATGTTCAGTCATTTGATGTTCATGGTGATTGTTGTCTGAAGACCTATGAGCAAGGCTTCATACTCTGCATTATTGTTGGTGCATGGGAAATTTAATTTAAATGATAGGGGCATTGGAGCGCCCTACGGTGTGAAGAATACTATTCCCATGCCACCACCTTGCTCACATTTAGAACCATCAAAAAATAGGGTTATGTCGACCTGTGACTCAGGCTCATCGAAATCTGGCGATTCTGAGACATGGAAGACCCCATCATCGGGTAGTTCTATGACTAGAGGCTGATCGTCTTCGAGAGGAGCCTCTGCTAGTTGATCGGCTATGACCTGTCCTTTGATGGATTTCTGTCCAATAAACTCTATGTCAAATTCCGTCAACAACATGATCCATTTCGTCGTGCGACTACTATGATAAGTATGACTCATCATGTATCACAATGGATTCTCCTTAGACACAACATACGTAGTGTTGCTCAGCATGTAGTGGCATAGCTTTTTGGTAGCAAACACCACTTGCCAAGCAGAGTTTCTCGACGTATGCATAGTTAAGTTCATAACTGACCAGGGTGCGGCTAAGATAGTAAGTAGCCTATTCTTTGTGAAGTTCATTCTTCTGGGCTAGCATGGCGCCCAGTGCCACCTCAGTAGCTGAGATGTATAAGTAGAATGACACTCCTGGTCTAGGTGGTGCCAATACTAGCGGCGAAGCCAAGTATCATTTGATGTCATCAAAGGCTGACTGGCACTCATCATCCCAGTGAAATGCTACCCCCTTGTGCAATAATTTGTTCATGGGTCGGCACTTGTCAGATAGCTATGCTATGAAGCACTTAATTGACGTGACCTTTCCCTGTAGACTTTTGAGTTGCTTAATGGTAGTTGGGGGAACCATTTCAAGGATTGCCTTGACTTTGTTTGGGTCCACCTCGATGCCTCGCTTTGAGACTATGAAACCCAAGAGTTTTCCAGATGTGATACCAAATACGCACTTCTTGGGATTCAGTCTAACTTTATGCTCCATGAGGCGATCGAGGATCTTGCTTAAGTCATCGAGATGATCTGGGCACAAAAGAGACTTGGCCAACAAATCATCCATGTAATCTTCCAAAGTTTTATGCATGTAATCATGGAAGATGTACGTCATGGCACGTTGGTAGGTGGCGCCAGCATTTTTAAGGCCAAAAGGCATGACCTTATAACAAAATGTCCCCCAAGGCATTGTGAACGCCATTTTTAGTTGGTCCTCAGGATTGATACGAATCTGATTGTATCCCGAGAAACCATCCATGAGGGATAGCATTTCGTGACCTGCTGTAGCATCTACCAATGCGTCGATGCTTGGCAAGGGGAAATCATCCTTAGGACTCGCTTTGTTTAGATCTCAAAAATTAGTGCATATGCGAATCCTCCCATCGAGATTTTTGATGGGCACCATGTTGGACAGCCATGGCGGATAATCCATGCAGATGACAAACTGTGCATCCAACAACTTTTGCAATTCATCTTTGACCATCAAGGCCACTGTTGGGTGCATCTTACGTAGTTTTTGCTTAACTGGCTTGATTGTCGGATCAAGCGTTAGATTATGCGTGACTAGCTACGGATCTAGCCCCGGCATGTCTCTGTATGACCATGCAAAAACCTCCTTCTTCTCTTTGAGAAGGGCAATGTAGTCGGCTTGCTCTTCGAGGGATAAGCTTACCCCCAACTTGATAATCTATGGATTCATTGGATCTAAGCCGATGTCTACGTCAATCGTCTCCTCGACCGACATGTGGGATCCGTCCTCCAACTGATGTGGAGTTGGGATCAAATGGATATCATTAGCTAAGTTTAAATCTACGTTGGGAACCTCGGGTTCCTCTTCAGCATGAAAGATATCCTGAGTTGTCCCTGGGGTAAAATGAGGCATTTTACCAAAATGCCAGTACTCTGATGGGGATGGAGGTGAATTGACATGATCCCAATCAATGGCATCTATGTCTAGATGCAAGGACCATGTTGGATCAACCGGATTGCGGATGGGTGCGGTTAAGTCAATGGAGATCATGTGGATGAAATGATTTTGGTCTCCATTACCATGGGTGTGATGACTCAAACATTCTGGATGTTCTCTATGTTCTGGATCTGGTTCTATAGGTACTGGCATGAATGGATCGGCCCTATGTGCTAATAGGAGGACAGGGTCTACCCTCGACACTGATATCACCCTAGGGTCTCGGAGTGGAAGGTGCTCTTCGTGTACCTAGAGCAGCGGATCCAACACTTGATCCCACCCTACTGGGTCTACGTACCACTCGTGCCCTGGCACTATGCCCATCTGTGCAAATATGTCATTAATCTCCAAGGGGTATCGTTGTTGCATTTGTTGCATTTGTCGCATGTGGTTGAGATAGGCCATCTCAGTTTCATCTTTCGAATCACTGTCGGAGATCCAAAAACGTTCATTGGCTCCGACAATTGCTTGCGACATATGAGTCTCATCTTGTTCAAGCAAATTAATCTGGTCCCATTGCGGTTGTTCCATGCTCCGTGGGGGGACCTGATTCTCTTGACGTGGCACTGGCTCGATTGGAGCCTCTAGAGGGAACAGAGTCAAAAGATCTCTTGATAGTTATTCATGGGAATCTCTCGTGAGTGATCACTATCGGATTCGAAGGGATCATATGACACTGGTTCATATTCTGATTCATCCTCCGAAGATCCTTCTTGACACTGTTTATACTTTCCTTGAAAGTGAGTTCCCAAACTTTCGCCTCTCTCTAGCAAAGGAGAAGGGTTATTGATGTTAACAAGGGTGGTTGTTGACCATGGGAGGTAATCTCCCAATGTATATGTTGTGTTTGGGTTGGCATAAGGATCTGATGCCAATCCACCCTTGTTGCCTATTCCTAGGCCTTGCATGTTTTCCACCAAGATGTCCAAGGGCAGGGGGTGGTTGAACCCTACTCCCGACTTGTCATAAGGCATTTGGTATCTTGGTTGGCAAAGGACACACACTCCTTGCTCATACCTGCCTAGCCCGTATCCATGCCAATTGCATTGGCCAAGATATCTCAGAGCGAAGTCCGGGTTAGATAGATAGTTGACATCTTCTACAAAAGGCTCTTCGTCCTCGTCCTTTTGCATGCATGGCTCAGCACCATGGTCAAGGCCCCCATACACAAAATTGGTCTAGTTCGGTGGGTAGCCTAAAGGAACAATTGTCCCGATGGGGAGGCGAGGTCTCCCCATGTCTTGCACTGACTCTAGCACGGTCGTTGCTACGACATTCCGCACTAGATACTCCCCCAGGCCCGTACTGGCCATTTCAATAGTAATTGTTGGCGATTGAGAGGGAGGGAACGAAAGCTCTTCTTGAGTCCATTCCATGTTGGGTGGATTAGGAGCCTCAACTTCCATTGTGCTAGGTATCTCTTCGGTTGAGATGGTTGATATTGTTGGCAGCGCCTCTTCCAGGGGTTGAGCCTCTTCCAGGATTTGCTTCCCTTTGTCCTTCTGTTTAGCCATGATAGGTGGCATTGGTAGTGAAGGAGCTGATGATGAAGATGCACCTGGCTGGGGTTTTGATGGATTAGTCACCAGTGGTGCTTGCGGCATCGGACCCTGTCTAGATGGATTTAACTAAAAATCCAAGTGCGTCGATGGGAGGGTCGATTGCGGCATCAACTGCACCGCATTGCAATATTTGAAGGGTTCTAAGTCCACCGGGACTACATGTACTTCCCCTTCAAATGCATACTTCAAACATTGGTGAGCTATCGAAGGGACACACTTCATGTCCCTGATCCATGGCCGCCCTAGCAATATGTTGTACGCCATCTCGCCTTCCAAAATATGGCACAATGTAGGTATCATCTTTTGTCCTACCTGAATGGGTAGAACAATTGTGCCAACTATCGAGCATATCGCATCATTGAATGCTCGTAGTGTGTAAGTGGAAGCCATGATGTGAGAGGCTGGCAACTTCAGATGTTTCAATGCTATCGTAGTAATGATGTTACTGGACGAGCCAGTGTCTATCAACACCCTCTTATACGGGATCCCGTTGACCCATGCGATAACGTGCAGGGGTGGATCTGCCATGTCATCAGACACTGATTTAACTTCATCTTCTCGAAAGGTAATGACTGGCTTCGTGCATCGTTTTACATGTCCCACGAAGTTATTGAAGGAATTCGCTTCGTGGGGCTGCAACTCGATGGCTTTCAAAATCTCCATGAGAGCCTCCCGATGGGGTGTTGATTGTTGTATAAGCTCATATATGGAGAGCCTAGCCGACGTGGTCCGCAAACTCTACGTGAGTTTGGTCCGTATCGTGACCTCGGGTCTAGGCGGAGGTAACTGCATAGGGTGTTGTTGAGGTTGTGACGTCGATGGAACCTCTCTTGTGGCTGCCTCGGGGGCAACTCCTGGGTATTTCTTGTTCCTAGTCACTATGCTTATCATTCCCACATACCCTTGCATGGGGAAATTTTGTTGCACCTCATTGACCTGAAGGGGTTTTGCCTGTGCCTCATGGGCAGGCAAGGGGTCCTTGAAAACCCCCATCTGCTGGTTGTTTGGCGCTATGGGGTTGTCCACTGCCAATGTTTTATTGTCAATCAGGTCTTGTATCAATCCTTTGAACTTCCAACATGCGTTCAGGTCATGTCCCCTTCGCCTGTGGAACCTACAATACAAGTCCTCTCTGTATCCCTTAGGCTTGGGAGCGTTAGGATCTATGGTTTGAATCTCTGGAAGGGTGATCAAGTTCGCCGCTGACAAGCGGTCAAATAGGGAGTCCCTAGACTCCGTATAAGGGGTGTACTATCGCTTAGGGCGACGCTGCTGATTTTGCTCCTATTTTTTATTTTCTCTTTCATAATTGTTAGGAGGCACTGCCTGATAATTAGCCTTTTGAGGCTGTATTTCTTGTGCAGGCTTAGGGACATTTATAGCAACTTGATTAACCGTAGCGGGTTTTTGTTGCGTAGTCCCTGTCTTTGTGTTCTTGTTCCACTCTTTCTTCTTAGGTTTGGCAATTTTGCCATCCTGTATTTTGATCTCTTCGATAATTTTGGCTTGCACCAGAGCTTCTTCTAAGGTGGCATATTGCTGCAGCTGCAATAGCACAGAGATCGATCTCAAACAACTTCGTGAGAACATTTGTGTAAGGTCGGACATAGGGGGAAGGTAGGGTAGCTTGGAAAGCAGAGTCCTCCATCGATTCTCGTAGGCCACCATGGTCTCCTCCTCATATTGCTTGAGGCTGGCCAGGTCACTCAGTGACGCCTTCTTCTTGGTGTTGAAGGTGAAGCGTTCAAGGAACGCATCCACTAATTGATCCAAGTTATTGATGTTGTGCTTCGACAACTGGGTGAACCAATCCGAGGTAGGGCCCATGAATGTGGTTATAAATGTCCTTAGCAACAACGCATCATTATCCTGAATGCCAAAGCATTGGCTCAGGAATCTTGTCACATGCTCTTGGGCATCCTCTTCACCCTTAAAGACTGCCAACTGAGGCAACTTGAAGTGTTCGAGGTAAGGAGGTGCAGGCACTGATGGATGCATAGGGTGACTACGGAGTTGGCGTAACATGGGCTTTTGGGGCCCAGAAGCTTTGGTTTCCATAGACTCCAAATACTCTAACAACACTTTGTATGCATCGAAAGATTTAATCTCTTCCTCTTTAGTTTGCTCCCATTGTGGGTTGTGGGAGACTTGAGGCCTATGGGGGGTGGCCGGATAGCAACCCCTCCACCTTGGTAGGGCATTTCAGCCCACTCTACTTCTTGTTCATACTCCTCGTAAACTTCTTGAGGAGTCTCTGGGCGAGACCTATGACCCTGAGTGGGTCCCCGTGGAGGGTACCCATCGTTGTTTCGGGGAGTGGCCTCCCTCTCAGGTCTATGGGGTCTCGGAGGCAAAACTTGACGAGGTCACGGAGACCTATCCCGCACCAAGGGATTATGCCTCTCATATGGTTCCACTCTTTGGGTGTGAGGGGTTGGAACCCTCTCAGGTAGGTTATAAAGTAGCTCGTCTATTTGGCGCTGAATGCGCTCCTTGCTAAGGTGGTATAGACGCTCTAGCTGCTGCTGATCTTGCTCAAGCCGTGTGATCTGGGCTTGGCGGGCGGCATGTCTAGCGACTGCCAGGTCAATTTGGTCCACCATCTTGGGCCTAGGAGGCCTGAATGCCTCTCCTATGCATTTGCCTCGGTCGTGATGATCCGAGATCTCAATGGGTTGCTTCCCTCTATCGAGGTTGGCGGCATTTACCCGAGGCTCTTGCCTCAGTGGGTGACCATGGTATCTAGCAGGTGCGGAAGCGCAAGGCTCCCATGCTATATATTGCTCTCGAGGAATGTGATGGTCTTCCTCGTACTCCCTTTCGTAGGTGTGAAAGGGTTGGGCGGAGTTAGCTCGCCCGGTTTGGAGAGCCCTGCGCTCTAGGTTTTGTCTATTGGTTCTAACAGTGATGGGAGGCAAAGGAGAGATGCCATAGTCATGTGGCCTCTCCTCATGGACACTATGCCTCTCTAGCACTTCATCATGCGGTGGCCACTCATATCTAGCTTCTAAGGGAGCTCTTCTATCTACGTTGAGTGCCACGTGTAAAGATTCTTCCCGAAAGGGGCTGTGATGAACGGGCGTGTCCCCTAGAGGGGTGTCCCTATAATTCCACCTTGACATGGAATGATGTGGACTCTCTTGTGGGTCAGACCGCCAAGGCGGTATGGCCAAGTCCTTAGGGCTAAAGCGGAGGCGACTTGTGCCCGCTCCTTGTACACTTTTCGTAGCTTCTGCCCTTGATTGGGCTTGGCTACGGGTGTACACCATGGTGGTGCTCTTCTACAAGCTAAGCATATTTTTATCTCTTTTATGATTTTTTATGCTACACTTAAACAGAAAAGAACACACACAACACAAAGCGGTGATTATCTCTTTTAAAGGTTGAAAGTGTGTCCTAAAACTGGTTTTAGTGTGTTTTGTTGTTTTGTTTTTGAAAATTTTTGTGAAGAACATTTAAATGCAAAATGAAGGCTCATATGACTCCCATAAATGGTCGCCCCTTCGATATACCTTTGCCAGGCCGATATACCAACCTCTCTATATACCCGCCCTTACGAGAGGGAAACTATAGGTACGTGAGAGCAGATGGTACATGGAACATAGGCGGTACGGAAGGGGGATTGCCCTATTTATGACACCTACCATAGAAGACTTATCCTCGCATGCTGGGAATCACCCTAGCGACACTCGGTCAGCTTTCATCAGGATTTACGTCTAACAACAGTGACAATCGGGGTAAATGGATGCAAAATTCAAGCCAAGGTGGTGATGAACCCACCGTTGGTCTTGATCAAGGGCTGGGGTCTTACGACCAGCTCCTTGGTTTAAAAATGCCACGTGATGTGTGTGGGTTCATTTTAATTTGAAAAAATGAAACAGGCAAACAAAAAGGAAACTTTCCCTAAGCCATACAAAAACTGAAAACCAGAAAATAGAAAATAGAAATTTGATAGAGGCTTGTTAAAAACCCCTACCTCTTCTCTGCCCAAAAGGATGTTTCTGATTCTCGGCTCTGAAACTGCATAGACAGAAATTCGTCTCTGGGTGAGACGAATACCAGAATAGAATTCGTCCCAGCTGAGAGAATTCGAATTCATCTCAGGGTCAGACGAATTACAGTACTGTATTCGCCACAGGCTGGAACGAATAACAGTCAGAGTTCGAAAAATGGTGCCTGTAAGCAAGAAAACACAAATTTTGATCAGTTTCTTGATCTCAAAAATTAGGGGACAGGTCCCACCATGATCGCCACTGAAAGCACGAGATTCTGGAAGTTGAAAAGAAACACTAAAGCTATGCAATGCAAAACGAAATGTAACGCTTTAATCCTAGAAATTTGAAATGCATGAAATAGGGAAAAGAGACGAATTGAGACGAAATGAAAGAAGTATAGAAAGCACAACCCTTTTTATTTATACTCTCTCAATATCGGTTACAAAGACGTCTCCCGCATTTTTAGGGGCTAGGAGCGTTAACATGTTTTGGTTACAATGGTGACTAGTGATCTTCCTTCCGCGTGCCCACATGCAAAATGGACGGGCCAAAGTGTCGCCGCCACTGGTGTGAATGAATCCTTGATCCTTGCTGCTCCTCCTGCATTCAAAGAAACAACAAAATCGTTAGTAGCACCTATTGCAAAGATGAAACGTTTGTTCTCTAAAAAACAATGAAAGATGCATGCATGAAACTGAATAAAAGGATAAGTAAACTAAATCAAAATAGTCTACAAATTTAATAGGAACCAGGGAACATTACCAGAGGGCCACTGCCATCAAAATAGTCAGAAAATTTGCCATCGATTTGAATTCGCTCCTGGGCGGGACGGATTCGACTGTAATTCGTCCCGGGGTAGGACGAATTCGCCTACGACAAAGCGTCGAAGTGATACTGCCCAAATGTCACATCTAGGGAGCTCCAAAAGACCTACAAACTTGGGGTTAGCTAATTGGGGGCATTTTGGGAAGACCCAGATGGTCAGATTTCCCCAATTTGACCTCCATCAATGAGAATTTGACGTTTCTACCTGCAAGTTAGTGAGGACAACAAAAGCGATAAAACATGATAAGATTTGATCAAAGCATTATGAAATCAGAATTACAAGCTATTTAAGCAGCATAATATGGAATGCAAAATAAAAAAATGACAAAAGAACAATCTGCCATGAATTCCCAATCATTCTTAAAAAAGAAGATTAGGCTCGCAGCAATGCAGGGCGCCCGGGCGGGCCGCCCACCGTTGGAACCTGATTTCGGCACCAATCCACTTGGGATGGGCCCAAAATCTCTTGTAATGGGTTGTCGATGAATTGGTAGATCAATGTGGTCAAGTGTCGGGTTTTGGATCCGGATTCACACTTCCAATAACCACCCAATGACCTCCCTTGCGAAAGAGATCAAGGATGTGGAAGAGGTGAATCAAAGGTAAAGCGTGGTATCAATTTGGCAGCACTTCATTGCTTGAAAATGCTTCCAACCTGTCCTTTTTTGGGTGAGAAAGTTCACCATTTTATAGACCCAAGGGGTCTCTTTGGATGGGCATGCATGGGCGCCATGTGGCAGTCATGCCTTCCCATGAGGGAGGAGAGTCCTCCCTGACTTGGGCTTCCATGACTGCCCTTGTGACAGTCCTCTAACGTTCAATCTGCTCACCTACACGTGCATGCAAGGTAGGAGGCATTAATGGACTGTCCTTAGCTGCCACTTGTCAAGATTTTTCTTTTTGCCCGTTGAACCTAGAATTCGTCCTACCCTAGAGCGAATTCAGAATTCGTCCCTGGGTGGGGCGAATCCCATTTTGAATTCATCCCAGGGTGGGACGGATACTGAGCAAAGTGCCTGAAGGTGCCAAATTGATTTTTGACCTTCCAAAATTGTTGTAAAAGTGGTTAGGACCACTGTTTAACCTCTGAGGGCTGCCCTGGGGGCTGTGTGTGTCAAAGCGATCAGTGTTTGCAGTCACATAATCGGATTGGTGTTGTTTTGGTGTCTACACCATCAATAAATACTCTTTAGACACTTCCATGAACACAAAACCAATAACAAAGTCTTTCTAAGCCCAATACGCCATCAAATAAATTTATATAGAGAATTGCATAGACTCCACCACAAAACCATAGCTTTCCTCATCCTAGTCTACCATCGATTTACCTTTAGCAAAATGCTACATGAACATTACCTCAAAATCATAGCCCTTCTTATCATCGCCCATCATCGACCATACCTCTTAAGAGAAATCCATGAACTCCACTACCAGAACACCAACTTAGAGATGTAAAAAATATCATCCATGATAAAATTAAAGGCTTTCCATGAAGCTAAAACACTAGATGCATGCATGTCACTAAAAGTGGATAGTCATTTATTGATAGTTCATTCCAAGGGAACATAGAACAGAGCATCCAATCAGCATTAGAACTGCCACAACCAATGAAATCAAATGGCCACATGAAATAAGAGCTCACCCCACCAGTTTTAGTCATGGAAAAGGATGCGGGTGAAAATCATATCCATCCTTGGAAATGATTTAGAAAATAAGTGTAAGGAGGGGGCTTGTTGTCACAGGGAATCCACACCATGGCACACATGAGATACAAGTAGGGGTACCACTTGAAATATAAAATGCCAAAATAAACGTAGTTTATGGAATGATTATGAGGGATGGGTAGAAAATGATGATGACAACATGAAAAGAAGTCACATGGTGCCACATAGGATGGATAAGGTGAAAGCTCCTGATGTTTGAGAAAAGGTATGGACTATGCTAAATGTGAATGACACATTAGCTAAAGAATACCAAAAAAATGTTAAGCTTGTTATGCTAGTTTGGAAATCCCATAGATTGCATAAACTTGCCATGATGGTTGTGGATCCCCAAGGGATGTGTAGATGTCGAACTCTCACTAAGAGCTCTCATAGAGTAGACAACAATATTAGAGAATAGTAGAATCATTATTGTTGATATTTTTGAAGATGTTACATGAAAAGTGATCGACCTAGACACAAATATTATCTTCAAAAAAAGCAATATTTTCCATCACATTCGATTCCTTATTGTCCTTCTTGAATATGTGCTAGAATGATTACATTATCGTATTTATGTAGAAACCTCATTGATTCTTCGATCATGATGTAGATGCTCCCTTCGAAAGACTTTATTCCCTTAAGGTTACTGATGATATTCAGGAATTACCCTCGATGATGATGTTATTGTAATGCATTTCATCGAGAATGAAAAGGCCCTAATATAACACTCTAGCTTTGGCCTGGTGGTTGGTCTAGAAGTTGAGGTTCTCTATGTACACCGAGATGATATTAGTGAGATCATATTTGATAACACCTTTGTAGTTCATCCTCTCTGTATTTCCTTTTGCTACACCATAAAAATCAAATTTAATCCATCTACTTGAGGGGTGACTATTTTACTCTAGAGTAATCCACAAAAGGAACCGTTGGACAAGGAAGATCACCAGTGAGATTGAAGGAAGTAATGATTTTGGACTCCAACCCTCTTCCAAGACTCTTTGATGCAAGAATCAGAAGGGTGACTTCACTAGCAGCATTTAGAACTCATATGAGAATAGAAGGGGATCATGATTCATGCCATTTTTATATTTAAGTCAAGATACATATTTTGAATATTACAATCCTTTCTACTCAAATAATATTCCACGTGAAGAGGTGAATGTCGAATATGATGGCTAAAATTTAGCTCTTATCTTGTACTTAATAAAAAAATAAAATTCCAATACTTTCTCATTGAAATAAATCATGTTGACTAATTCAATAAAAAAAGAATGATAGGAGGAAAGAAAACTTAGTCCTATTACACAAATATGAAAATGAAATAGATGGTGTTATCGCAAATTTTATATATTTTTTTTTATTTGAATATTTATAATATATGTATTTATTTTATAGTATTATTAGGAAATGTAACATCCCAAGTCTACTCTCCTGGTTGTATCAGCAAAATAAGTCAAGCAATTTTTAGAGGGTATTTTTAAGTTATTGTTTAATCCTAAAAGTGCTTTCATATTCACAGCAATTATGTTTCACCGAATAAATAATTAACATAAATTTTAATTAGTATAGGCATATTATACCACTTTTGGGTTTTAAGACTCCTATAGACAGCCACCCAAGTGGACAAGAATGGCCAAATACCATGAAAATATACCATTTTGTGGAATTGACTTACCTCATTTGACGTCCTTTTGTTCTGGTATGATGGTCAAACCACGGCTCGGGTTATCCTCTAAGGCCTATAACACCTAAAGGGTGGACATATACTCTCATCATCCCTTAGCATATTGAACCTCGACTTAACTGGTTAACTTGTTCAATATTTGTTATGCAAAGGGGTTAGCATACATATACCTAGTGTCTAGATGATTGTCATACTACTCGGAGTCAACTAGAGCTATATCATTACTCTAACACTGGTGTTGGTCACTCATACCCATTATGACTTAGGACAGTTTATCTCATACCAAACATCATGGTTGAACTAGCTACATGGTTTTACTGGTCCACTTCTAGTCAAATGATACATACGACTTATCACCGTACTCCTAGGTAGCAACCTAGAGGTGACGTCCCATACCATCCCTCGTTACTAGTCCTAAAAATCATCATAAAAATGACTATCTCTCATAGCAATTTGCATGGAAAACATAAATTATGCAACATCCAACGTAATTCCTATGACCAAATAAAAATGATTATCTCATTATATAAAATAAATATGATTATCTCATTTTTTTATATATATAATTTTGTATTCTATTATATATTTATATATTTTCAACTTAATTTAGTTTATTCATTTATCATTGTCAATGATTCATTTCATAAACTCAGAATAAACATTATAAATTTAAATTCATTTCTAGCAAGGTTAGATTTATGCATTATTTCCATCAAACATCAAGATTCATAACCAAATTCATACAATGATGCAAGACATCCAGACTACTTCTACATGATATGTATTAAGTGAACTTCAATGTACTCACAAATAGAATCATCACTTTCCCTTACCACATTTTATAGAAAAAAGCAAGTATGTTTCATTAAATAATCCATATTCAATGGTCGTGTCAGGAGGGTCGATGCAATTTATAGTATATGTTTAATTTTATAGTAATCCATAAATTAAGAGGATGATGCCAATAGAGATATTGAATTGCTTCTTCATATTCTATATAAAATAAAATATTAAATATTAAAATTTGTTAATACCACCTACGTCTATTATTTTAAATTAGTATAAATTATAAAACTCTTGATGATTGTTCACTTATGAATAGATTGATCAAGTGTATATTCTATGCAAATTTCCTTGGTCTAACCTATTTCATCAGAAGAACAGTTGCTCTCAAGTAGAAAGGAGTCATCGTCTCGTAACCACCAAATCTTAGTAATCATGGTTTACTAGCTTCATGAGAATATATTTTATCTTTCCTCATCTTAATTTTAATAAGAAGGGTTTAAGGTTTAATAATGACCACAAGAAAAAACATTTTTTATCCCTCATTTTATTTTCAAATATAAGATTAAAGTTCACTAGCAAGCTCTCGAACTACCTTCAACCCAAATCCCAAATCTCATATCAATTTTTTTTTTATATTTAAAATAAAACTTCTCAAAAACTAACTATCAAAATGTTTCTATAGTTTGTAACTACTCGAGATTCAATTAAATATATATCCAACGCATACTAGTTTTCTATCTTAATTTATAAGGTTAAAGCTAATGTTTATCGACACAAGGTTTCAAATTTTATAGGACTTCAAGGTTCCAAATTTTGTGTGACTTTCTCCTTAGCTAAATCTTCAATATTCAAGGTTCCTATATTTTCAAATATTAACCATTCAACCACATAACACCTTAAAGTCTTTAATAATAAGAAAACTCTTAAATAAATGGTTATACTTATTTAAGTTAGACCCGGTAGTACGATTTCCGTAAAAAGTATATTCGATCTGCCCCACAGAGTATAATTACCATGTACCATTACAGTTAACTTGTCCATACAAAATAGTAAAAATATACCTGTCGTTCGTGGGCCTTTATTTTTTATTTTTTAAATAATATTTCTTATAAATATTTGACCTTTATTTAGAATAATATTTTTTATAAACTTCCGTCTAAAATTGAACCAGATCTGTCCATAACCGCCAGCGAATAACAAACTTATTCGTTTGTCCAACTCTCTCGTAAAGGAGTTTATTATTATTTTTAATTTAAAAAACACTAAAAAAGAGTTTATTATTATTTTTAATTTAAAAAACACTAAAAAAGAGTTTATTATTATTTTTAATTTAAAAACAGAGTTTACTGTTTTGAATACGTCATGAAAATTAAGGGCAAAGGATAGATGGCTTCCGTATTTATAAGTTCACTGCTATTACAAAAACTCCTAATAAGGCGTTCCCACTCTCTTATGGTTTACCACCATACACAAATATTCCTGTAAACTATTGGTATCTTTTAGAATTTTATTACGCAAATAATCATTCTGGTTGATGATTATAAACCCATCATGAACCAACTGATTGAACCAATGTAAAATGTAAACATAACAGGTGAATTAAACAACAATGTTTTTCCTAACTTCATATGGAAAAGGTTCGATTCCAGGCACACAGGTACGGCTACAGCAAAACCAATACAACTCCTTGGAAACGACTTGCTATACTGGTTTACTAGATTTAATTTTCACCAAGGTTTAGCATACATTATTAAGTGCGTTTAAGGTTTGAGTAAGAGTAGATTAATTGGCTCCCTCCATGTTCAAATCTCGGGTTTAGTGAAACTGAATGTTTGTCTTTTTCTGGTGCTTGGTGCTTTAAATGGCATAAAAGGTTTAAAATGATCGTGGCATGGTGGTTATAGGGGCTGACTGCACCGAGATCTATGTGGCGACTTATGGAATATGGATTCGTAGTGGCTACCGATTCCACCATGAACGAACAGTGCAGAAAATACTGTGGTAACCATAGAATGCCAAACAGTCTACCTAAATTTCTATAAAAAACATGCGACTGTTGTTGGCTAAACTCAATCATTTCATGTTTCTATTCCATACATATTACATTAAGCATTCCTTCTGAATAATATACCAGTCAATTACTTAGATGTTATGACAAATAAAACCCATATCATATATATATTTTCGTCAATCTATCTGTAACGATTTTATTCTGGAATGCATTTCATTAATTGCCGAAACCATCATTTATCACAACTACTCCTTTTTCTTTTCTTTGCTGAAGACACAGATAGTTTCTGTCACGGTTTCTCCAATGATATATCCAGAATTTTTGCAAAGAGCATACATGCAAACATGAACCTCTTTTCACTTCAACAGACATACCATTACAAGAATTATAATAATAAACAAAGTCGAGCTAGCACCAACATTCTATGCAAGTAATCTTTCTTTTGCACGCAGATCATCACAACAAAATTTCAGGTAAAATAAATACGGGGAAACAAAAATCCAACCTGAAACTTTTACTTAGAATGCAAGGCTTTCTCCTATCTTATATTTCCTCTGGAATAACCGGCTGTTACCATGCAGAATGCTTACCAGCGAATGCAAATTATTGAACCAGTTCAGCCATGTAATACCAAGCAACACAGCTCTTTCCTCTCCTCAGCTTACACCTCTTCTTCTTTTTTTCCTATCCATAAATGCAGAACTACCTTCCCATTCCTTCCCAACGGACGCCATTCCCGTAATATCGTGGAATTTGAAAGAAATCATCATAGCAATCTGGATGCCAAGCATAAAATATGCAGCATCCAACGTAATTCCTATGGCCAAATAAAAATGATTATCTCATTGTTTATATATATATTTATATTTATTTATTGATTGATAGGTAGGTAATATCGCTGGTTGAAGATATATAACATTATTTTTTTTAGTTTTTATTTTTTAATTGAGAAATACTTCAAAATTGAACCCAGTCACATCACGGATAATACAAGTGGTCTCCTTGCAAGTGGTTATATATATCATTTTGTATACTATTCTATATTTATATAATTTTAACTTAATTTAATTTATTCTTTATCATTGTCAACATTGGATTCTTTTCATAAACTCAGAATAAACATTATAAATTAATATGGCTCACTTTTGAAGTGAAAGCAAGGTTAGATTTATGCATTATTTCCATCAAATATCAAGAAGACATCCATGACCAAGTTCATGCACTAATATGTAAAAAATCCAAAATACTTCTACATGATATGCATTAAGTGAGCTTCCATATACATACAAGCATAATGATGACTTCCCCTTACCACACTTTAAGTAGATACAATTTATAATATATATTTAATTTTATATTATTATTAGGAAACATAATCCATAAATTAAAAGGATAATGCCAATAAAGATATTGAATTGCTCCTTCAGATTCTATATAAAATAAAATAGTAAATATTAAAATTCGTTAGGTATATAAAATAAAATAGTAAATATTAAAATTCGTTAATACCACCTACCTTGTGTATTCCTTTAAATTAGTATAAATTATAAAACTTTTGTATTTAAGCATGATTGTTCACTCATGAATAGATTGATCAAGTGTATATTCTATGATGAAACATTTATTTCTTAATTAATAATCTTGACAAAATGATAGAGACATGCCAAATACAAAAATTCTAGTTTGATTTCCTTCTCAACTATAATATAGAAACATTTATTTTATATATCTTATTATCCATGGAGAAATATTTAATTTGGTCATATTCTAATTATTCTCGTGGATATGTGAAATGCACCCCACACTCGAAAATATGGAAGCATTAATGTAGTCTACAAATCTATGTTCGATGAATTGATTTGAACACATACCTAGGGTTTTATCAAGGTCATAATCCTATCCTAAACGTAGAGTAAGATGATGAATAAAATGCAAGTGCAAACAATAATAGAAAATACAAATTCTATGTTGTGTTTCTTTGCTTTGAATATATTTCAAGAAAATAATTAAATTTATTTTAGCAAGAGTTTAAAGGGTATGCAAATAAATAAGCTATGCTAAAGAACAACTACTTGCATTCATTGCCTAAATATTAAAAAAACAAAAATATTTTCGCCCCCTATTGTAACTTTAGAAAAGTCTTCAGCTCATGTATTATTATTTACAAATTTTATCACAAAATAAAATGAACAGTTACAAAACAATAAAATCAAGAATGACTTATTACACTTTCAATTTCAAGAATGATGTAGTGATTCATAACCTACAAAATTTTTTCATGTTTTTTCAACTAGAGTGTAGACGTTATCCCTTTTGAAAATATATTTCACTAAAAAAACCCACAATGACTATAAAACAAAGCAAAAGGTCTAGATATACTAACCTAGGCTAGAAAATATAATAGAGATATAATTTTATACCTTGTATGATACCTTCATAGAAGTATCATGTGCTAACAAGAGCATCATAGGTACAAAAGCATCACAAGATTACAAAAATGTAATGATTGACGAAAGCACAATAGAATGATAAAAATACCATGGATTGATGAAAGTGCTATAGAAGGACAAAAGTGCCACCTACATAAAAGCATCATGCAAGGACAAAAGTACCATACAAAATTCTATACAATGTTAGGATTGCGACACTTTTTTTGTAAACCTACAAAACCCAAAAGGACCCAAATTGACTCTTTTGTTGATGTATGCTTGTTGAATGCTCCTTGATGATAAACTAAATACTTGGAGAATATCCTAATGAGTTCTTGATTCTATGCTTGTAAGAAAAATGGATGCCTTATATCTAATGTGATTTCAACCACATGATAGTACCTGCAAAAATATGATTATTTTTGCTTCCTCCAAGGGTGTTTTTATAGATAAACTAAGCCCTCTTGGATGTTCTATTATAGATGCATGATGAGAATCATGAGGATGATGAGGTGTGTATTTTTCAAAAAATACAAGAGATGACTCAATAGTTGGGATTAGTTGAATGGTGCAATTAGGAGTTAACAAGGTTGATTGAGTAGTTGCATGGCTTGATTAGGCTTGAATGGAAAATTGCATGTAGTTAACTGGCTTAATTTGGTTGGTAGGGAAATATTTGTGAAGATATGGTGATGACAAGCAATTAAACTGCCAAATTTCAAGTTCCAACAATAGAAATATAAAATCACAATGATGGTAAATATGTGTTATACAAAATTCTATACATCGCTAATATAAGTGTTTTCATCTAGTGAGTTTTTTTTGGTAATTATTATAATATATTAATAGTGGGTTTTTATAGAGGATTCCAAAACCTTATGTACAAAATTAGCCAACTTTCTAATGATGCATCATACCTCTTGGTTGTAGCAATAAATCTAAATGAAAATAAAACCATCCTAATGCTGTAGACTTGAAAACAGCAAAAAGGGCTTTTAGGCCTGGAGACCCAACAACAAAAAGAAAACATGACAGACCCAAGAGAAACTTGAAAGGAGGCCAAAAATAAAGAGACATACACCATGGACTACTAATCACGATCCTCCTGTCCTTTCGAATTTGGGCGCTTCTGGTTCTGCTTCAGGATAGAAATCATGGAGTTGACAGAAGTAAGAATGGAAGCAGCCAGGTCCAGGAGAGAAATACCATGACTCTCCTTGTCGCTCTCCATGTCCGATGGGATGTGTTGCGGACGGATATCCTTCTCCACCTTTATGACTTTCTACAGGAACTGGGAAGATCTGCCAGGAACGAACGATCTGCCACCAATACTGCGTCTTGGCCGAAGACGAGCAAAGTGGCTATAGGGAGAGGGCCCGTCAGCGCTGGGAGGGCTATTTTTGGAGGGGCTGGATGCAGGATAGGATGCATAGGGGACTTGGGAATTCAGCGGGTTGACGACCTGAGGAGGAGGGAATTTGGCCAGAGCATGCCTGTAAATAATTGCCATAAGGCCTTGATGGATTGGAGGGGAGTTCGCTTTCTGGCTCTTATCAATGGCAAGGCCAAGGGAGTACAAGAGGTAATCTGGAAAACTCATAGGTTTGCCATCGCGGAGGTGGTTATAGAAACTAATGTGAAAACTTTGAATAGTCTTGTCGGGATCATCACACGTAATATACTGCATGATAGGAATCATGGCAGATCTATAAGGCTTATGGAGGGTAGACCGGAGGAGACACGACCTATCCCATCCAATATTTTCCCCTTTATCAGGGAGATGCTCTAGCTCCTCAGCCCAGTTGTGATTATCTCTCCTGATGACCCGCCCAATGGTCGGTAAACTGGTGATCTCAGCCAAGAAAGCAGTCGAAACATGGATATTAATTCCTTTCATGACCACATCCCCTTGAGTCCAAGTGTCAACAAAGCACTACGTAATCTCCTAGTCAGGGCCTGCAAAATTTTCTAGGAAGTGCAGCAGCTTCTTTGCCCTCATGAACATGCACGCCTCATCACTAAGGGAGAGGGTAGATGGCTCAATGAAGGGGCCAGCCATAATTACCCACCTATAGAAAACTCCAATAACAAATATTAAAGAAAACATATGAATATAAACATTCTCGTGAACCACCAATAAACCACACACACGTGGGCATCATTGGAAAGGGGTACTTTGAAAAGCCAACCGCGAACCAATGCCCAGATCGGACAAACTAGATAATTTGCCTTGGTGGAGAAACAAGAGTAGAGAGTCTACAGGGCGCCAACTCTGGAGAGCCCTGGATACTAGAAAAACAAAATGCTTTGGGAATAGGTGTGTGCATCACAAGACACTTACACCCACACTCACCCAATGGAGTAGACAAAAATTCCACGCCACCCCAAAACACGTCGAAATGGGCCTTCCAAAAACTGCGCAAGGAAAACATCAGGAAGGGATGTCAACCCTGGCCAACCTTTCCACCTCGAAAGGGAAGCGAGACCGCCACATAACTGGGCACATGATTGCAAGCCCTTTATTGGCCATGTGGTCAGCCACACGATTTCCTTCTCTCAAAATATGATTTGCTTTCCATCTACAGCGATAGGAGAGAAGAGATCTAGCCTCGAGGATGATGTTGTAGACTTTCCAAGATGGATTTTTGGTACCAAGAAGGTAATTCATGATGTTGAACGAGTCACCCTCAATGATAAGAGGTCGGGTATCCTCAGAGAGAATCTGAATACCATTCAGAGTGCCTCAAGCTTCAGCATAGTGATTCGTCTGGGAGCCCAAATCTTCACAATAGGCCATCATAATATTCCGGTCATGATCACGGACAACCCCACCAGTGCCAACGGGCCCAGGATTCCCCTTAGCCGATCCATCAAAGTTTAATTTAATCCACCCCATGGGGGGTTTGGTCCACACAACATTCCTTTGACAAGGACCTTTAACAACCTCCAAAAATGGCCAGAGATTCATCATTTTGAGAATAGCTACTTCGCTCGGAATATGGGGATGGGGACTGGGAACCGCAATAGAATTCTCAATGGCGTAAGATAACACCCTTTGAGCAATAAAAGGGGGCCCTCTAGGAGCTCTGCCAAATATTCTGGCATTCCTCTCTAACCAAATTTTCCAAATTAAATTGTGGAAGGAGGCCTCGAGGAGGAAGCGGAGCTTGGGATTCTTGAAAGGATTAGGCCATTGGTGAAAAGCATCTTTAAGGGATTGGGGAGAGCACCAAATGATCTGGAAGGAGGATAGGAGAATGCTCAGAATAGAGTGGGAAAATGAGCAATGCAATAATAAATGATCCCTCGTCTCACAATCTACTAAACACAAGTAACACCTATTGGGGAAGGCAAAACCTCTCTTGTGAAGGTTTTCAATAGTTAAGGCTTTATTGTGGAAATAAATCCACATGAAGAAGTTGATTTTAGGAACAAATCCTTTCCTCCAAACAGTATTCCACCTGTAGTCCAGAACAGTCTTGGTGGTGAGAAGCTCATAAGCTAATTTAACAAAGAAATGCCCATCTTCCGTACCACTCCAGATGATCCTGTCATTCCTCCTGGCAGAAGGAATTAAAATCGACTAAAGGATATTATCAAGGAAGGTAATCTCATTATTAAACCCCTCCACAACAGGAAGCTTCCATCGAGGGAAACGGGTGCTTCGATCTATGAAACCCGCCACCCTGAGCTGGGCGTTATGGTCGGTCAAGCTTCTCAGCCCAGTGAGGTCCTCCCTCGACCCAAGGGCTTCTTCAGTCGCCCACCTATCCTTCCAAAATAAAATGTAGTTGCCATCACCCAAAATCTAGCGGGCTCCCAGACTGATCAGATGCCGGGTTTGGAGCACAAATTTCCAAAAAATCGATGCCACGGAGGATGTTTCAGCATCCAAGAAGGGATTGGGTCCAAGATACTTCATTTTAACCAATGTAACCCACTCCACCAGGTCACTAGACATAATCCTCCAAGCATGCTTCGTGATCAGATCCAGATTCATAAGTCTTGATATTCTCAGCCCCAGGCTTCCTTGGTCTATCCTCGAACACACCTTGTCCCAGGCTACAAGGGGAAGTCTAGATTTCTCTTCGTTACCAAACCAAAGAAAGGTCCTCTGAATATTCTCAATATTGGAGTGCACTACACTCGGAAGCATGAACACCGACATGAAGTAGGTCGGGATCCCCTAAAGACAGGCTTTGGTAAGGGTGGCTTTCCTAGCTTGCGATAGGAATTTGCCCTTCCAAGTGTCGAGTTTCTTGTGAAGGCGCTTAAGAATCGTGTTCCACATGTCCCCACTGGCCCACCCGCTATAAGATAGATGTAACCCCAGATAGGACATAGGTAGGGAATCAATAGTGCATTCAAGAATTCTAGAAATCCAAATTTGTCTGTGTAGAGGAGTGTTAATAAAGTAAATTTTGCTCTTGATGTAATTGATCTTTTGTCCTGCAACTTGCTCATTTGAGCGACTTGGCTTGAGCAATGGATGCCCCAGTGGAGAAGAGGGTGTCGTCCACAAATTTCTGATGAGTGACATGATTAATTCTAGAAGTCGGCAAGATTCCAGAAATCTTGTTCTTCCGAAAGGCCTCTTTCATGGACCAACTCAGAACCTCCGCCAGAATAATGAAAAGGATGGGAGAAAGAGGATCGCCCTATCTAAGGCCTCTGGAGCTTTGGAAATACCCAGCTAGGGACCCATTGACCAAGATAGAAAAAAATGGAGTGGATATACAGTTGTAGACAAGGTCAATCCAGTGGGGATGAAAGCCAAACTTGAGGAGGACTACACACAAAAAATTTTGATCGACATGATCGAAGGCTTTGTTCATGTCGAGCTTAAGAAAAAGAGCAACATTCTTAGAGCGGTAAGCGGAATGAAGGGTCTCATGGACAGTGATAACACCATCAAGAATGTTTCTGCCTTTGACAATGCTTCCCTGACAAGGATCAATCAGGAGGGGGAGGACAATTTTGAGTCTATTGGCTATAGACTTGGTAAGGATCTTGTAAAAAACATTGCACAGGCTAATGGGCCGATAGTTAGAGAAACTTTTGCAGGAAGGAGACTTAGGAATGAGGGCAAGAAAGGTGGAATTGAGTTTCGGGTGGATAGATCTAGACGCTTGGATAACCCGAATAGCATCACACACATCCGGACCCACGACCTCCCACATGAATTGGAAGAATTGGGGGGGAAACCATCGGGCCCAGGGGCCTTATCTGGTTGCATGGAGAACAATGCTTCCTTAATCTCAGATGAGGAAAAAGGTTCCAGAAGTTTCATGCTTACCTCATGGGGAACTTTAGTCGAAAAATTGGCAAGCATAGATTTCTGGACCTGGAGGTTGCTATCTAGAGGAGTGCCAAGCAAATCCTGAAAGAACTTAACCGCTTCGCTCCTGATTTCCTCTATATCCCTGGTAATGTGCCCATCCTTACAAGTCACTTCTCTGATTTTGTTGGCCCCTCTGTGCCTCATAGTAGACGCGTGAAAAAATCTCGTGTTGGAGTCTCCATTCTTCAACCACAGGTCACGAGATTTCTGGTGCCAGAACGTTTCCTCCCTAGCGAGAATAGAATGAAAGTCCACCAAAAGGCTCCGCTCTTCCTCCCTGAGACCCTCAATGTAACCTTCGGTAGCCATCCTTTCCTCCACCGCCATCAGGTTCTCAACAATGGATTTTTTGGACTCAAAAATGTTGTCGAAAACCACTTTGTTCCAAATCTTTAGTTTTTCTTTGACCATTTTGAGATTTAAATCCACCCTCTTAGGAGCGTTTCCTTCCACCTTCGATTACCACCATGCTGAAATCAATCCTTTGAAGTCTTTGTGGGAAATCCACATAGATTCGAATCTGAAATGGGTCATTAAATTAGGCCCATCGTTCGCCTCTAGTAAAATAGGGTTATGGTCAGACCCAATCCTTGGAAGATCCGAGAGGATAGCTCCGCCAAATATGGGAATGGCTTCTAGGGAAATGAAGAATCTGTCAAGTTTGACTTGAATAAAACCGCCCCCAATCCTTCTGTTACTCCATGTGAAGGAAGCCCCTTTGAGTTCGATGTCAAGCAGGCCATTAGCAGAGACAAAATATCTGAAATATTCCAAGCTACGGTTGGAGTGGTCAGACCCTCCTTTTTTCTTCGAAGGATGAAGGGGACAATTGAAGTCACCCCCTAAAACCCAAGGAAAGTTGCTAAAATTCTCCCTCATCAAAGAGATAGCTTTCCACATTTCTGCTCTCTCTGTGGCAGAATTGGAAGCATAAACGTTGGATAGAATCCAAGAAAAATTGGAGGTTTTGGACTGGAACAGTACATTGATGATTCTGTTGGAAGTTGACAGCGAGCTGCCCTCAAACCTCAAATGGTCCCACAGAACCATGAGTCCTCCTACTATTCCCACTGTAGGGCTGGATAGACAATTTGCCTTGGTCCAAATGGTCTTTGCCACTTTGTCAGAGGAGATAGCATCAAGCTTGGTCTCTTGCAAAATAAGGATAGAAGGGTTAATCCTCCTACGGAGATCAGCCACTAACCTTCGCTTGGCTACACTGTTAAGTCCTCTCACATTCCATGAGAGGATTTTCATCTGGACAGTTTGAATTTTTTCTTGCCTCCCCTTCCTTGTTGAGGGGGAGGTTTTGATGCATGAGCTTCGTTCGACTGTGTGTCACAGTCATCCAGAACCAGCAAACGATGGGTTCCATTTGCAACGTCAGTTGCAGTCTCTTTGTCTCACCTTTCCTTGTTAGTAGGATGGCCCTACTTCCTCTCACTACCAAAATCCACACTTTGCTTTCAACTCCTCGTATTCTAGGGGCTAATGTGACCGGATTGTTCACCCCTCCTTCCTAAGAGGTAATCTTCTAGCAACATTTGCGACTGACTGAAATCGGGATGACCCGTAACGTGGAGTAGAGGAACAGCGTGAGTCAAAACTTGGGAAGGGGTTCGTTCCATCTCTTCTTGTGATTCACTTTCCAAGTGGGATTCTGCTCCTTGTTGGTTGTCAGCCTCAAGATGCTCGGGGTCCGATTAGAGAAAGGGATTATCTTCAGGCTGAGAGAGTCTGCCACAATCTCTAGAGGGGCCTGGGGATCCATGGCCCATCACGTCTAGAATATTTGGTTGTTTTGCCTGATCTTCCTTGTGCTCCAGGGGGTTGTCATTTTCACATTTTTGTTTTCCCAATTTTTGAAGAGGACACTGGGACTGGAGGTGCCCTTGGGACCGACACTGGGTGCAGAAAGTTGGTCTATTTTCATAGACAATAGCTTGTTTATGAAGAATGGTGCCTCCAGAATGAAGAGTGATGGAAGTTGGGAGTTCTGCCTCCAAATCTTCTAGAATGCAAAATCGGGCCTGGACAAACCTTGTTCGAGCTCGGGTGGGAGGGTCAATGGTGACCAACTCCCCAATGGAACGTACAATACCTCTTATGACATTTTCATTCTAGCCAAAGAGGGGAAGATTCGGGAGCCTAACCCATATTGGGGCAATGTTGATGTTCTGTGTCTCAGGACCGAAATCCATGTCCCACTTCCTGAGAAATAAAATTATGCGGCCCAAAAACCATGGCTCGCCAGCCAAAATTTTACAGTAATCCTCCTTATTGTTCAATCTAATGGAAAAAAAACCTTGGGATAGGGCCGCTAGCTCCAAATGGCTAGAAGTCCTCCATTTTCTTGCTGCCCATTTTTGGATAGTTTCCATGTCGGGACGGCCTCCAATGAATTTACCTATTAGGGTAAATTTCTCAAACTCCATGAAGCTTGAAAGAACTTCCGTCGGGATGTCCAGCTCATCCCCAACTAGAAATAACTCTTTGGTAAAAAACCCGTTTAGGGTTTTTGAGGCCGCTGCCTGGGCATAAGACTTTTGAGCCCCACCACCCCCTTTGTCTGGTGGGTCCTTACCTTGACCAATACCGTTGCCAGCCCGGTCATCTTCAATGGGCTTGGGTGTTTCCACTCCCCCGAAATCTTGATGCCCTCCGATTGCTCCGCTGCATCCAAGAACCGAACCACCGTCGCTCCCGATCTCCCCTGTAGACTTCTCGCCCATTGACATCCTCCCTCCTCCAAAGCTCTGTTTCTTCAATTTGAGTGCACGGTTTTCATATAGTGAGTTATTCAAAGAGTAAACTAACAAAAATATTTGTTTTCTTTTATATATTAATATTTATTATTTTACATATTGATATTTCATTGGCATAATTTGAGGCTATGAAGTTAGCCTTGAATAATTCTTATGGTTTTATCTTATCTATCTTAAAAATTCCTAAAGTATTGAACTTACAATATCAAGAACATATGGAATAGGTCAATATAAAAAGTGTTTCTTATATTCACTCCAATATTACCCTTACCATAATTCAATTACATGTTAGTAGCACCTGTTTAAAATTATGTAAAACAAATGCAAGTTGACATGTAAATTATGCAATTGAAATGTGTAAAATTGAGATTGAGATGTGTAATGCGAGTGTGCAAATTTGAAAGGTAGATATGCTCTTTTGAAGTGTAGATGTGCTTGCTTGGGATGTAGATGTTCTTGGAGGCTAGAGTAATTTTGGCAGCATGTCCCTATGATTTCTTATGCCACTATGCAAATGATGGAAATGGGGTTGTATTTATATAATTTGGAGCAAGGTGAGGGGGATGACATGGAGGTAAGGTGGATGTGATTTGGAATCCAAGTGGCATGGGTAGGTGGGTGGAAATATATAAGATATCCCATGTGGATAATGGTGCATCCACCTTCATAGATTGCCTTGGGTGGAGGGTCTTTGGGAGTAGCAAAAATAGTAAAAAATTCTTTCCATGTAGGGAAAGAATTTTACATATGATTTAATGAGGGAGGATAATTTTAAATTCATAAAATTGCATGGGGATTGTAAGGGGGGGTGTAAGGGGATTGTACATATGATTTAATGAGGGAGGTTAATTTTAAATTCATAAAATTGCATGGGAAAGTGCATGATGGGATGTAGGGGATTTGGGAAGACTTTCTAGGAAATTTCCTAGGGATTTTATGGAAATTTGTTTCAAGATTTAAAAATTCATTTTGTGCATCCCTTGTGATTGGGTGATGGATTAGAAGGGTGATTATGGCCTAATGGGGGGCTTAGTGGAGGGATTAGACAAATAATAGTAATTATGAGAATTTTGAGGGATAAGGGAGGAATAAATAAGGGGGAATTAGGTAGAAATTAGGATATTGGAGAGGCTAAGAGAGGGATAAGAGGAATTAAGCAAGTAGGAGAAAATTAGCGGAATATTAGGGAGAATTGGAGGATTTTAGAAAATTAGGGGAGAAATAAAGAGGAACATAAGAACTTTAGAGAAACCTTCGAATAACTTTAGCGGAAATTTAGAGCAAAGAAATAGAATTAGAAATGCTAGGAAATTTTAGAGGAAATTAGGGAAAATTGCTAGAAATTAGGGAAATTTGGACAAATTAGAATGGAACAATGCAATGTGGAGGAATTTGAGCAATTTTGTGGAAAATTGGGGGTTTTGGTGAATTTGTAGAAATTTGAGTGCAAATGACTAAAATTTGGTGTCTACAAATGCTCTTTTTGTACCACATTGCGTGAAATGCAATGTGATGCAAAAACAAGAGACACCTAGTTTATTGGATAAAATCCTTTTGCATGTTACCCCAACAAAAAAAAGTGAATGATTTTTAAAATTGAGTTTTTCTTACCCCTTCAAGCAGAAAGTGGGTGGAAGATGGCATGTATGACAATGATGAGCCGATTGACAAAAAGGATATATGGTGAAGATGAAGGTGATGAGAAAAATATTTTAGCATGAAGGAGCATGACTATGTGCATATGTTCCTATGCTTGTGTGTGAGTGAGACTATGGATAATATGTGATACATTGAGCATACCCAAACTGAATTATTTAATTGATTGGGCACTTTGATTAATTGATTAATTGAGCTATGCATGCAAGGAAAAGGATGCAACCTTTGACAAAAGGATAAGCTTTTGAACATGGTGATTGATGGATAGCAATAGATAGAAGTATGTGATAGATATATTAATATAAATATCTGTATATAATTTTGATCAATGTGAAAAAAGTGAATAGACATGTATCAATATGCACAACTTGAATTGCTTAATCAAGGGTGTCAACACAACAATACTGACCTAATTATAATATATATGGTAACATGGGATGCAAAATATGGATGGAATGGGTGATGAAAGTAAGGTTATATTGATATTTTGTAACTCATACCATTATAGGGGAGCTCATTTACAATGGGTATACTCCACTACCAGTCAATTATCTATAGCCCCAGTGGAGATAGCCTCCATAGTCATTCAACATTGATCCACTACCAATAAGGCATCGATTTCTCTAGTGGAGACATATAGAATGCCAAAGGATCCATGTTGACTGATAAAAAGGATGTTTTTTATGTTTTTTTACAACATGGATCCTAAGGTTTTGGATAATGCATATGACAATATGAGCAAGGGAAAATGGTCACTTTATCGTAAGAGCCATGCATGGATTCATATTCCCTAAGAACAAAATTTTATTTAATGTGTAGTATATGTGCATGTTCTGAAATGGAACTTGAGTTAACTATGAATGACCTATAGCACTCAAACACTGGCTAACATTTGACAAAGGTTGATTGAAACACTAGGTATCATTGAGTGACCAAAAGAACCTAGAGATTCCTCAAACCAAAAATTTTACAAGGAGACAAGATGTCATATGATTGGTGAAAGTGTATGCATGATGATGGTAATGGGTGAACAATGTATGTGAAATGTGCATAAAATTGAATTACACATGAAAGAGGAGGATAAGTACGATCAATGAAGACAACATTGATTAAGGTAATGAATCCAAGCATAATGTCATGAACCAAAATGATTCGAACAATGATCAAAATTTCTAACAAGTCCAACAAAAATGGAGCTAACAATAATGAATATATGTGAAAATAAGTGAACAAAATGTGGTGATGATAGCTATAAGTTAGGAAAGGAAAATAAATGTAACATAAATGGGAAGAAGAAAGAAGTGGAAAGAGAAATAGAAAAGAGGAGAACACATTGATCCAATGTACGTAGTTGCTCAAAGCGTGACCGTATAATGAGGAGTGATGTACAAGGAAATAAGACAAGAAAGTAGAGAGATGGAATAGATGATAAGTAAATAAAAATCTAGCTATGTTGTTGTGATGTGATTTTTTGTGGTCATGAATGAGTCCCCCAAGTGAGGGGAGTGTTGTGATCATGAGTGTGGTCAATGATGGGTCCAAAGTGGATTGATTGGATACTTAAGAGAAAAATGTAAGATCATATTGAATTATGACCAGTGTGAGATGCCCCAATAATGAAAGTGATAAGAACATTTTAACCTTGTCTTTGATAACTTGCTGAGCACATTGAAAAAACTATGCTAATTTAACAACTAAGCTATGGGTGTTGGTGCTAATGCGAGCCAAGTCATGATGCTAAAGCAATCCAAGTTGTTGTACTAAAACTATGCAATGATTTAGGGTGCTAATTAAAGCAAATGATAGTCTCTGACAAGGTTCTTGGATAGATGTAACTTCCCCAAATGGGTGTTTAGGTATTGATAAAAATTTGAGATAGCGTTGATTTTAGTTTTGTCATACAACTCAAGCAATAAGGTGATTTGTGATTGGGTTGGGTGGCATGTGCAAATACAATGGTTACTAGTGGAAAGAGGTGGATGGGCATGATTGGTGTGGATGAATGTGAGTTGTGGTTAAGTGTGACATGTGGGGTAGTGTGGACTAGGTTGTGGATTTAGACCATAAGTGGATGGCGATAAGATAAGATTGGAAGGGGTGGGTGTGGGAATGGTTTTGGAAGTTTTTGTGGTGGTTTAGAAAATTTTAGGGAGGGTGTAGATGGTCTGGGTGTAAGCGAGGTGTTAACTACGCAAGAAAAAAACCATGCATTCAATTAATAAAATAAGCAAACAATTTTTTTTTAAGGTTTTTGATGTTGTGTAATATTTTTGTGCTTTTTGATGTTTTACAATTTTTTGTACTTTTTGATGTTTTGCAATGTTTTTGTGCTTTTTGATGTATTGCAAAAAAAAAATTGGTTTTTAAAGAGTTTTGTAATATTTTTGTGCTTTTTGATGTTTTGCAATATTTTTGTGATTTTTGATGTTTTGCAAAAAAAACAATTGTGGTTATTAAAGAGTTTTGTAATTTTTTGTTCTTTTTTAGTGTTTTGTAATTTTTTTTTGAAGAGTTTTGTAATGTTTTTGGGTTTTTTTTGAAATATTTGTTTATTTTTTGTTTTTGAAATCTATTTGTTTTTAACAAAAGATATATTTTTTAAGTTATATGTTTTTTTGTTTGTTTGAAAAAAGAACTTAAGATTTTTTTAAAGGTGTTTTTCTTTCAAGGTTTGTTTTTATTTTTGTTATTGAATAAGGGGATGGCACGGTAAATGCGTGCACAAACCCACATGTGGTGTGCACTTACTTTGTTTTTTTTTAGGGTTTTAGTTTTTATTTTTATTATTATTTTTGAATGTGTAAAATTTTTTTGTTTGTTCTTTTTGGAGACCGCAAACCTACCCTATGCAAGCTTGACACAGTCAAGCCTAACGTGATATAGGGGGGAGGGAAAATGGTAAGGAAAAAGGGTTCCACAAGGGTGAAGTGTTATATTTTGTTGGTATATGCCAAGGGAGAATAAAGTCATAGAATATGAAATATGCAAAAATGTAAGATGTTGAAATATGCTATTAATGGAAAGTGATGAAAATGATACAATGCAATGTGGAGGAAATGAACACTTCATAACTGATACTAAAGAACTAAATTACACCCCATCACCAATATATATGGTGATCTACACAATATACCTAATACTATCTATAATGATTTGTAATCACTCACTATGAGGCCCTTTATATATAAATATGGATTGTTTGGACAAAACTCTACCTAGTTGTACAAGGGGACACCTTGCACATTTACAGATTGCACATTGATACTTATGCAATTATTATATTCCTTAAAGTAACTATCTAAATAAACCCTAAAGTAATATTCTACTCTAGTTATGTACCAAGGATGGTATATTTACATGACCCAAATGATGTAATATACTCTAGCACCCCTATGTATTACATTATTTGGGTATTGGAGACTTTAGTCTTCAATATGGATCTTCTTCTCTGTTTTCTATATCCTATTCAAGAATGTATATAGTGTCTTCATACTATGTTACCCTTGCTATAATATCTTTGACTCCTTGATCATATTTTGTATCTGTCAGATCTTCAATTTCTTCAATATTTTGAGCTAGATTTCAATTTTTATTCTTTTTTTTATATTCCAATTATAGATAGTAGTTTTGATGCTAAGATTGTTGTTTTCAAAGATTATTTCAATATTCTCTAGGTTGGAATTACCTATTTGATTCGATTTCATAGTTCATATGATTTCTTGGATTGAATCTACAGTAGCTAGTATTATGCCATTTTCTTTTGCATATCTGACAATATTTGTTATTCCATGGTCTTCGATATTTTGATGATGAAGCAATATTTCCCTATGGATTATATTTTAGAACCAATGCATTGTTAGTCATTTCATATTTCATAATATTTTCTATCTCGTATTCTTGAATAATGTTGATTAGTTCATCAAACTATGTATCTTTGCTTAAAACCTGTAAGGATGTAACTAGATGCTTGTAGCTATCTGGAAGTGCTCTCATGGTTACTTGAACAAGAGATTTATCTTCAACCTTTTATCCTAGGATTAGTAATTTTCATTTTATATCTGATATCTTCCTTAAGAATAGTTATATGCTTTCACTAATGTTCATTTTCAGGGAATGCAATTGAGTTTGAAGATTTAGGATAGTGGATTTATTTTTCCCTTCAAATTTATCTAATGTTTTTTAAGCATATTTAGATGTCCCTACTGATCTAATGTAGTCTTATATTTAATCTATCAAATGTTATTATCATTAATGCCTTAGCCTCACTTTCTTCAAAATTATGAATCTCTATTTCTCCCTAAGTTGGTTTAGTTCTTAAACCTTTGATAAAATCCCAAATATTTTCAAATGTCATAATATAAATCACACTTTTTTTTTTCCATGAGAATTAATTTGGACCCTTAAGTAGTTGATATTCTGTAAGGAGGATTTTTTTTGTGATCATGATGATTCTCTAGGTGTAAAACCTTTCTTAGTTTTTAGGTTTTTTAGAATTCCTTATATCTCTCTGGTTAAGAGATGTGAACTAATTTGATAAAACTTTTTTATAAATAGGTTATGTATGCTTCCTTATATCTCCCTAATAATTATAATATGCTTAGTTCACCTTCTAAGTTGATTTTGTAATGTATTGAGAATAATCAACTTTTTAATTTTGCCTTATCTATCCCAATGAAGTATGCTTTAATGGTTGGATTTCTTTTTGTCTCCTTAGAATGAGTATGAGACATTTTTTACCAATTAATTCCAACTCTATATGTAGGCAATTGAATTACTTCTATTTCCAATAGATCAATTTTCTAAATTCCAATTGTATGTATTTAGTTTGAAGTAGTATGCCTTATATCTCCCTACTTTATGGAATATTTAAAAAATAATATTATTTGTAATTTGATAATGATTTAATCAAAGTTTAAAACCTTATGTATCCTACTTGATTAGGTGTAAATATGAATATTCAATATATTAAAATAATATTGCTTGATAATCACTAATGCTTGTTAAATTTATTTCAATGTAATAGTCTATATCACCTTATAACTCCGATTTTAATTAAACCAAGCAAATTTGATCTTTACCTTAGTAATGCTTGATGCTCTGTGTACCATTGAGTGGCTACACATACTTTTATGGTTGGTTGGTACATATCTCAATGTTGTATTAATTTTACTTTGACCTTATTGTCCAACAGATGGTATACGTGTTCTTCCTTCGAATTATGCACTTCCACAATGCCCATTTTGGTGTGGTCTCCTCCTTAATGGGTGTTTATAACCATAGGAATTGAATGTTATTTTATGATAGTCTTTGTTGGCCCATTTCACTCTAATTTTTGCATGCTCTTACACACTCAAGTGTTGTAATTTTACTCCAATTTTGCTTCATGTCTACACCTTGGAGTTGAATGCTTATGTAGCTATGTGGCACATGCATCTTGAGTAACATCTAAGGTATTTTTAATCCTTATTTGAGTGATTTCCAAGTGGCCTTTGAGCTCCAATGTGTGTGGGGCTTCTTTCATAACGCTTGTGCCTAATTCCAAGTGGCTTATTAGCTCCAATAGTGAATGGAGATGCTGTAACATTCCTTCCTATCAAATATGCTTTGTATCTCTCTTCACTCTAACATTCAAGTATTTTTTTGCCGACATAAATCCATTTTTTTCTTATTCCTCAATGATTCTTCCAAGCAAGTATGTTTTGGCTCTTTATTTTATGGAGGTCTTATAAGTTTAGATATGGTTCTATGATGGTCCAAGAGCTAATTTGATCACTCCTTTGATGGACATCTTCTCCAAGAAAGGACTTGGATATTTCTTCTTTTGCTCTGTGCTTTTTCTTTCAATACATTGGTTCAAATGCTCCCTATGCAACTATGTTTTTCTTTTCAATATGTTTGTTTGAATGCTCCCTTTGCAATATTCAATAGATGACAACCAACATAGATGAATAAAATCCCTTTTATGATATTTTGTGCTTCATATTGGTTGCTTGGAACACCTACTTTTATGTTTGTAAGGGTTTCTTTAGACATTGTAATGATAACTTTTTGTTTGCTCTTCTCTCTTACTGTGGATAGTGCTCCTCTATGATCGCTTGTATGATATTCCTCACTTCTGGAGGATGTGTCTTTAATACACTCAAGTTCTATCATTTATCCTATGTAGGACAAGATTTTATGGTGTGGAATAATGTAAATTACATTGTAAATAGAACACCCTAATTTTCACCTTCTCTTTTGCAAGCTTCTTTTACTGGTTTTAATGGTGACTTCTTCGTACTATCTCTTGTAGGTAAGGTTTGATTGATGTTTTCTTCTTTTCTATACAACTCTCTCCTTTTCTTTGATAATCTAGTAATGAACCCAAGTTAATAATCATGTAGATAATATTCCCTTTAAGGAGTAATTTTTGCACTAATATTTTACTTATAACGAGCTCTTAGTGTACCTTCAATCTAAGACTCACCAATTCTTAATTTTTGGCTTCTATCACTGATTTAATGGCTGCCTTCTTCTTCTCCACTCCTTCAAGGAATTCCAATCTACTTGGTGGATTTTATAGGCCACAATACCTTGCAAGTATTGAGTTTTGAATAGTTTCTTTAGACACTTTGATTATTTATATATTTTGTGCTCTTGATCTTAACAATCAATACACGAAATAACCCTTTGATAGTAACTAGTTCAATGAACAACTAGTTTATTGCAATAAACCAATAATATTTCCAACTTAATGCACTTTAAAGGTAACAATAATCTCACCTTATTACTCCTATTAATAAGCTCTCAAAGTATTTTCAAATGCACTAATGATCATTGGAAATTCCTTAATGTAGTCCTCTTATCAATAATTAGATAACAAGAAGAATGTATTTAACTCCTATTAATGTGGAGGTCATGAACCTTCATAGAAACTATCTTCTGCACTTTCTTTGAGGACTTAGAATACAACCTTCTATTTTGCAACTTCCAAATTCTAATAAGGTGCTAAATGAAGTAGTAATCTAAATAAGTATTCAAGTAATGAACTTTTTACACCTAAGTTTCTTACCTTTGATGATGAATATCTTGATGAGTTGATTCACCAAGTCTCTTATGTGGAATAGTGGTTGCTTGTAGCTATGAATGCTTCTAGTAGAATTATCTAAAATTGTAGTAGATGAATTTTAACTTCTCCTTTAGGATCTAGCTTGGAACTCTGAAGTCTTGTAGCTAGTAATGGTATATTTAGTGCTACCTTTTGTAGTCAGTGTATTCACTGAAGTGTTGTTCTTCTAGAATCCTTTTAGCAATTTATTATGAATCCATCAAATCTCTATATGTACCTTCTTTACCTATGAAGGGTAATATCCAAATCTTCTTAAATATGGTAGGTTTCTTCTATTTGAGCTTTTATTCAACCTCTATGTTAGGTTTTCACTTCAAACAATATTTTCTTCTCAAGAATATAAAGGTCTTGAGGTATTCAATATTCTTCTTAGGAATTTGGCACTCTTTGCCAAATTCTTCTTCTTTTGGACTTGTTTTTGGATGGATACAATTATCCCAAATCTATTATTATCTTTTGTAGTGAATTTCTCAAATGATTTATCCTAGGTACTTATTTGATGGATTCTCCAATTTTTTCAATGAGGCTATCTAAACCTTCTCCTTTTTTCTCCTTGAGAACTCTCCAAGGTCTTTTACTCTTGCAGCTTCTCTGATCTTCTTGATGAGACATTTTATTTAACATTCAACTACAAAAGTATTGGCAATGAGATCTTCTTCATGGATCTCTGGAAAAATACTTTTGATAGTCCTTATTTATCTCTTTCAAATATGGAAATTCTTAAATGAGACCTTTGATGGATCTCTTCAAATTCTTAAAGAATATTTCTTCAATTGGTAAAGGATATCACCAATATCCTATCTTTCACGAAATATTCTCTAGAGTCATCTTCAGGTTCAAGGATTCAATGGAATTTTCTTCTGGATCAAGGCTTTTGTGTCATTTTCTTCAATAAGGCTTATGTGGCCTTTTCTTCACTAATATTGTTGTGGTTTTTTCTTCTGCAATGAGGTTGATGTGGTTTTTTCTTCTGCAATAAGACTATTATGGTCTTTTCTTCTTCAATAAGACTTTTGTGATATTTTATTCTACAATGAGGCTTTTGTGGCCTTCTCTTTTGCAATGTGCAGGTCTACAACAAGGCTTCCTTCATTTTCCTTTTCCTACAACAATATATTAGTAAGATGATTCTAAATCTTGTCAATGATGAATCTTCATTAGTTTATTTGTCAATCTAGTGGAATGAATGTTGAGTCCTAATCTTCATGATTTTTTTATAACTCTATGGAAAGACTCTAACCAAATGCAATCTCAAAATTTCTAGAACTAAGATTTACTTTTCCAATCTATCTCTCTTATGACTTTCCTATTCCTAGTGACCTTTTATGGCCATCTGTATTCCTATTGATCTATTGTGGCTCTGATACCATTGTTAAATTTTTATGGTGTATGCAAATTTAAAATACAATCACAGGATATAAAATATCTAGAAATATAATATGTTGAAATATGCTACTAATGAAAAGTGATGAAAATGATACAATATAATATGGAAGAAATGAACACTCCATAACTGATACTAAATAACTACATTGTACTCCATCACCAATCTATATTGTGATCCATACAATATACCTAATACTACCTACAGTGATATATAATCACTCACTATGAGGTTTTTTATATAGAAATATGGATTTCTTGGCCAACACTCTATCTAAATGTACAATGGGACACCTTGCACATAGATACTTGTGCATTTAAGTAACTAGATAACTACCCCCTAAAGTAATATCCTACTCTAGTTATATACCAAGGGTGGTACATTTACATGACCCAAATTATATAATATACTCAAAACTTAAGGGGGATATGGGGATGGGTAAGGGCTCTACGGGGGTACAAGGAGGGAAAAGGAAGTGAGAAGCAAGGAGAAATGGGAGAGGGTGATGCAGCATAAGGGTTTCATAGGGGAGAAGGTAGGGAGCATAGGAGATTATGGGAAGGTCATGGGGTGATTGAGAAAGGGAGGTTGAGGGCTGCACATGGGCCATGTAGGATAGGTTGGATGAGGGTTGTTTAGGGTGGAACTATGAAGAGAGGTGGTGTGAGCGTTGCTCAGGTAATGCAAGGAGATAATATTAGGAGTCAGGATATGGAGGTTGGGTAGAGATACATGGGGTATGCATGGTAATTAGAATATCTATGGAGGGAAGGTGGAGCAACAACCTACGTAGGACCGTGCTATGAGATAAGGGACTCGCTAAAGAAGGAAGCTTATGTGCATACGTGGGGTAGGGGAATGATAGCTCACATAAGGCTATGCTATAGGATAGGGTTTCTACTAAGTATAGAGTCTCATACACATAGTTAGGGCACATGGGATATGCTACAATATAGGATTCCCATAATCATAGGTAATAATGGTGGGTCGGGGGCGCATGATGATCGATCAAAGGGGGGTAGGCTAGGAAGGGGAAAGAGGGTAGGGAGGGAAGAAGAAGGGGATAGGAGATATTGGTCATGCACCAAGTGGGTGCAAGTTATAGCTTACAGGGAACTCAGGGTGAGGGGGGTCTGTAGGCCCCTTTTAAGAATTTTTTGTTTAAATTAAAATATAATAGCATAAAAATATTGAATAGTTTTTTTAAGACGATGAAAACAAAGCTAGAATTTTTTTATATATTTAAAAGAAGCAACAGAAACAGAGAAAAAAATTAATTTTTTTAACAAAGACAAGATTAAAAATAAATATAAGAAGTTAAAAAATAACAGAGGGAAGATTAAAACTAGAAAACTAGAAAAAGTAACTAAAATATTTTTTATTTATTTAATATTTAAAATATATATATATATATATATATATATATATATATATATGAAAAAAAGCATGAAATCCAAAAAAAATGGAAAATTGAGCTAAAAGTAGAAGGAAATCATTTTTTTTTTATAAAAAAGGAAAAATAAAACTAAAAACAACAAGTTAGTTTTTTTTTTTTAGAACCACAGAAATAGATCTAGAAAGAAAAAAATCTACTTGGGTTTCTTGCTCATTAAGGGGCTATCAATACGAAAGTTAAAGCTTGTGACCATAAAGTAAAAAGACCAAAAGAGAGTGATTCTTTAAAAAAAATATAAAACATGATATGAGTAAGAGCACCATGATCGCCAATTTGTATACACAGAAATCACATCATATGCAATGAAAAATGAGATATTGTATTAAATTTAAAGAAATGTCTTTTTGATACAATGAAATCCCTTTTGTAGGGTGTTTTTTCAACAAGAATTTGCCAAATGAGGATTTGACCCTTTTTACAAAGTGTTGGTAATTTTGACATTATTCCACATAGAAATTTTTGGTGAATTTTTATTGTAATGTGCAAAATATATTAATATTATGATGCAGTATTTTGACCAATATAATATGTTACAGTATATATTTTATTTTTCCTTATTTTTTTTCATGCTTCCTCTTTTGACTTGGAAATAATGGATGTTTTAAGGAAAAATGGCTAGGAGAATTGATTGGTTATTTCTTTGAAAATCGCCCATCAAAGTTATAAAAAAATGGTGCTAAAAAATTGTGTAAATTATGGGAGCTTCACTGGAAAGGAAAATTGTAATTGCCTCAAATATTGGGCAAAAGTCTCATTTGCCGCACTTCAAGGCAAACGTAAAGGAAAAAGGTGAATGATAGTCTTCTTCAGGTTCGTTCACCCCAATCGAGGGGTGAAAGTCCTTTGCACCCCTCATTGGGGAAAAATAAGAAATTAAATAATGAAGCTTCAAAGGTTGAATAAGTTTTGAAGACCACATAAATACAAAATGCATAAATTGTGTTCACCCCAAAGTTGGGGTAAAATATTCGTTTGCCCCATTTCGGGGTGAACATCTCTAAAAATTCAAAGAGGTGCATCTGACTAATGTCTTGGTTAAACGAATACATATTCGATGAAATTTATTTGAATATTTTTAAGTTGTAATGAACTTAGCACCAAATTCAATAGCTTTTAAATGAAAGGGTGCATTCACCCCGATTATGGGGTGAAAGCTTCATTCATCCCAAGATAGGGTGAACGTATTTGAAAACGTAATGTTGAAAAGTCAACAACACGTTCACCATGGTTTAAGGGTGAAAGCTCCATTCACCTCTCTCAAGGACGAACATGCTATGGATGGTAAAGTTGGTAAAAGTCACTAAGGTTGAAGTGATTTTGAATGATCAACTCTACGTTCACCCCAAGAGGAAGGCGATAGTCCCTTTCACCTCTTTTAGGGGTGAACGTAGATTTAAAGGAAACAAAGCAGTTGTTAGAGGTGCTTTTGCCCTAAGTATGATTGTTGTTGTGATTGAAGAATACATAGAATCTACTAAATCAACAGAGGTGTCCTCTCCATCAATGAACACGATTGAAAGGGTAAAGGTACGTTCGCTTATTGCTAATTTTGAATAATTTTTGTTGTGAATGTCATCAAAATATTTTTTGAGAGTGCCTGAGATAGATGAATGGAAAGCATTAAATGTTTAGGGTGAAGAGTGACTCAGGTTGTAAATATCAAGAAAAAGGAGCTACAATATTAAAATTGTAAGGTGACTTTCATGGTTTCCAAGAAGAAGCATATTTTTTGAAGATAATGGACGTATCAAGTCAATGACCAAGCTTTGTATTTTTCCATGCATCGACATCCAGAGATATTGATTTCCTAGAGGGATTTCCTTAGAAGCTAGGTTGTTGTCTCAAAATGATGAGCATTCAGTATTCCCGAGAAGGAATTTTCTCATTGTGGTTTTGGATTTGTAAATATTTTGTCTCTATGTGCATTTAATGAAAAAGGCAAAATCCTCTATAAATACTAATCAATTTCCATTGATTAGAGAGGTTAGATATTCAATAGAAAAACTATTCAAGTTCTCTTCATAAAAAGAAGATATTGGGATTCTAAATTTTCAAGTGATATTGTGTGTGATTTCCTTCTATTTTATACATTTCTATTTTATGCTCATTTCCATTATTTGTTGTTAAGTTTAAATTATGCATTTGAATTTGAACATTGTTGGTGAGAGAGTGAGTTCTGTAATGCAATCCTAGAGGTTGTCTATGCAAGGTTGTAAGTAAATTTTGCTACCCTTATTTTATTACACACTGCTTCAATTCTTGAATGGAATTACTGCTGCAAGTATGTCCCCAATCCTACACCTTCGGCCCATGGACCTATTTCCCATCTCTTTCTATTATTTTTAATTTATTTCTTGTAACTCTTGTCTTAAACTAGTGTAGTATTTAGTAATGGAGTCATCCCTCTCTAGATATTGGCATGGAGGACATTGCTTTCCTCCTACCTTTCAATGTTTGCCATGTCTAGGGCACACAAAAAAATGTTTGTATAATTAGGGAGATATTTGACCATCAATTTTTGGCATGCCTGGTGGGACACCAAAAGTTACACTTTCAATAGTATTTAGGTTTTATGTTCACCTTAATTCTCTCTAGTTAGAACATTTGGTGACTCGATTATACCTAGAAACCTCCACACATGATGGCAATGAAAGAAGTGCTTCATGATTATAGATCACAGGCCAAGAAACCTAAAAATCCCATTAAGTTCTACGAACTTGATACCCAAAGGTTAGGGAAACATCCTCAAAATTAAATATTTTGTCTTTATGTGCATTCAGTATTCCCAAGAAGGAATTTTCTCACTGTGATTCTTGATTTTTAAATATTTTGTCTCTATGTGCATTTAATGAAAAAGGCAAAATCCTCTATAAATACTAATCAATTTCCATTGATTAGAGAGGTTAGATATTCGATAGAAAAACTATTCAAGTTCTCTTCATAAAAAGAAGATATTGGGATTCTAAAGTTTCAAGTGATATTGTGTGTGATTTCCTTCTATTTTATACATTTCTATTTTATGCTCATTTCCATTATCTGTTGTTAAGTTTAAATTCTGCATTTGAATTTGAACATTGTTGGTGAGAGAGTGAGTTCTATAATGCGATCCTAGAGGTTGTCTATGCAAGGTTGTAAGTAAATTTTTCTACCCTTATTTTATTACACACTACTTCAATTCTTGGGTGGAATTACTGCTGCAAGTATGTCCCCAATCCTACACCTTCGGCCCGTGGCCCTATTTCCCATCTCTTTCTATTATTTTTAATTTATTTCCTGCAACTCTTGTCTTAAACTAGTGTAGTATTTAGTAAGGGAGTCATCCCTCTCTAGATATTGGTGAGGACATTGCTTTCCTCCTACCTTTCAATGTTGGCCATGTCTAAGGCACACAAAAAAATGTTTGTATAATTAGGGAGATATTTGACCATCAATTTTTGGCATGCCTGGTGGGACACCAAAATTTCCACTTTCAATAGTATTGAGGTTTTATATTCACCTTAATTCTCTCTAGTTAGAACATTTGATGAGTCAATTATACCTAGAAACCTCCACACATGATGGCAGTGAAAGTAGTGCTTCATGATTACATATCACAGGCCAAGAAACCTAAAAATCCTATTAAGTTCTACGAACTTGATACCCAAAGGTTAGGGAAACATCGTAAATTTGTTAATTTTCATCGTACCTCATAGTTACCTCATACACCTCATACATAATCTCCAACATACTCACGATTAGTTGGTGTGTTTTTTACTCCTACAAGTAGATTTAGTACTGTTACTAGAATTCCTCAATATCAACCACACACACCAATCCACATGGCTCAAAATCCACCACCATAGTAGCCATATCTTCCAAGGCAATTCTTGGCATGGAATAACTTAGGAGCCTTGAATTTACAAGCACAAAATCTAGTTCCTCAAGTAGCTTTGAAGGCTTTGCCTACCTATGATGGTACTGGTAATACTTCTTATGAGCATATTCAAGATGTGGCTTCTTTGGAGATAATCCACAACATCACAAATAAATATATTATGGTAAGGCTGCTAGTGTTGTCCCTTAGATGAAAGCTATTATACTGGTACCATTCCTTGCTACCCACCACCATCGCCACATGGGATTAGTTGGCGAAACTATTGATCAAGAATTTTAATGAGCAAGATGATTCGCTCTTCTTGCTGCATTATGTTACCATGATTCAAAGGCATCTGTAGGAGAAGATAGTGGACTTTAAAATCAGGTTCACCTAAATTTTACAAAGGGTTCTAGATGGTCTTTAGCCCACACATGAAAAATCTATGTTTTACTATATTATAACATTTAACTTTGACATTGGCATGGATGTTCGGTAAGCCAATGTGAATATGTTCCTCGATTTGTACATGTATGTGCATAAGGTTGAATCATAATTTATCACTATAGGTAAGCTTCCCCTAAAAGTGACCATGCCTATCCTACTCAAACTTCCCCAGCACTTATATTCCAATGTGTTCTCAAAGCCTATACCTTTTATGTACCTAGTTACCTCATGGAGCTTGGGTTCGCCTTAAATTGCTCCGCTTCCAGTCCCACAACTCCCTGCTCTAAGCTTTCCATAACTACCCACACCAATAATACCATAATTTCTAGTGCATATTCCTTTCCTAGTGCTACCAGTGTTACCAGTTCCACTATCGTTGCCTACCCCATAAGCACCTCTACCTTTATCGGCACCTCCTGCACCCTCGAATCCTAATCCCTACATGAAATATTTACAAGAGGTGCAATATGCTAATTCAGCCATAAGAACAATATCAAACAATATTACAATAGTAAGGAAGAAGCAAGCTGAAGTTGATTTCTAATCAAGGAGATTTCAAGCACCATTGATTACTCAAGAGAAAGCAACCACTAGCAAGGGCCCTGAAAGGAACACAACTGTGTTGATAAATAAAGAAACTAGTACGTCAGAGAGAGCATATTGGTGCTCCACCTGTAATGATACTCACAAATAAGATACATGTATGGTACATTTGAATTATATTTAGAATTTAGCATAATGTTCTACTGATGGACAAGTTAATATGATAACAGAAGCTGATCATAATTTGGTGGTCCCATATTTGGAGCAACTTTCATTTCTTACGAGGATTGAATAGAAGCTAGTGACTATAGACCATTCCTCTTTTCAACAGAATAAAGTCCTATACGGTTCATAATCATAGCTGAGGCCTTTGGAAGAACCATTAAGGTAGCAGTGGTATCTGGACTCATATCAGGTATCAAGGCCATGTCGCTAACTACCTCGGTGACACATCAGCAATTTGTTGATGATACATTGCTACTGACTTTGGCTTCTATGGTTGAGGCAATAAGGATTAAAAATATTCTCATAATGTATGAAGAAGCGGCTAGACAAAAAGTGAATTTTGATAAGAGCAAACTTTATTTCATCAATACCCCCATTCCTAGGCAAAATAGCATAGCAAGGATCATGGAATATCAGATTGCATCCCTTCCCACCTCCTATTTAGGTCTTCCCCTGTTTATGAGGAAACCATAAGGATCAATGTGGAACATAGTTCTGGAGAGGATCCAAAAAAAGCTAGCAGGGTGGAAATGACATCTGTTATCTCAAGCAGGCAAAGTAGTTTTAACTATGGCTTCACTTCAAAGTATAATCGTTTACTTCCTATCAGTGTTCAGAGCTCCCAGCAAGGTGTATCACAAAATTGAGCAACTTCAAAAAAAAGTTCTCTGGTCAAGGACTGAGGATAAGAAAAGGATCCATTTAGTAGGTTGGAACAAGGTTTGCAAACCTAAATCTGATGGGGGGTTAGGATTGAGGAGAGTTGCTCATCTCAATATAGCTCTGTTAGCCAAACAAGCGTGGCGGTTATTGACTAAGGTCGATAATGAATGGACTGCCATAGTTAGGAGGAAATACCTCCAAGGTGTGAACTTCCTTAATGACAACTTAGCAAGCAAGGGGTCTACTTTTTGGAAGGCAATCCTCATGAGTATTGTCAAGAAAGGTCTTAGATGGATTCTAGGAAATGGGCAAACAATAGACTTTTGGAAGGATCGATGGGTGAGAGCTGAGGAGTTATCCCATAATCCTCATTTGGCTAGGATTCAAGAGCATATGGAGCAGCATATTGGGAAGAAGGTTGCAAATTATATGTGGCAGGATATAAATATCAATAGGTGGAAACACATCAGAGTACAGGGTTTTGAAGCGAAGTCTAAAGAGCTTTATAACATTTTAACTCAACAAATTATTCCCTCTAGAGAGGATGAAGATCACATTGTTTGGATTGAGACTAAAAGTGGTGACTTCATATTTAAGTCTGCCTATAATTTGCTTCTCAATGTGGAAGGTCAACAATTTCAACCGAGTTTGGTTTGGATCAAAGGCTTAATTCCTAAAATATCCTTTTTTTCATGGTTGGTGATTCAAGGAAAAATCCTCACTATGGACAATATGTTATCCAAAGGTATGGTTATTTCTAACCATTGCTACATGTGTAGGGCAGGATGGGAGACAACCCAACACTTGTTTCTGGAGTGTCCGGTAGCGGAGTCCATCCTGGATGAACTTTTCCAAGCCTTTAGGATCTCGTGGGTTAATCTTGCTCTTATATCTGAAGTGTTCCATCAATGGCCTCAACCCTTTATCATCCTAAAACTTAAGTACCTATGGAAAATCTGTTGGCATCATTTTATCTGGAAGATTTGGCTAGAAAGGAACCATATATCCTTTAAGGATACCATTCACAACCCAAAAACCATCCTCAAAATTATTATTGTATTTGCGAAATAAAACCTTAGCACCTTAGCGAATGAGAACCACTCAATTCCTCCCCAAGAAAAACAATTAGCTCGAGCCTTAGGTATTGAGGACAAACCTTCCATTCCTTTGCCCAATCCTAGAAATGGGATTTCTTGGGAGCCACCCCCCCAGGGTTGGTTTAAACTAAATTTTGATGGTGCAGCCAAGGAGAACTCGGGAAGAGCTGGAGCTGGAGGAATAATTAGGGATCATCAAGGAAATCTGGTCAAGGCCTTCGCTAAACCATTGGGAATCAGAACTAATAACGAATCAGAAGCTAGAGCCCTTTGGAGAGGGTTGCAAGTAGCCCAAGCAACTCAAGGTAACTTGATGATTGAAGGTGATTCGATGAACATCATCAACCAGTTAAGCAATGGCAAAAAACCTCCATGGAGAATCGAGGGAGTCATCCATGAAGTGAGGATCCTTTTTGTAGCAAGATAGTATAGGAGGGCTTGTCACATGTACCGTGAGTCCAACAGGTCAGCTGACAAATTAGCCAACATAGGTGTTGATGTTGATAGTTTGGTGACATGGACACAAGGTGTGCCATGTGAAGTGGAAAAAATTATTAGTCATGAAAAGAAACCTACCCGTTAAGGAGAAAGATGAATGGGTGTTCTTTCCCCATGGAGTTGGTAATAACTATGGGGTTTCCCTCTAAATCATACCAAATTGGAAATGAAGGTAACAGGGTGTAAGCCTTGGAAGATTCCTACAAAGAATAGGAAATGGGCAAGCAATAGGTTTCACAAGTGCAAAGTTCCAAACTTCAATTTCCTGTCAATGTAAGTAATGTTTACAGTTATGTTTAGGTATGGGTGTGTCTTGTTAGTAAGGTGTTGTAGAGGATTCAACACAAGTTCTGGTAAGAAATTTTCAAGGATGACTAGGATCTAAAATCTCAGCAGAAGGCTGGATATTGTAATAGGTTTTGGGTTAACCTGCAAAACCCGGTAATTAATGAAGACTTTTATTTACCAAAAAAAAAATTAAAAGCAATATTTCTTCTAGCCATTTTGTGTTTGACAGAAAACAACAGTGGAAAATGTCTTAGGATTGAAAACGCAAGATAGATGGGTTTACAGGCCAACTTCCAAAATTTATAAACAAAAAATTAAATTTAAAAATAAAATTAAAATAAATCACATTTTTCATTCATATTATACACTATTAAATACTTTATATTAACTAAAATTAGCTAGCAACAATAAACCTCAAAATAAGATAGTTATAATCAAATCAAAAATATTAACTAAAATTAGCTAGCAACAATAAACCTCAAAATAAGGATAGTTATAATCAAATCAGATATGTTAATTGTATCTCTAACTATAATTCTTCTAGATCTAGTTGAGATGATTATACTCACTAAAAGTAAAAAATGTAATGTTTTCCTAACAGATATAACACACTTATCACTTATTTTTCCATTTGTTCCACTTCATATTGTCATGGTATGTGTTTATAAAGCATAAATCTTATATGTTAAGAACCACATTATTAAATTTGTTCAAAAATTATGACAACCATCCATTAAAAACTCACTCACCATCGAGTATCCTTTAATAATAAAAACATTGCATTGGATTTCTAGTTATTTCAAAATTTAAATTAGATTTCATTAATATTGGCCCTACTTTCAATCATTTTTGTGTGAAAAAATTTCATTAGAATTTTATCTATATATTAGAACTATACATTACTCCAAAGAACTTTATTTATATTTTTATATATATTAGAACTTTATTTTATATTTTTATATTGGTCTTACTTTCGATCATTTTTGCCTTCATTTACAAAGGTAGCGAATTGCATTAAAGGAGGTATTCATCCCCACTTCAACGAACCAAATCCATATCCTCCACAGTTTGGTTGGTAATATTTTGAAAGACGGTTTGTGGAATCTCATGGAAAAAATTGAAGGAGGTCAGATAATGATGCTATGATGAGATGGACTTTAGCAAGATGAATACCTCTCGTTCTCTTAAAATTGTGACCATCCCAAAAAAAATCTTTCTTGTCAATTTCAACTATGATGAGGACTTCAAGCGGATCTTGGAAGGGGTCCCATGGGTTTTTGGAAAATGAGGTTTATTTTTGTGCAAGTGGGACCCGATTTTAATCCTCTAACATGGGGCATTAATCTTATCCTGTTGTGGGTCAAGTTGCAAAACTTCCCACTTCATATGTATAATAAGAGCATCTTCCAAGTTATTGCCAAGACAATCAAGGATTTGATTTCCTTTGATTAGATTACTAGTTCCAAATATCGAATGCTCTATGCTAGAATATGTGTGATGGTGGGTACCGAGAAGGATTTGTCTAACTCTGTTGAGCTCTTTTCTAACCTTGATACTTGGGTTTAGAACATTGAATATGAAAATAAACCCCAAGTTTACTAGGAGTGTGAAAAGGGTGGGTACCATGAGAATTTATGCCCCCTACGTTCTAAAGCTCTAAGAAAGCTTTTTTATAGCCCTTGCATCCTAAAGCTTTGAGCAAGTTGATAGCCCATATGAAAAACATTGAGAAGTTCAATGAAAAGTGGGTGTCTAAGAGGAACCTTCAAAATTTAAAAGGAAAATAACTTATTCTCATTTCTCAAGTTGGGCTCAGTGAGGAGTTACAGGAGAAAGTCCTTCTCCCATCACACCTATTTGATGGATATGAGGAGTTGAACAGGGTTTATGTGAAGCAATTAGGGAAATTGTTCAACTTTCCAAGATTGGGGAGAGTGGAGAAGAGGTAAGTCTCTCTGGTCTTATCCTCAAATTCCTTTAACTATCTTGCCATGGATGATCTAACTCTTCAACAGTTAATGGAAAGTCTACTGGCCTCTCCAAATCCAATGTTGGAGAAAGGCTTTCTAGATCCAAAGACCAGAAGCCATAAAAAAGCTCGTGTTGATGTGGGGGTCGAAAGGAAAGTGGGGAGACCCAGTAACAAAGTGCTTAGGAAGAGGTATATTGACTCTAAAATTGCTAACAAAGTACAACCTCGTCCAAAACTAATGAAATCGAAAGGCATTAACAACAACTAGCTCAAACTAGATAGTTTTGAATATCTGCATGTGGAAGAAAATGAGACTGTTTCAATGGTTGAAACTTGGAACAAATGTATTCAAGATGTGGTTTGAAAAAAGAATTCTTATTGTGGGGGTCAAAAAAGGTCTGTAGGCCTACCAATTCCTCGCTGAGAAAGACTACCAGAAAATAATTTTTGGTTGATTCTTGTGTTTTCTTGTTCAGTTATTGGTTGTTAGACCCGAATCTCGTCTCCTTTCTTGGATGGGATGGATGACCCTATTGATGTTGCCACATATTGATCTAGTTTTAGGTAGGTTTCTTTGTTCTCTAAGCGTCTGTGTTTCCTAGAGGTCTGGTTCCTATATTTAGGGCCCCAACAGTGGGTGAAATATTCAAAATTTGAATGCAGCTTTGGGCAAGATTTTAAAAATTTTAATTTTGATTTTGAATGCATTTTTGGGCACCCATTTTAAGCTAGTTTGTTTTAGTTTCTTTTATAGAATTCTGTAGCTTTAGCTTGGGGGTTGCTTCATTTTTACCTTGAATTTTAATCCTCCAATTAAGGTATTTCGGCATTTTGGGCTTGATTCCTAAAATCCAGCTTAGTCTTTCTAAATGTTTTATTGTTAGATCTAAGGTTGGGGGAGCCTTTCAAAATCCTTATTGTAAAAGTTTTAGAGACCCTTTAAAAAGTCCTATTATCAAATTAAAAATATATATATTAGAACTATACATTTTAAAAACCTTATTTTTTTATATGTATTTTTTATACTTGTAAACTAAAATATTGTGTTTAAAGTCTTTTTTTTTTTTTTTTTCCTTTGGCCGCCCCTCCCCCCTCCCCCCCCCCCCCCCCCCCCTTTTTCCTTTTTTGAGGGGATTGGCCTCGGCCTTCGGACCTATATTGTGTTTAAAGTTAAACATTAAGAATGCTTAAAATTTTTAAATTATTATTTTAACTTCAAAAATAAATTAATCGTAGTGAAAATTATGTTTTTAAATTTTAATAAAAAAATTAATTTTTTTGAATGAAAAACTTTATATTAATTAATATTAATCATATAAAAAATGGTGGGTGGAATTATCACACCCTATAAAACATAAAAGCCTCTAGGTGGAGGAAATCACACCTCCCTAATAAAAATAGAATCCCAAAAATATTACTACACGATGTCATGAGCAATCATTACACAGACATCCCAAGACATTATCAATAAAAAAAGATCAAGGAGCGAGACATAAGTTATCTTCATCGCTTACACACTGCCAACCGCCATCCGAAGAGACAGGGGCAGTCAATCCTTCATTTGCATTACCACCAACCAGAATTTGTTGCGGAAGACCTAACTAACTTAGCTTAAAATTCTAAATCATAATAATTATTAATATAATAATAAATCATAATAATTATTAAATTGTATTTTTATTTAATTATTTATTACTTATTATCTTTTTCAATTTAAATAAAGAAAATTTTGAAAAATATCTTTTGGATAAAAAATTTATGATAAAAACACTAAAAATAACAAATAATATTTTATTACTTATTTTTTAATACTTTGATTATAATAAATTATAATTAAACTACTAAAACTTAAAACATTTTTTTTTAAGGGATAATTCCTTTGACATAATTAAAAATTATATATATTATGTTATACAAGTACAAATCTTGCATGAAACTTGTAACAACCCTAGTTGTCACTATACATCTACTAAATTTTTTATATATATTTTTATCTAAGTTCATCTATGTCCACCTTGAAATAAGATAAAGTTATAATAATGATCTAAGACAAGATCTTTCCATCATAAGTAAATAGTTTGAATTACAAAAGATTCATTAGATAGAAGCACCAACTTCTATAATTCATTTAAAGAAAATTGTGGGTAGAAGCACCAACCCCTACGACATCATCCTACCATCCCATAATGGTATATGAATAATAGGATACAATGGCTATGTTCCCTCCATACAATTTCCACACAGTAAGGGACATCATATTGGATTAATCAACCATTTAGGAGAACAATCCCTCACCAAAGGAGTTCCTTTCTCCATTTTTGCATACTTTCAATAAAATCTAGTGTCTTAGGAGGAACCAATAATTTATTGCTCATTACGAAAATGTACGTACAATTTGGGTTATCCATATTAAGCGTTATTATAAAATTTCTTCTCAACAAGGTGTTGTTAGTTTGGTGGTGGTGGGTCTTATGTCATAAATTTAAGTCTTTAGATTGCTTTCATTGTCGTGTAGGTTACTCATAAGTTTCCCTCTACAAAATTGTACTCAGAAGAGATGGTTCTTATGGTCAACCAAAAATCACCATATGTTTTGCACATACATTGCCAATACAAGTAATCTCTCTTTGCAAAAATGATCATTCACATTCAATTACAAGTGCTATCGAGCTTTACTAAAGATACTTTCATATACATCATCTACCATCTATTTGAGATGATTACATAATTTAGAAGAATTACTTACTAATATAAAAAAGCATGTAAGATAAATATATCAAATATTACATAGTTTGGCTTCATCACTTCAGCCCTTCAAGATTACAATGAAAATGTCTCAAAACTAACATAAGCAAAATGTATAGCAAAAGAGTCTTCAACAACGGTTGTCTAGTTCTTATTTTTTTTCTTGGATCTTCATGATGTGAGAGAGATGAGTTTGTAAGGGATCATGACAACTTGAATGTAAAGTATACCAATGCAACACAAGAAAGCCATGCTTTTCATAACTTAATGTAAACATGCACCAATAATATGCCATATGCATAATTTAGGATTAAAAACATATTTAACAAAGAATTCACCCACTTTAACATCATGCATAGTAAGGATTATTACTCAATTAGAAACACCATTTGTTTGGTTTACGTCCAAACTTAGGGAAGAATCCCATACCCCATTCCCAAGGTATGGACACCAATCCATTTGTTGGAGTTTAATTGATTTCTATTATTAATGTGTTTTGCTATTTTCATGGGGCAATATTCCCTGTGAATATCTCCATTTGTAATAGGTAATATTTAGGTGGTTTGGTGTGATTTGAGAACATTTGATTCTCATATATTTGTTTTCTTTACCCATTTGGAAGATTCATTCTATCTTTTACTAACTTGGGAGATTCATCAGTTACATTCCCAAGCTATATATTGTAATGGATTATCATGAATTAATAAGTTTAGACTAATTCTGGCTCACATGTGGTATCAGATTCAGGTTTGAGAGAAATCTTGCTAATTTTTTTAAATATTTTTTTTGTGTTGTTTTAGGATGGCAACGACACCTCCTCCTCTTCCAAAGTTGGGCGTCCCTCCAATTATGGCTCACAGGTGGAAGCAAAAACTCTCATTTGGGAATTTGATCAGAATCTTGACTGTGAAAGAGGCTAGTAGAAAGGGAATGTTCATGGCCAACAAAAAACTTTACGAAGCTGGAGACAGTGTCCTCCTTTTATGCACTGATCTGTCAGCTACCAACGTAAGTTTTTGGAGTGGGTAGAAAATCAAAGACTACATTAAGAGCACCAGAACACATATGGCAACCATCAATCCATTGGCCCAGATTTTGGACACACAACATGGAAATGTATCTACAGTGGAAGCATGTTGCTCGTAGTCTCGTTGCCATCCAATGGCCAGTGAAAAATAGTTAGTGTCAGGTTATATTTATCTATGTTTAGGGTTGGTGTCTCAGTCTACTTTTCAAATTGGTCTATGTTGTACATTTTTATATGTTAAGTTGTGTTTTAGTTTTCATAGTGACTTGTCTTTGTCAGCATAGGGAGGTCTATATTCATTGGATTGTTTCAGTCAACTTAACAAGTTGTTTTAGTTTGCAACAATAAGGTACAGTTTATATAGAGCATGGAAAATAAGGGATCAGTCAATCATATGTTTCTTTATATGTAAAAAAAAACTAATGTGCACATCAACACATGTTTCTATGATTATTGGAATTCAATGTTGTATGCTACATTTGAAGAACAATCATTGGGATTGAAAGTCCACCAACGAGTAAGGAAGGAGTTGCACCATTAGCAATCATTGGGATTGAAAGTCCACCAACGAGTAAGGAAGGAGTTGCACCATTGATTTGTAAAAATGTAAAATGGTAACATTAATGTCCCAGTCTCAAAATTCAAAGGAGAGAATTATGACTACTGGTCCATTTGAATGAAGCACTTGCTCATTAGCAAAGGTTCTTGGGATATTGTGGAGGATGGCTACACAAAGCCAATCGATTGGAGTACTTTTCCAACTACCGATAGACAAGCAACAAGAGGCACAAAAGAAGAATAGTCTTGCAATATTCTACTTGCAAACAACCTTGGATGAGAGCATTTTTCCAAGATGCCCTTGGGCTCAACCAGGTGACTCGGCTAGAGCCTGTGGTGGGGGATCGGGCCTATCTGACAGCCCTGATAAACTTGTGGGATCCTCGAACCAATACCTTTCATCTCTCGACAGGGGAGATTATGGTGACGCTGGAGGATGTCTATTGGATTCTATGGATTTTGATAGATGGACTTCCTATTCATACTACTCCACATGATTAGTGGACAGCGGTGCTGACACGATGCTTCGGTCATGGGGAGGAGTTGGTTGTGGACAGCCCAGTGGAGAGGGCAGAGGGTGACTACCAGATTGGCAGCATTTTGGTGCGATGGTGGCTAGAGAGGGGCATATTGGGAGTTAAGTATACATTACTGATGACCCTCATTTCCAACATGCTATTGCCCAACTCATCAGGTGCGAGGTTCCCTTCGAACCTGCTGGAGGTGATATTTAGATTGGTTGAGTGTCCAATGGAGGTACCTATGATTATGATATGGGGATAGAATCTACTGGCATAGCTCTATGATGAGTTGTACGAGGTCCGCTGTTGGAGGTGAAATGGTATTGGATGTAGTTATTTGTTGCAGTGCTGGGCTTGGCAGCACATAGCTGTGGAGAGGTCGATGGGGTTGTCATGGATGACTCGGGTGAAGCTGGTTGACATAGAGATAGGGTATGCAGCTCTATGGTAGCGGTCTGAGGAGCAAGGTGAAAGCATGAGATTTCGGAAGGAAAAATGGTATTAAAGATGTAATGAAAATAGAACTTTGAATCAACCGAATATAAAGGAGAAAAGCAGGAGCACAACCCTTTTATATCAACTTCATTCGGTTACAATACATCTCCTACCTTTTTAGGGGCTAGGAGTATTAGTCTGTCTCGGTTACAATCAAGATTAATATTTCTTCTATCCGCATGCCCACATTTGAAATGGACGGGCCAAAGTATTGCCGCCGCTTGCGTTGATAAATCCTTGCTCCTTGCGGCTCTTCCTGCGATCAGAGAAACACAGAGACGTTGTTAGTAGCACTCGCTGCAAAAGGGTAGAGCGTTAGCTTTAAAAATCAATAGGTAATACATTCGAAAGATTCATTAAATTCATACAACCAAACAACTCTATGCAACCTGTGTTTCTAATGGAAATTCGAAAATGTCATCAGATATAAAACGTATTTAAAAACATAAAACATAAACTGTTGTTTTAACGTGTTTGAAAACAACATACATTATAAAACGTAAATTGTCATTAAAAAGTCGACCGATTCTGAACGCTGTTGCGTGGGGTGCCCAAACGGGCCGCCCTGTTAAAATCCGACTTTGACGCCAATCCACTAGGAATTGGCTCAAAATCCAGGATAATGTGTTGTCGGCGAATTGGTAGTTCACTGTGGTCGAATGTCTGGTTCGAAGGTCAAACTTACACTTCTGAAACCACCCACCAACCTCTCTTTCACAAGAGATTCTGGATGTGAAGAAGGTGAACTTAAACTGGTGCGATCGGGTCTCGAATGAACAACACTTCGTTGTGTTTACTAAAAATGCTTCCCCTTTTTACATTGCATTGAGCTAGTTCTTATAGAGGATTTCGCCTCCGAAACATTAATGTCAAACCCTAAATCCATAGGGGCCGCTGAGATTTGATCTTTGTCAGGTGATTTATGAGACATGGCTCGCACTGACATCAGTAGTTATGAGGCATGGCCTCGGATCGGATTTGTTGCTAACACTGCTTGTCTCATTAATGCAGTTGGTGAAGTCCGCCGTTCTACAGACACACGGGGTCTCTTTGAAAAGGGGCACGTAGGGGTGCCACGTGGCGGCCATGCCTTCCACGTGGCGGCCATGCCAAAGTCCGCCTTTGATTGGTCGCAAGTATGCCTTTGAATGTTGATTTTGGATGCTTCGCTTTTGATGCCGAAGTGTCGCGATATCGCGACACTTCGGCCGGGTCTTGGCAAAGGGCTCGAAGTGTCGCGATATCGCGACACTTCGGCCCGGCTTGGGCAAAGGGCCCGAAGTGTCGCGATATCGCGACACTTCGGCCCGGCTTGGGCAAGGGCCTCGCGACACTTCGGCCCGGCTTTGGCAAAGGGCCCGAAGTGTCGCGATATCGTGACACTTGGTTTTTGTGGGGGGGTTTTTTTTTGGGTTTTTTTTTTTGGGGGGTTTTTGTTGTAAGGCTAAGTTTGACTTTGTTTTGATGAAGGCTTGTCTAAGACGACCATCTTTGCTCTGCTCATTTTTTGACCTTCTAAACTCGTGTGTGAGTGGTTAGGACCACTGTTTGACCTCTGAGGGCTGCCCTGAAAGTTGTGTGTGTCAATGCGATCAGTGTTTGTAGTCACTTAATCGGATGGGTGCTGTTTTGGTGTCTACAGATGCCCCTTTTTGGGAAGTGCTATGGGTGACGCAGTGCTGAGCAAAAATAGATGACCAAAGCACTAATGATTAGGGTTTCTTGGTAACCTAACCAACTTTTGATGCCCCAAGTATGGAAAGGGCATGCATTCTTGAATCCTTGCTTCCGACGAGCTAAGGAATTTGATTTCAAGTGTTAACCTATTTTGGTGAGGTGTGACTTGAGCTTGGACATTGATCAGTCATGATTAGGCAAAGGGCGTAACCTTTTGTCCACAGGGGAACCTTGTGTTCATGCTTCAGGAATGCCAAGTGTTTGATCAATTTAATGATTGCTTGTTTACTGCCCCAAGCAGGAGCGTGATTGTCTTTGTCAATGATTCTTTGAATGCATGTCATTGCCTTGATTGGGTGTGTGCTTGTTGATTGGTGACTAAGTGTGACTACCCCCTCAAGCGACGAATCGATGAGGGAATGACCTTCGTGAGAAAAGCGACGAGTCGCTTGACCCAAGATGACTTAGGTTAGGGTGCCTTTAGATGTTTTACCATTTAAGCACGTGCAGTTTCCCGACATTTGGACCTATTTTTGGTGGGTGTTAACCCTTTTGGTGATGCCATAATGGGGTGAAATCATCAACAACCCATCTTCCCGTGGAGCGGTCCGGCTAGGGGTAGCCTTCTAGGGGAAGTAGGAGAGTAACAAGTTGAACCCCGACATCGATTTTTTTATGCCAAGAGTTTAAGTGCAAGAGCACTTGTGTCCGGCAATGCTTATTGCTTATGTTTTTGTGTTGCATTTTTGTGATGTTTTTGTTGTTTTGATTTTCTTTCTTTGTGTATACGTCATGATTTTATGCACAATGATTGATGTTGGTGGATGCATGCTACTTTATATTGATGGATGCATATGTTGTGATGAATGCAAATGTATGTGATATGCAGAGATGAAATGGATGGATGGACTTTGTGATGTGTGGCTATGGCACCATAGACTGTTTAGAACTCCATTATTTTGTTTTGAGGCGATTGCTGTGATACATGACTTTGTATGTATACATGTGGTTTTTCTTTTCTGATGGTAGTGTAAGGATGAAAAGTAGCACAGTCGGTTTAGAAATGTAGCTAAGGTTTTCTGAGACTCAGACGGTTTTAACTTATTAGCCATGACTGTACTGTATCTTACAAGACTTTTGAACAAGGTATGAATCGGACTTGTTTTTGACCAAGTTATTTCACATCCCTGTGTGTGCAGTTGAGTTCATTTATGTGGTATTTGTCAGGATACCGCCAGTGCCAGATGGGCTTTCAACCGAACCTGTATTGAGGATCACCTAACTAGCTCCACTAACTCCTTTGTTGTATTTAGTTAGATTAATCTACGGTGTTATCTAGGATACCATAAGCTAGCTCATCCACATGCAAATATTGATCTGTACACAAGTTAATGTGATAGATATATCGTCATGCGAGAGGTTTACCGCCAGTGACCGATAGGCTATCAACCAAACCGGTACTGAGGCTTGCCTCATGACCCGTTAGAATGCTGAGAGTTCCAGGGATTCAAGTTCAACTCCCTTCTTTTCTTCAATTGTATTGGGATACTTGCTCGTTTGTAGTGATAAAATCACTGTTTATTTTGATTTGTTTTTCTTTTGAGCAAGGGATTGGGGATATGGAGTGACGATAATCACTATTGTTTGTGCCTTTTGATGTGTGCACTGTAGTATGTCAAATTTTGGAGTTTTGACGCTTGCAAATTTTTGATGTTTTGCAACTATTTAGAACTTTGGGATTCTTAGGGAATTGGGTAGGGAGGATGCTTGTCCTTTTGCCAACTCTCAGCATTCTTGGGGTCATTCGCACAGGGGGATGAGCAAGATAACCGTTTCGCTTATGGTGACCTGGATTATCGTGCAGGTTTCATCTTTCGTTCACACAACTTGGGAATTTTTATGTGTTTTAATTTGTGTTGGGATGTTACGTAACAAGGTGTATTTCAAGTGTAACTCTACCTTCGTAAAATCTGTTTGACTTGATACATTACATGGCTAAAGAGCAAAATGATGACCGAATCACGAAAAACTCTTGATACATTAAAAGACCACCGACTCTAGTGTGGTAAAAGCAATGCATGGTGTTTTTGTTGTTTTTGTAAAATGGAACAGTGTGGAACAAGATGGACTAACAGAGCTATTACAGCCTATGGTGCCTTTGACCTGTACGACCACAAATATGCAATGTATGGGTGCAATGCTTTAATGCAGCTATGTATTTTTGTATTTTTGATGGATTGATTTTGGTGAATATGAAGATGAATTGCGAGAAGAACTCTCTATTGATGAATTTGAGTATGCCTAGGAATGAGATGCAAATTTTTTGTTGTTTTTGATGATTTTTGTTGTTTTTGAATTTTCTTAATTTTTGACCAAGCAATTGTGGAAATCCTTGGAGCATTTGAGGATTGACCAAGCGATTGCAATAATCCTTGGAGCATTTTGGGATTGACCAAGCGATTGCAATAATCCTTGGAGCATTTTGAGATTGACCAAGCGATTGCAAGAATCCTTGGAGCATTTTGGGATTTGGCTCTCTTAGATATGAAATGGTCGCAAATGACTGATATTCAAGGGTTTCGTTTCCTTGATACCATCCAGAGAAGCTAGCCGGTATGTCCCGGGTCCTATTTTGCTATCAATGACATATGGACCTAACCAATTTGCCGCAAACTTGTCCCTTAGGTGGGATGGCAAACTGGAATTTTGTTGGTTTTCCTTCAAAACCAAATCACCAACCCGAAAGTCCCTTAGGTGAACTTTCATGTTGTAAGCTTTCTTAAGTCGCTCTTGATAAATACGTAAATGCTCGAGAGCATTAACGCGTCGTTCGTCAAGCAACGTAAGCTGGTCTAACCGGGCTTGCCACGCAGAATCATCGTCGATGAACTCCTGCATTGATATGCGTAGGGAAGGAATCTCCAACTCTAGGGGCATGACTGCCTCGGAACCATACACAAGCAAAAACGGAGTGGCCCCAGTGGGTGTGCGAATGCTAGTGCGATAGGCCCATAGGGCAAGTGGGATTTGAATGTGCCAATCCTTATGACTGTCTGCGATGGTCTTTTTAAGGATGGCAACTAGCATTTTGTTTGACGCCTCTGCTTGCCCATTTGCCTGCGGATAATAGGGTGTCGAAAAGCTGTGCTGAATTTTGTACTTTGTGGTCAAAGCACGCACGTCTTTGTTCTTGAAAGGCGTTCCATTATCCGAGACTATTTTGGATGGAATACCAAAATGACATATGATGTTATGCAAAATGAACTCCACAATGCGGGGTCCTATCGTAGAGGTAAGCGGAATTGCTTCCACCCACTTGGTAAAGTACTCTGTGGCCGTTATGATAAACGTGTGACGACCTGATGACGCAGGGGAGATCTTTCCAATTAGATCAAAGCCCCATTGCGAGAACGGCCAAGCAGACTGGACTGGCTGCAAGGCCTGAGAAGGTACGTGCATCAGATTGGCATGATGTTGACATTTCACGCACTTCTTGACATATGCGCAACAATCTCGCTCTAAAGATGGCCAATAATAGCCCATGCGGAGAATGCGCTTTGCGATAGCCATACCACTAAAGTGGCCACCACATGTACCATCGTGCGCTTGGGCGATCGCCCAAGTGGACTCTTGCTGATCCAAGCAACGAAGGAGGATTCCTTCATAGTCGCGACGATACAAAATGTCTCCTATCAAGATATATTTAGTCGCTTTCTGCTTGAGTGCTCGTTTTGTGGCATGAGTCAAATCAAGCAGAAGACTACCTAACTTGAGGTAGTCTCTGATGGGTAAATACCAATCCTATTGATCTAAAACCTCAACAGTATGAACAACGAATCCCTCTTGAAGTTCATCCCTAGCAGACGCTGAATGGGATAGAACCTGCAAGAATAGCATTGTGTTGCTATTAATGGGAGTAGGGGAAAACAAAGACCCCTAGTTGGCACATTTCAGACGATCTTGGATTCGAGAGAACTTATCCGAGGATGGTTCAATCTGGATCATGTGGATTCCTGGCGTCAAGTCCGAGCTTGCACGCTCCATCGCGGATTGCGATAAGGTTTTGACTTGAATGGTTGTCATATCACCGGAAAGGTCCTACGGAATTAGTGACCCCAAGGAGGCCATTGTGTCCGCAAAATGATTCGATGATCGAGGGAGGGCCTCGATGTCATACCACTCAAGTTTTGCCAGGAATTTGTCCACAAGGGCTTTATAAGCCTTCAGAACTGGGCATTTGCATTGATATACCCCTTTGACTTGATTGACTATTAACAGCGAATCACCAAAGATATTCAGTCGTTTGATGTTCATGGTGATTGTTGTCTGAAGACCTAGGAGCAAGGCTTCATACTCTGCGTTATTGTTGGTGCATGGGAAGTTTAATTTAAATGACAGGGGCATTGGGGCACCCTGCGGTGTGAAGAATACAATTCCCGTGCCACCACCTTGCTCACATTTAGAACCATCGAAGAATAGGGTTATGTCGGCCTGTGACTCAGGCTCATCAGAATCTGGCGATTCTGAGACATGGAAGACCCCATCATCGGGTAGTTCTATGACCAGAGGCTGATCGTCTTCAAGAGGAGCCTCTGCTAGTTGATCGGCTATGACTTGTCCTTTGATAGATTTTTGTCCAATAAATTCTATGTCAAATTCCGTCAACAACATGATCCATTTCGCCGTGCGACTACTATGATAAGTACGACTCATCATGTATCGCAATGGATTCTCCTTAGACACAACATACGTAGTGTTGCTCAGCATGTAATGGCATAGCTTTTTAGTAGCAAACACCACTGCCAAGCAGAGTTTCTCAACGTATGCATAGTTAAGTTCATAACTGACCAGGGTGCGGCTAAGATAGTATGTAGCCTGTTCTTTGTGAAGTTCATTCTTCTGGGCTAGCATGGCGCCCAGTGCCACCTCAGTAGCTGAGATGTATAAGTAGAACGACACTCCTGGTCTAGGTGGTGCCAATATCGGCGGCGAAGCCAGGTATTGTTTGATCTCGTCAAAGGTCGATCGGCACTCGTCATCCCAATGAAATGTAACCCCCTTGTGCAATAATTTGTTCATGGGTCGGCACTTGTCAGATAATTGCGCTATAAAGCGTTTAATCGACGCGACCTTTCCCTGCAGACTTCTGAGCTGCTTGATTGTAGTTGGGGGAACCATTTCAAGGATTGCCTTGACTTTCTTTGGGTCCACCTCGATTCCTCATTTTGAGACTATGAAACCTAAGAGTTTTCCAGATGTGACGCCAAAGACGCACTTCTTGGGGTTTAGTCTAACTTTATGCTCCATGAGGCGATCGAGGATCTTGCTTAAGTCATTGATATGATTTGAGCGCAAGAGAGACTTGGCTAATAAATCATCCATGTAATCTTCCAAAGTTTTGTGCATGTAATCATGGAAGATATATGTCATGGCACGTTGGTAGGTGGCACCAGACATTTTTAAGGCCAAAAGGCATGACCTTATAACAAAATGTCCCCCAAGGCGTTGTGAACGCCATTTTTAGTTGGTCTTCAGGATTGATACGAATCTGATTGTATCCTGAGAAACCATCCATGAGGGAGAGCATTTCGTGACCTGTTGTAGCGTCTACCAACGCGTCGATGCTCGGTAAGGGGAAATCATCCTTAGGACTCGCTTTGTTTAGATCTCAAAAATTGGTGCATATGCGAATCCTCCCGTCGGGCTTCTTGACGGGAACCATGTTGGACAACCATGGCGGATAATCCACGCAGATGACAAACTGTGCATCCAACAGCTTTTGTAATTCGTCTTTGACCATCAAGGCCACTGTTGGGTGCATCTTACGTAGTTTTTGCTTTACGAGCTTGATTGTCGGATCAAGCGTTAAATTATGCGTGACTAGCTGCGGGTCTAGTCCTGGCATATCCTTGTATGACCATGCAAAAACCTCCTTCTTCTCTTTGAGAAGGGTAGTGTAGTCGGCTTGCTCTTCGGGGGAAAGACTTACCCCCAGCTTGAGAATCTATGGATTCATTGGATCTATGCCGATGTCTACGTCAGTCGTCTCCTCGACTAACATGTGGGATCCGTCCTCCAACTGATGTGGAGTCGGGATCAAATGGATATCATTAGCTGAGTTTAGATCTACGCTTGGAACCTCGGGTTCCTCTTCAGCCTAAAAAATATCTCGAGTTGTCCTTGGGGTAAAATGAGGCATTTCACCGAAATGCCGATACTCTGATGGTGATAAAGGTGAATTGACGCGATCCCAGTCGATGGCATCTATGTCGAGATGCAATGACCGTGCTCGATCGGCCGGATTGCGGATGGGTGCGGTCAAATCAATGGAGATCATGTAGATGGAATGAATTGGGTCTCCATTACCGTGGGTATGATAACTTGAATCTTCTGGATGCTCCCTATACTCTGGATCTGGTTCTAGGGGAACGGGCACGAATGGATCGGCCCTATGTGCAAAAAGGAGGACAGGGTCTTCCCTTGGCACTGTTGTCATGATAGGGTCTCGGGGTGGACGGTGCTCATCGTGAATTTGGAGCCATGGATCTAACACTAGGGCCCACCCCGCTGGGTCTACCCACCATTCATGCCCTAACCTTATGCCCATCTGTCCCATTAGATCTTCATGAGTTAAAGGGCGATGATGCCGTCGCGCATGTCTGAGATAGTCCATCTTAGTCTCATCTTCTGAATCACTTTCGGAGATCCAAAAATGTTCATTCGGTTCAGCAATTGTTACTTGCGACATTGAGGGTTCTCCTTGTTCCAGAAAATTGATCTGGTCCCATTGCGGTTGCTCCACTGTCGGTGGAGGGACCTGATTCTCTTGACATTGTATTGATTCAACTGGAACCTCTAAGGGGAACAGCTTCAAAAAGATATCCGGACATCGTTGATGTTTTCTTTGGGGATTAGTGTCCGAACCTTCACCTCTTTCTATCAAAGGAGAGGGATTACTGTTGTTGCCAAGGGTGTTTGTTGACCATGGGAGGTAATCTCCCAATGTAAAGTCTGTATTTGGGTTGGCATAGAGATCGGGTGCCAATCCCCCCTTGTTGCCTATTTCTAGGCCTTGCATATTTTCGACCAAGATGTCTAAGGGCAGGGGGTGGTTGAACCCTACTCCTGACTTATCATATGGCATCTGATATCTTGGTTGGCAAAGGATACGCATCCCTTGCTCATATCTGCCTAACCCGTATCCATGCCAATTGCATTGGTCCAGATATCTTAGAGCAAAATCCGGGTTTGACAGATAATTGATGTTTTCAACAAAAGGTTCTTCGTCTGCTTCCTTTTGCTTGCATGGTTCAAGACCATGATCAAGGCCCCCATACACAAAATTTGTCTGGTTGGGTGGGTGACCTAGAGGAACAACTGTTCCTATGGGAAGGCGAGGTCTCCCCATATCCTGTACTGATTCTACTGTAGGCGTTGCCACAACATTCTCGCACTAAGTACTCCCCCAGGCCTGTATTGGCCATTTCAACAGTGATTGTTGATGCTTGGGAGGGAGGGAACGGGAGTCCTTCCTGAGTCCATTCCATGTTTGGTGGTTTAGGAATCTCAGCTTCCGTAGTGCTAGGTGTTTCCTCTGTTGATACCGTTGAAATTGTTGGCAACCCCTCTTCTAGGGGCTGAACCTCTTCCATGATCTGTTTTCCCTTGTCCTTCTGTTTAGCCATTACAGGTGGCATTGGTAATGAAGGAGCAGATGATGAGGATTCACCTGGCTGGGATTTTGGTGATTTGGTCACCAGTGGTGCCTATGGTATGGGACCCTGTTTAGATGGATTTAACTGGAAATCCAAATGTGTTGAGGGGAGGGTCGATTGAGGCATTAGTTGTACCGCATTGCAATACTTGAAGGGTTCCAAGTCCATCGGGACTACATGTATTTCTCCTTCAAAAGCATACTTTAAGCACTGGTGAGCGATGGAAGGGACACACTTCATGTCCCTGATCCAAGGCCGCCCTAGCAGTATATTGTAAGCCATCTCGCCTTCCAACACATGGCACAATGTTGGTATTGTCTTTTGTCCTACCTGGACAGGTAGAACAACTGTGTCGACTATCGAGCATATTGCATCATTGAAAGCTCGCAGTGTGTAGGTGGAGGCTGTGATATGAGAGGCTGGCAGCTTCAAATGTTTTAGGGCTGCAGTGGTAATGATGTTACTGGACGAGCCAGTATCTACCAACACTCTCTTGTACGGGATCCCGTTGATCCGCGCAACAACGTGCAGGGGTGGATCTGCCGCGTCATTCGATATTGCTTTGACTTCATCCTCTCTGAAGGTGATGACCGGCTCAGTACATCGTTTCACATGTCCTACGAAGTTGTTGAAAGAATTTGCTTCGTGAGGCTGTAAGTCGATGGTTTTTAAAATGTCCATAAGAGCTTCCCTATGAGGTGTTGACTGTTGAATAAGCTCGTAAATGGACAGCCTAGCCGATGTGGTCCGCAAACTCTGCGTGAGTTTGGTCCGTATCGTGACCTCTGGTCTAGGCGGAGGTGACTGCATAGGGCGTTGTTGAGGCTGTGACGTTGTTGGGACTTCCCTCGTAGCTACCTCAGGGGCAACTGCTAGGTACTTTTTATTTCGTGTCACTATGCTGATCATTCCCACAAATCCTTGCATGGGAAGATTCTGTCGCACCTCATTAACCTGGAGAGGTTTTGTTTGTGCCTCGTGGGCAGGCAAAGGGTCTTTGAATACCCCCATTTGTTGATTGTTTGGCGCTATGGGGTTGTCCACGGCCAATGTTTTATTTTCGATTAAATCTTGGATTAGTCCTTTGAACTTCCAGCATCCATTCAAGTCATGTCCCCTTCGCCTATGAAATCTACAATATAATTCCTCTCTATATCCTTTAGGCTTAGGAGCGTTAGGGTCTATAGTTGGGATCTCTGGAAGGGTGACTAAATTTGCCGCTGACAAGCGGTCAAATAGGGAGTCCCTGGACTCTGTGTAAGGGGTGAATTGTCGCCTAGGGCGACGCTGCTGATTCTGCTCCTGTTTCTTATTATCTTTTTCATAACTAGGAGGCACCGCCTGGTAATTAGCCTTTTGGGGCTGCATTTCTTGCACAGGCTTGGGAACATTTATCGCAACTTGATTAACCGCTGCGGGTTGTGATTGCGTATTCCCAGTCTTAGTGGTTTTATTCCACTCTTTCTTTTTAGGCTTGGCGATGGCGCCCTCGCCTATTTTAATCTCTTCTATGACTCTGGCTTGCGCCAAAGCTTCTTCTAAACTGTCGTATTGCTGCAGTAGCAATAGACCAGAGATTGATTTTAAGCAACTCCGTGCAAACATCTGTGTAAGATCAGACATAGGGGGACGGTAGGGTAGCCTGGAAAGCAAAGCCCTCCATCGATTCCCGTATGCTGCTATTGTTTCTTCCTCATATTGCTTGAGGCTGGCCAGATCACTTAGTGATGCCTTCTTCCTTGTGTTGAAAGCAAAACGTTCAAGAAACGCATCTACTAGTTGATCTAGGTTGTTTATGCTGTGTTTGGGTAATTGTGTGAACCAATCCGAGGCAGGGCCTGCGAATGTGGTTATGAATGTTCTAAGCAACAATGCATCATTATCTTGGATGCCGAAGCATTGACTTAGGAACCGTGTGACATGTTCTTGTGCATCCTCTTCACCTTTAAAGACTGCCAATTGAGGCAACTTGAAGTGTTCGGGGTAAAGAGGTGTAGATACTGAGGGATGCACTGGATGACTGCGGAGTTGACGTAATGTGGGCTTTTGATGCCCAGAAGCTTTTGTCTCCACAGACTCCAAACGCTCTAATAGCGCTTTGTATGCATCGAAAGATTTTATTTCTTCCTCTTTTGTTTGCTCCCGTTGTGAATTATGGGAGACTGGAGGCCTATGGGGGGGTGGCCGAGTGGCAGCCCTCCCGCCTTGATGGGGCATTTCGGCCCGTTCTATTTCTGGTTCGTACTCCTCATAAACTTCTTGAGGAGTCTCTAGGCGAGACCTATGACCTTGATTGAGTCCCCGTTGAGGGTACCCAGCATTGTTGCGGGGAGTGGCCTCCCTCTCAGGTCTATAAGGTCTCGGAGGCAAAGCTTGACGAGGTCGTGGAGACCTGTCCTGCACCAAAGGATTGTGCCTCTCATATTGTTCCTCTCTGTGGGTGCGAGGGGTTGGCACCCGCTCAGGTAGTTTATATCGCAACTCATCCGCTTCGCGTTGCATGCGCTCTTTATTCAAGCGGTATAAGTACTCTAACTCCTGATGACCCTGCTCAAGCTGCGTGATTCGAGCTTGGCGAGCGGCATGTCTGGCAACTGTCGGGTCAACTTGGTCTGCCCTCTTTTGCTGAGGAGGCTTGAATGTTTTTCCTATGTGTTTGCCTCGATCTTGATGATCTAAAATTTTAATGGGTTGCTTCCCTCTGTCGAGGTAGGCGACATTTACTTGAGGCCCTGGCCTCGAGGTATGATCATGATATCTAGATGGTGCAGAAACGCAAGGTTCCCACGCGGTATGTTGTTCCCGAGGAATGCGATGATCTTCCTCGTACTCTCTTTCATGGGTGTGAAAGGGGCGGGCGGAGTGAGCTCGCCCTGTGTAAAGAGCCCTGCGCTCTGGATTTTGTCTTTCTGTTCTGATGGGAGGCAAAGGAGAGATACCATATCCACGTTGTCTCTCCAAATGAACACTATGCCTCTCTAGCGCTTCATCGCGCTGCGGCCACTCAGATCTAGCCTCAAGAGGCGGTTGTCTACTTACATTGAGATCTACATGTAAAGCATCTTCCCGAAAGGGGCTGTGTTGAATGGGCATACCCCACTGAGGAGGTTCCCAATAATTTCTTTTTGATGGGGCCTGATGTGGACTCTCTTGTAGGCTGGACCGCCAAAGCGGTATAGCCAAGTCCTCAGGGCTAAAGCGAAGGCGACTAGCGCCCTCTCTTCGTGCACCTTCCGTAGCATCCGCCCTTGATTGGGCTTGGCTACGGGTGTACACCATTGTGGTGCTTCTCTACTATCTAAGCAGATTTTATCTCGTTTATGATGATTTGTCTTTTTGTTTACACTAAGCAGAAATAAACACACACGTACACAAACCGTGATTATCTCTTTTAAGGATTTAAATAGTGTGTCCTAAACTGGTTTAGTGCATTTTGATGTTTTGTTTTGTTTTTGCAAGTTTTGGAAGAACGTTTAAATGCATAATGTTGGCTCATATGACTCCCATAAATGGTCGCCCCTTCGATATACCATTGCCGGACCGATATACCAACCTCTCTATATACCCGCCCTTACGAGAGGGAAACTATAGGTACGTGAGAGCAGATGATACGTGGAACATAGGCGGTACGGAAGGGGAATCGCTCTGTTTATGACACCTACCATAGAAGACTTATCCTCGCGTGCTGGGAATCACCCCAAGCTACACTCGGTCAGCTTTCATCAGGATTTACGTCTAGCAACAGTCGCGATCGAGGTAATGGATGCAATATCTCAAGCCAAAGTGATAATGGAATCCACCTTTGGTCTTGCTCAAGGGTTGGGGTTTTACGACCAACGCCTTGGTTTAAAATACCACGTGGTGTGTGGGGTTCATTTTACTTTGCAAAAATTGAAACAGGCAAACGAAAAAGAAATCTTTCCCTAAGCCATACAAAGCTAAAAACCAGAAAACCGAAAAACAAAAAATTCGACAGAAGCTTAAGAAAACTCCTACCTCTTCTCTGCTCAACGGGATGTTTCTGATTTGCTCTAAAAAATGCACAGAGTTGTACTCGTCCCTGGGTGACGCGAATACCAAAACAATTAATCGTCCCTGGGTGAGACGAATATTTTATTCATCCCGGGGTGAGACGAATAAAATTCTGTAATCGTCACTTGCAGAGACGAATAACAGTCTGATGTTAAAAAAAAAATACCTGTAAAAAAACAAGCAATTTTTAGATCAGTAATTTAATCTAAAACAAAAACCGTGGACGGAGGTCCCACCGTGATCGCCACTGAAAGCATGAGATTTCGGAAGGAAAAACGGTATTAAAGATGTAATGAAAATAGAACTTTGAATCAACCGAATATAAAGGAGAAAAGCAGGAGCACAGCCCTTTTATATCAACTTCATTCGGTTACAATACATCTCCTACATTTTTAGGGGCTAGGAGTATTAGTCTGTCTCGGTTACAATCAAGATTAATATTTCTTCTATCCGCATGCCCACATTTGAAATGGACGGGCCAAAGTATTGCCGCCGCTTGCGTTGATAAATCCTTGCTCCTTGCGGCTCTTCCTGCGATCAGAGAAACACAGAGACGTTGTTAGTAGCACCTGCTACAAAAGGGTAGAGCGTTAGCTTTAAAAATCAATAGGTAATACATTCGAAAGATTCATTAAATTCATACAACCAAACAACTCTATGCAACCTGCGTTTCTAATGGAAATTCGAAAATGTCATCAGATATAAAACGTATTTAAAAACATAAAACATAAACTGTTGTTTTAACGTGTTTGAAAACAACATACATTATAAAACGTAAACTGTCATTAAAAAGTCGACCGATTCTGAACGCTGTTGCGTGGGGTGCCCAAACGGGCCGCCCTGTTAAAATCTGACTTTGACGCCAATCCACTAGGAATTGGCTCAAAATCCAGGATAATGTGTTGTCGGCGAATTGGTAGTTCATTGTGGTCGAATGTCTGGTTCGAAGGTCAAACTTACACTTCTGAAACCACCCACCAACCTCTCTTTCACAAGAGATTCTGGATGTGAAGAAGGTGAACTTAAACTGGTGCGATCGGGTCTCGAATGAACAACACTTCGTTGTGTTTACTAAAATGCTTCCCCTTTTACATTGCATTGAGCTAGTTCTTATAGAGGATTTCGCCTCTGAAACATTAATGTCAAACCCTAAATCCGTAGGGGCCGCTGAGATTTGATCTTTGTCAGGTGATTTATGAGACATGGCTCGCACTGACATCAGTAGTTATGAGGCATGGCCTCGGATCGGATTTGTTGCTAACACTGCTTGTCTCATTAATGCAGTTGGTGAAGTCCACCGTTCTATAGACACACGGGGTCTCTTTGAAAAGGGGCACGTAGGGGTGCCACGTGGCGGCCATGCCTTCCACGTGGCGGCCATGCCAAAGTCCGCCTTTGATTGGTCGCAAGTATGCCTTTGAATGTTGATTTTGGATGCTTCTGCCTTTGATGCCGAAGTGTCGCGATATCGCGACACTTCGGCCGGGTCTTGGCAAAGGGCCCGAAGTGTCGCGATATCGCGACACTTCGGCCCGGCTTGGGCAAAGGGCCCGAAGTGTCGCGATATCGCGACACTTCGGCCCGGCTTGGGCAAAGGGCCCGAAGTGTCACGATATCGCGACACTTCGGCCCGGATTTTGACGAGGGCTTTGCTTTGAAGACTTTGTCTTGCTTTGATAAGGCTTTCTTGCTTAAGGCTTTCTTGCTTGCTTAAGGCTTGAAGTTTGACTTTGTTTTGATGAAGGCTTGTCTAAGATGACCATCTTTGCTCTGCTCATTTTTTGACCTTCTAAACTACTGTGTGAGTGGTTAGGACCACTGTTTGACCTCTGAGGGCTGCCCTGAAAGCTGTGTGTGTCAATGCGATCAGTGTTTGTAGTCACTTAATCGGATGGGTGCTATTTTGGTGTCTACACAAGGATAGAGTCAGCGATGGGTAGGTGTCGTAGGGCACTATGTCGATGCCTTCACTCGGCTTGCTCCAGGGGAGGTTTTTTGGCACCCATACCAGGACTGTCCAGCCTAGCCTAAGGCTGGAGAGTGGCTTCGACGGGTGCACTGGGGAGATGGCTGATCGGGCGACACGGGACCGAGCAGGAGTACTTCCCATACGTCCGAGTGACATGATAGTTTGGGGTGCGCTAGGGGTTTCCTAGTGAGCCTTTGATCTATCGACGTCGGGGTGATGAGAGGACTCTGGCCTGGCCGATCATCGCGCCGTTGGGTGAGGAGTCAGATGCAGCGATTGATGTTCCTGATGTGGACAATGTCGGGGTGACCGTGAGTATGACCAGTGGTGGACTTTGCGGTGGTGGCGAGGCGAGGGGCCTCTAGGGGGTGTAGAGGCAGTAGTAGTAGGTGGTGAGGATGCAGAGGCATCAGGAGAGGGTTGGGGGGTTCCGTTGGAGGATGCGGACATGGTAGAGGTGGATAGCTTTGGGGGGATGATTTTGGGGTTCTAGAGCAGTCAGATATGCAGGACGTCCTGGAGCAGTGGGAGCCAGAGCAGGCTGCCATTTTAGAGATGTCGATGCCTCAGGCAGTCTCGGAGGATACGGAGGCAAGGTTGCATGCTGAGATAGCATGATTGGAGGGGCTACTCCAGAGATGGGATGAGGAGCTCGGGGATGCGTTGTAGGAGAGGGATCTCCTACGGACATAGCTGGCGAGAGGGAGAACGCATTTATGTACCATCGGTGGGATGGGGATACAGATGCTGTGTGGGAGATGGATCTCCTACGGACGTAGGGAGAGAGGGGGAAGACGATGAGAACTTGGTGATAGTTCATCAGTGGGAGATGGACTTGATTCGGCATCGGTTTGAGCTGGAGGTAGAGATTATCCACCTCGATGGGTGGATCCCTGTGGTTAGTAGAGGCGGATCATCATGCCACATGAGAGGGAGCGATACTGAGCAGTCAGCATCCTCTCGATGTAGGCGACTGGATGAGGGGGGCGCTAGTAGGCATGATGCGAGGGCTAGCAGCAGCCGCCCTAAGGGGTCCCATAGGACCCACACCATGGGGGTAGTTCCCGTCGCACCGATCCTACATGATCATGGTGGCCGATGCCCTAGGCTTGGGGGTTTTTGAGCTTTTGCCTTTTGCGAGGTCAGAGGACCGGTTTATTGTAGCCTATGGGTATTTTTGATGATATATATATACATATGACTTTCTTTTGTTTATACACGTGTTGTGATTTGATTTTATGCACAGTGATTGATGTTTGATGGATGCATGTTAATTTACATTATGTATGGATATGTTGTGATGAATGCTAATGTTTCCTAATTTATATGATATGCAAATGGAATGGATGAATTGAATTTGTGATTTTTGGCGGTGGCACCATAGACTGTTTAGAACTTATGGCTTTTGTCCTAGGCGATTGGTGTGGTAAATGACTTTTTATGTATACATGTTTTTTTTGTATTTTTTGATGGCGATGCAAGGATGAAAGATATCACAGTTGGTTTAGAATGTAGTTAAGGTTTTCTGAGACTCAGATGTTTTAACTAACTAGCCAAGACTGTACTTTTATCTTACAAGACTTTTGAACAAGGTATGAATCCGACTTGTCTTTGACCAAGTTATTTCACAGTCTCGTGTGTGCAATTGAGTTTGTTTATGTGGTATTTGTCAGGATACCGCCAGTGCCAGATAGGCTATCAACCAAACTTGTACTGAGGATCACCTAATTAGCTCCACTAACTCCTTTGTTGTATTTAGTCAGATTAATCTATGGTGCTATCTAGGATACCATAAGCTAGCTCATCCACATGCAAACATTGATCTGCACACAAGTTAATGTGACAGATATATCGTCATGCGGGAGGTTTGCCACCAATGACCGATAGGCTATCCACCAAACCGATACTGAGGTTTACCTCATGACCTTCTGAATCTTGAGAGTTCCAGGGATTCAAGTTTGACTCCCTTCTTTTCTTCAATTGTATTGGGATACTTGCTCTTCTATAGTGATAAAAATCACTGTTTATTTTTGTTTTTTCTTTTGAGCAAGGGATTTGAATATTGAGTGATGAGAATCACTATTGCCTATGCTATTTGATGTATGCACTTTGTGGGATTTGATGTCAAATTTTGTAGTATTGACTTTTGCAAATTTTTGATGTTTTGCAACTTTTTGAGAACTTGGGATTCTTGGGGAATTGGGTAGGGAAGATGCTTGTCCTTTTGCCAACTCTCAGCATTTTTGGGGTCATTCGCATAGGGGGATGAGCAAGATAACCTTTTCACTAGATGGTATCCTGGATTGCTTTGCATGTTTCATCTTTCGTTTACACAACTTGGGAATTTTTATGTGTTTTAACTTGTGTTGGGATGCTACGTAACAAGGTGTGATCCAAGTAGAACTCTACCTTTGTAAAATCTGTCTGACTTTGTACAGTATTTGGCTAGAAATCTAATGACAGCTGAATGACGAAAACTCTTGATACATTTAGAAGACAACTGACTATGATATGGTGAAAATATGTGAATGGCATTTATTTTTGATGGACTATTTATAGAGTGGAGAAATGTGGAAAATGATGGATTTGCTGAGTAATTACAGTCTATGGTGCCTTTGACCTGTATGACCAACAAATATGCAATGTATGGATGTGATGCTTAATGCAACTATTATTTTTGTGTTTTTGATGGATTGATTTTTGTGAGTATGAAGATGAGATGCAAAAAGAGTTCTTTATTGTTGTGATGATTTTGAGTATGCATGGAAATGAGATGCAAATTTTTGTTATTTTTGATGATTTTATTGTTTTTGAATTTTCTTATTTTTGACCAAGCGATTGTGGGAACCCTTGGAGCTTTTGGTTTGACCAAAGGGATGATGGGTACCTTTGGGGCTTGTGGTTTGACCAAAGGATTTGTGGGTACATTGGGGTTTTGGGTGACCAAGTGATTGTGAGAATCCTTGGAGCTTTTGGTTTGACCAAAGGGATTATGGGTACCTTTGGGGCATTTTGGGGTGACCAAGCGATTGTGAGAATCCTTGGAGCTTTTGGTTTGACCAAAGGGATTATGGGTACCTTTGGGGATTTGGGGTTGACCAAGTGATTATGGGAATCCTTGGAGCTTTTGGTTTGACCAAAGGGATTATGGGTACCTTTGGGGATTTTGGGTGACCAAGCGATTATGGGAATCCTTGGAGCTTTTGGTTTGACCAAGTGATTTGGGAATCCTTGGAGCTTTTGGTTTGGGCTATGGCTCTTTTAAATATGGAATGGCCTCAAATGACTGATGTTCAAGGGTTCTAGTTCCTTGATTCCATCAAGAGAGGCTAGCCGGTATGTTCCAGGTCCTATTTTACTATCGATGACATAAGGACCTAACCAGTTTGCCATGAACTTGTCCCTTAGATGGGGCGGCAAGTTAGAATTTTGTTGGTTCTCTTTTAAGACCAAGTCACCAACCTGAAAGTCCCTCAGGTGAACCTTCATGTTGTATGCTTTCTTAAGTCGCTCTTGATAGATACGTAAATGCTCGAGAGCATTAACGCATCGTTCATCGAGCAACGTAAGTTGGTCTAACCGGGCCTACCATGCAGTGTCATCATCGATGAACTCTTGCATTGATATGCGTAGGGAAGGTATTTCCAACTCGAGAGGCATGACTGCCTCAGAGCCATACACCAGCGAAAATGGAGTTGCCCCAGTGGGCGTCCGAATGCTAGTGCGATAAGCCCATAGGGCAAGTGGGATTTGAATGTGCCAATCCTTATGACTATCTATGACTATATTTTTGAGGATGGCGACTAGCATTTTGTTTGACGCCTCTGCTTGCCCATTTGCCTACGGATAATAGGGTGTCAAAAAACTATGCTGAATTTTGTACTTTGTGGTCAAAGCACGCACGTCTTTGTTCTTGAATGACGTCCCATTATCCGAGATGATCTTGGATGGAATACCAAAATGACATATGATGTTATGTAAAATGAACTCCAAAATGCGGGGTCCAGTCGTAGAGGTAAGCGAAATTGCTTCCACCCACTTGGTGAAGTACTCTATGGCCATTATGATGAACGTGTGATGACCTAACGATGCAGGGGAGATCTTTTCGATTAGATCTAAGCCCCACTATAAAAATGGCCAAGCCGATTGGATCGGCTGCAAGGCCTGAGAAGGTACGTGTGTCAAATTGGCATGGTGTTGACACTTCATGCACTTCCTTACATATGCACAACAATCTCGCTCTAAATATGGCCAATAATAGCCCATGCAGAGAATGCGCTTTGTGATGGCCATACCATTGAAGTGGCCACCACATGTACCATCGTGCGCTTGGGTGATCGCCCAAGTGGACTCCTACTGGTCCAAGCAATGAAGGAGGATTCCTTCGTAGCTGTGATGGTACAAAATGTCTCCTAACAAGACATGTTTTGCCACTTTTTGTTTGAATGATCATTTTATGGCATGCATCAATCCAAGTGGGAGGTTACCTAGCTTGAGGTAATCTCTTATGGGTGTATACCAATCCTGCTGATCGAAAACCTCGATAGTATGAACAACCAATCCCTCTTGAAGTTCATCCCTAGCAAAAGTTGAGCAGGAAAGAACTTGTAAGAATAGCGTTGTGTTGCTATTAAGGGGAGTAGGGGAGAACAAGGACCCCTAGTTGGCATGATTCAGACAATCATGGATTCGAGAGAACTTGTCCGGGGATGGTTCAATCTGGATCAGGTGGATTCCTGGCGTTAAGTCAGAGCTTGCACGCTCCATCATGGATTGCGATAGTGTTTTGACTTGAATGGTTGTCATATCACCAGAAATGTCTTGCGGGATTAGTGACCCCAAGGAGGCCATAGTGTCCACAAAATGATTCGATGATCGAGGGAGTGCCTCGATGTCGTACCATTCAAGATTTTCTAAGAATTTGTCCACAAGGGCTTTGTAGGCCTATAGAACTGGGCATTTACATTGGAATACCCCTTTGACTTGGTTGACAATTAACAACGAATCACCAAAGATGTTCAATCGTTTGATGTTCATGGTGATTGTTGTCTGAAGACCTATGAGCAAGGCTTCGTATTCGGCATTGTTGTTGGTGCATGAGAAATCTAATTTAAATGATAGAGGTATTGGAGCCCCTTGCGGTGTGAAGAATACAATTCCCATGCCACCCCCTTGCTCACATTTAGAACCATCAAAAAATAGGGTTATGTCAGCCTGTGACTCAAGCTCATCAGAATCTGGCGATTCTGAGACATGGAAGACCCCATCATCGGGTAGTTCTATGGTCAGAGGCTGATCATCTTCGAGAGGAGCCTCTGCTAGTTGATCGGCTATGACTTGACCTTTGATGGATTTCTATCCAATGAACTCGATGTCAAACTCCATCAACAACATGATCCATTTCATCATGCGGCTACTATGATAAGTATGACTCATCATGTATCATAATGGATTCTCCTTAGACACAACATACGTCATGTTGCTCAACATGTAATGGCATAGCTTTTTGGTAGCAAACACCACTACCAAGTAGAGCTTCTCAATGTATGCATAGTTAAGTTCATAACTGACTAGGGTGCGGCTAAGATAGTAAGTAGCCTATTCTTTGTGTAGTTCATTTTTTTGGGCTAGCATGGCACCCAGTGCCACCTCAGTAGCTAAGATGTATAAGTAGAATGACACTCCTGGTCTAGGTGGTGCCAATACTGGTGGTGAAGCCAAGTATTGTTTAATATCATCGAAGGCTGACTGGCACTCGTCATCCCAGTGAAATGCTACCCCTTTGTGCAATAATTTATTCATGGGTCGGCACTTGTCAGATAGCTGCGCTATGAAGCGCTTGATTGACGTGACCTTTCCCTATAGGCTTCTGAGCTGCTTGATGGTAGTTGGGGGAAGCATTTCAAGGATTGCCTTGACTTTGTTTGGGTCCACCTCGATGCCTCACTTTGAGACTATGAAACCCAAGAGTTTTCTAGATGTGATGCCAAATACGCACTTCTTGGGGTTCAGTCTGACTTTATGTTCCATGAGGCGATCGAGGATCTTGCTTAAGTCATCGAGATGATCTGGGCGCAAAAGAGATTTGGCCAACAAATCATCCATGTAATCTTCCAAAGTTTTATGCATGTGATCATGGAAGATGTATGTCATGGCACGTTGGTAGGTGGCACCAGCATTTTTAAGGCCAAAGGGCATGACCTTATAACAAAATGTCCCCCAAGGCATTGTGAACGCCATTTTTAGTTGGTCCTCGGGATTGATACGAATTTGATTGTATCCCGAGAAACCATCCATGAGGGAAAGCATTTCGTGGCCCGCTGTAGCGTCTACCAATGCATCGATGCTAGGCAAGGGGAAATCATCCTTAGGACTCGCTTTGTTTAGATCTCAAAAATTAGTGCATATGCGAATCCTCCCGTCAGGCTTTTTGATGGGCACCATGTTGGACAGCCATGGTGGGTAATCCATGCAGATGACAAACTGTGCATCCAACAACTTTTGTAATTCATCTTTGACCATTAAGGCCACTGTTGGGTGCATCTTACGTAGTTTTTGCTTAACTGGCTTGACTGTCGGATCAAGCGTTAGGTTATGCATGACTAGCTATGGATCTAGCCCCGACATGTCTTTGTAGGACCATGCAAAAACCTCCTTCTTCTCTTTGAGAAGGGCAATGTAGTCGGCTTGCTCTTCAGGGGATAGACTTACCCCCAGCTTGATAATCTATGGATTCATTGGATCAGAGCCGATGTCTACGTCAGTCGTCTCCTCGATCGACATGTGGGATCCGTCCTCCAACTGGTGTGGAGTTGGGATCAAGTGGATATCATTTGCTGAGTTTAGATCTACGTTGGGAACCTCGGGTTCCTCTTCAGCATGGAAGATATCCTGAGTTGGCCCTGGGGTGAAATGAAGCATCTCACCGAAAGGCCAGTACTCTGATGGGGATGGTGGTGAATTGACGCGATCCCAGTCTATGGCATCTATGTCTAGATATAATGACTTTGTTGGATCGGCTGGATTGTGGATGGGGGTGGTTAAGTCAATGGAGATCATGTTGATGAAATGATTTTGGTCTCCATTACCATGGGTGTGGTGACTCGGACATCCTTGATGATTTTTGTGCTCCGGATCTGGCTCTGGAGGTATTGGCACGAATGGATCGGCCCTATGTGCGGGGAGGAGGACAGGGTCTACCCTCGGCACTGATATCTCTATAGGGTCTCTGGGTGGAAGGTGCTCTCTATATGCCCAAAGTGGCAGATTCAACACTTGGTCCCACTATGCTGGGTTTAGGTGCCACTCATGCCCTGGCCCTATGTTTAGTTGTTCAAATATGTCATCAATATCCAGGGGGTATTGTTGCTGCATCTTCCACATGTGATTGAGATATGCCATCTCAGTTTCATCTTCATAATCACTATCGGAGATCCAAAGGCCTTCGTTGGTTCCAACAACTATTTGCGACATTAGAGGCTCATCTTGCTCGAGCAAATTGATCTGGCCCCATCGGGGTTGTTCCGCTCTCTATGGGGGGACCTAATTTTCTTGAGGTGGCACTTGCTCGATTGGAGCATCCAAAGGGAACATTGCCAAGAGGCTTTCTTGATAATCATCCATGGGGGTCACTTGTGAGTGATTGCTATCCGATTCAAAGGGGTCCCATGGTGCTACCTCATATTCTGACTCATCTTCTAAAGATCCTTCTTGACCTTGTCTATACCCCTCTTGTAGGTGAGTTCTCGAACTTTCTCCTTTCTCGATTAAAGGGAAGGGGTTGTTGAGGTCAACAAGGTTGGTTGTCAACAATGGGAGATAATCCCCCAATGTATATGTCATGTTAGGATTGGCATATGGATCTAATGCCAACCCATCCTTGTTGCCTATCCCTAGGCCTTGCATGTTCTCTACCAAGATGTCCAAGGGTAGGGGTGGTTGAACCCTACTCCTGACTTGTCGTATGGCATCTGATATCTTGGTTGGCAAAGAACTCGCACTCCTTGCTCATATCTGCCTAACCCATATCCATGCCAATTGCATTGGCCAAGATATCTCAAAGCGAAATCTGGGTTGGACAAATAGTTGACATCTTCAACAAAGGGCTCTTCATCTTCTTCCTCTTGCATGTAAGGTTCAATGCCATTATCAAGGCCCCCATATACAAAGTTTGTCTGGTTTGGCGGGTAGCCTAGAGGAACAATAGTACCTATGGGGAGGCGAGGTCTCCCCATGTCCTGCATGGACTCAAGTGTGGGTGTTGCTACAATGTTCCACACCAGATACTCCCCTAGGCCCGTATTGGCCATTTCAACGATGATTGTTGGCGATTGAGGGGGAGGGAATGGAAGTTCTTCCTGAGTCCACTCCATGTCGGGTGAACTAGGAGCCTCGACTTCCATTCTGCTAGGCATCTCTTCGGTAGAGATGGTTGAGACTGATGGCGGTGCCTCTTCCAGGGGTTTCTTCCCTTTGTCCTTCGGTGTGGCCATCGTAGGTGGCATCGTTGGTGAAGGACTAGATGATGAAGATGGACCCGAATGGGGATTTGATGGACTTGTCAATGGGGATGCCTATGGAATCGGACCCTGTTTAGATGGATTCAACTAAAAATCCAAATGCGTTGATGGAAGGGTCGATTGCGGCATTAGCTGCACCGTATTGCAATACTTGAAGGGCTCCAAGTCTATCGGGACTACATGCACTTGCCCTTCAAATGTATACTTTAAGCATTGATGAGCTATCGAAGGGACACACTTCATGTCCCTGATCCATGGCCAGCCCAACAAGATGTTATAGGCCATCTCACCCTCCAAGATGTGGCACAATGTAGGTATAGTCTTTTGTCCCACTTGGATGGGTAGGACAATTGTGCCAACTATCGAGCATATTGCATCATTGAATGCTCGCAGTGTATAGGTGGAGGCCACTATGTGAGATGCGAGCAACTTTAGGTGCTTCAATGCCATTATTGTAATGATATTATTGGATGAGCCAGTGTCCACCAACACCCTCTTATATGGAATCTCATTGACCCATGCGATGACGTGCAGGGGTGGATCCGCCATGTCACCAGTCACTGATTTCAATTCATCCTCTCTAAAGGTGATGACTGGCTCGGTGCATCTTTTGACATGTCCCACAAAGTTGTTGAAGGAGTTTGCTTCATGGGGCTGCAACTCGATGGCTTTTAGTATCTCCATTAGAGCCTCCCGATGGGGCGATGATTGTTGTATGAGCTCGTAGATGGAGAGCCTAGCCGATGTGGTCCTCAAACTCTGGGTGAGTTTGGTTCGAATTATGGCCATTGGTCTAGGTGGAGGAGGTTGCGTAAGGTGCTGTTGCGGTTGTGACATTGTTGGCACCTCTCCTGTAGCTATCATGGGGGCAGCTGTGCTCGGGTACCTCTTGTTTCGAGTCACTATACTGATCATCCCTACATACCCCTGCATGGGGCAGTTCTGTGTTACCTCATTGACTTGTAGGGTCTTTGCCTATGCATCATGGGTAGGCAAGGGGTCCTTAAAGACCTCCATTTGTTGGTTGCTTGGTGCCACGGGATTATCCACCGCTAATGTCTTGTTATCTATTAGGTCTTGCACCAAGCCTTTAAACTTCCAACATGCATTAAGGTCATGTCCCTTCCATCTGTGGAACCTACAGTACAAGTCTTCCCTATAGCCCTTAGGTTTTGGTGCATTGGGGTCTATGGGTTGACTCTCGGGCAGGTTGATCAAGTTTGCCACTGACAAGCGGTCAAACAGGGAGTCTCTGGACTCTGTGTAAGGTGTGAATTGTCGCCTAGGGTGACGCTGCTGATTTTGTTCTTGCCTCTAATTTTCTCTGTCATAACTGTTAAGAGGCACCACCTGATAGTTAGCCTTTTGGGGTTGTGTTGCTTGTGCAGGCTTAGGGATGTTTATAGCAACCTGATTGACCGCAACGGGTTTCTGTTGCATGGTCCCTATTTTGGTGTTCTTAGACCATTCTTTCTTCTTTGGCTTGGCTATCTCACCATCCTGAATCTTGATCTCCTCAATGATTCTAGCTTGCACTAGAGCTTCCTCTAAAGTGGCATATTGTTGTAGCTACAATAGCATGGAGATCGATCTCAAATAGCTCTTTGAGAACATTTGGGTGAGGTCGAACATAGGAGGGAGGTAGGGCAGCTTTGAAAGCAAAGTCCTCCATCGGTTCCCATAGGCCGCCATGGTTTCTTCCTCATACTTCCTGAGGCTAGCTAGGTCACTTAGTGATGCCTTCTTCTTGGTGTTGAAGGTGAAGCATTCGAGGAACGCATCCACTAGCTGATCTAAGTTACTAATGTTGTGCTTTGGCAATTGAGTGAACCAATCCGAGGTAGGGCCTACGAACATGGTGATGAATGTTCTTAGCAGCAAAGCATCATTGTCCTGAATGCCAAAGCATTGGCTCAGGAATCTAGTCACATGCTCTTGGGCATCTTCCTCCCCTCTAAAGATTGCCAACTGAGGCAGTTTAAAGTGTTCAGGGTAAGGGGGTGCCGGCACTGATGGATGCACAGGATGACTATGGAGTTGGCATAAAGTGGGATTTTGGGGCCCAAAAGTCTTGGTCTCCATAGACTCCAAGCACTCTAGCAGCACTTTATATGCATCAAAAGATTTAATCTCTTCCTCCTTAGTTTGTTCCCATTGCGGGTTACGGGGAACTTGAGGCCTATAGAGGGGTGGCCGAATAGCGCCCCCTCTGCCTTGGTAGGGCATTTTCGCCCACTCTTCTTCTTGCTCATACTCCTCATAAGCTTCTTGAGGAGTTCTCGGGTGAGACCCATGACCATGGGTGGGCACCCATGGAGGGTACCCATCATTGTTCCTGGGAGTGGCCTCCCGCTCAGGTCTAGGGGGTCTCGGAGGTAGCACTTGGTAAGGTCTTGGAGACCTATCTTGCACTAAGGGGTTATGCCTCTCGTACCTTTCTACCCTCTATGTTTGAGGGGTTGGAACCCTCTCAGGCATAGTGTTGTGGAGCAGCTCATCTATTTGGCATCGAATGCACTCTTTGCTAAGGCGATATAGATGCTCTAGCTGTTGTTGGTCTTGCTCAAGCTGCATGATCTACGCTTGGTGGGTGACATGTCTAGAAAATTCTAGGTCGATCTGCTCTACCGTCTTGAGTCTAGGAGGCCTAGATGCCTCTCCTACACATCTGTCTCGGTCATGGTGATCCAAGATTTCTATAGGTCACTTCCCTCTATCGAGGTTAGCGGCATTCACCTGAGGTTCTGGCCTCAGTGGGTGACCCTGATAAATAGCAGGTGCGGAGGCGCATTGCTCCCACACTGTATATTGCTCTTGAGGAATGTAGTGGTCTTCCTCATTTTCCCTTTCATAAATGTGAAAGGGGCGGGCGGAGTTGGCTCACCCTCCCGAAGAGCCTTGTGCTCTGGATTTGTCCTATTGTTTCTGACAATAAGAGGGGGTAAAGGAGGGATGATGTAATCATGTGGCCCCTCCTGATGGACCCTATGTTGTCCTAGCACTTCATCGCATGGTGGCCACTCGTAGCGAGCATCTAAGGGAGCTTTCCCATCTATGTTGAGTGCCACGTGTAGAGACTCCTCCTGAAAGGGTCTGTGCTGGGTGGGCGTGCCCCTCGAAGGGGTGCCTCTATAGTCCCATTCCATCAAGGTACGATGTGGACTATCTCATGGGTCAGGCCACCAAGGTGGAATGACCAAGTCCTTGGGGCTATAGCGGAGGTGACTTGTGCCCCCTTGTACACTCTCCGTAGCTTCCGCCCTTGATTGGGCTTGGCTACGGGTGTACACCATGGTGGTGTCTCCCTACAAGATGCGTAGATTTTTATTTCTTTTTATGATTTTTATGCTACACTAAACAGAGGGAACCACACAATCAAAGCAGTGATTATCTCGTTTATAGATTAAAGGTGTGCCCTAAACCTGGTTTAGTGTGTTTTGATTTTTGTTTTGATAGTTTTGTAAAGAACGTTTTGTAGCAAATGCAATATGATGGCTCTTATGACTCCCAAAAATGGTCGCCCCTTCGATATACCATTGCCAGGCCATTATACCAAACCTCTCTATATACCCGCCCTTACGTGAGGGAAACTATTGGTACGTGAGAGCAGAATGGTACGTGGAACATAGGCGGTACGGAAGGGGGATCACCCTATTTTTGACACCTACCATAGAAGACTTATCCTCATGCACTGGGAATCACCCCAGCTACACTTGGTCAGCTTTCATCAGGATTTACGTCTAGCAACAGTAGCGATCGGGGTTATGGATGCAAAAATTCAAGCCAAGGTGGTGATGAAATCCACCGTTGGTCTTGATCAAGGGTTGGGGTTTTACGACCAGCTCCTTGGTGTTTAAATTGCCATGTGATGTGTGGGGTTCTTTTTATTTTGCATAAAATAAAGCAAACATGCAGTAAAAACTTTCCCTAAGCAAGCAAATAACAAAAAATAGAAAAAAAAATAGAAAATGATAGAAGGTGTTTAGGACCTCTACCTCTTCTCTGCCCAAATAGGATGCCTCTGAGTTTCTGTTCTAAAACTACATAGAGAGCTATTCATCCCTGGGTGGGATGAATAATAGAGTTGTATTCATCATAGGGTGGGATGAATGCCCATTCACCCCTGGGTGGCATGAATTTCAGCTCTGTACTCGTCATAGACTGGAATGAACAATAGTCCAACGTTTGAAAACTTGGTACCTACAAGCAAAAACAAGCAATTTTTGATCAAAAGTTTGATCTCAAAAATAGAGGATAGGGTCCCACCATGATCACCACTGAAAGCATGAGGATATGAAAACAAAAAGGAAATGCCAAGATGCGATGTAAACGAAACTAAACTTAATGCTAAATCCTACGAACTGAAATGCATGAAAGGAGAGAAACATAAACGCATTGAAACAAGGTATAAAAGTGAATATGGAGTACAACCCTTTTTATTAATATGCTTTAGAACCCAGTTACAATCCGTCTCCTCCCTTTTCAGGGGCTAGGAGCGTTAAATATGTTCTTGTCACATCAACAGATGGTATTCCTTCTTCCGCGTGCCCACATGTAGAATGGGCGGACCAAACGTCACCGCCACTTGCGTTGATGAGTCTTGACTCCTTGCTGCTCCTCTAATGTCGAGATCCTACGTTCAAGGAAACAGAAAATAGTCAGTAGCACCTGTAGATAAAATGAAACATGCAATCCCCAAGCCTACGATTAGTGCATGCAAAAAATAAATAAAATGATAACTAAATAGCATCAGAATGATCTAAAAATTTAACAGAAGCATGAGGACATTACCAGGAGGGCACTACAAATGGAACAGTCAAAAAATTCACCACGGATTTCTAATCGCTCTGGGGTGGGACGATTAGACCTACAACAAAATGTCAGAAAGCACTATCCCAAATGTCACATCCGGGAAGCTCCAAATCACCTACAAAGTTGGGGGTTAGGTAAAATGGGGTATTTTGGGATGACCCAGATGGTCAGATTTTTCCAATTCGGCCTCTATCACCAGGAATTTGATGATGCTACCTGCATGTTAGCAAAAGCGAGAAATGACAAAAACATGATCAAAACTACTCAAAATGATGTGAAATTTGAATGACAACCTATCTAAGCAACATAGAATCAGATGCAAAAATAATAGAAAGGAAATCTACTACAGATTTCTAATCGCTCTGGGGTGGGGCGATTAGGACTACAGTAGTGCGGGGGGCACCCAGGGGCAGGACGCCCACCGTTTGGGGCCCGATTTTGGCACCAATCCACTTGGGATGGGTCCAAAACCTCTTGTGGGGTGTTTTCGACAAATTTGGTAGGATGTTATGGCCAAATGTCGGGTTTTGGTCCGGATTGTGCTTCCAATAATCACCCAATGACCTCCCTTCCAAAAGAGATCAAGGATGTGAAAGGCACAAATCAAAAGGTGTGAGGATGTAAAATGGCAGCACTTCATTGCTCAAAATGCTCCTTCTCTATATTTTTGGGGTGAGAAGACTCACCATTTTATAGACCTGACGGTCTCTTTGGATGAGCATGCAGAGGCGCCACTTGGCAATCATGCCTTCCCAGGGGGAGAAGATTCCTCCCTGATTAGGGGCTCCATGACTGCCCCTGTAACTGCCTCTAGCGCTCAAAAATGCTCACTCACACTCCCATGCAATGAAGGAAGAGTTAAGTGGTGGATCTGAGCTGCCATTTGTCAAGATTTGACTTTTTGCCCATCAAACCTGCTATTCGCCCCACCCTGGAGCGAATACTGCTAATCGTCCCAGGGTGGAACGAATACCAGTTTGTAATCATCCCTGGGTGGAACGAGTAGAGAGCAGAGTGCCTGAAAGGTGCCAAATTGACCTCTGACCTTCCAAAACTATTGTGTGAGTGGTTAGGACCACTGTTTAACCTCTGGGGGCTGCCCTAGGGGTTGTGTGTGTCAATGCGATCAGTGTTTGCAGTCACATAATCGGATTGGTGTTGTTTTGGTGTCTACAATATGATGCACAATTTTGTTAACAAGGAATGTCCCATGAGCAATATTAGTTTACATTTACAGTTAACGTTTATTAGAACTAGTAATGGATGTTGCACTTATTTTTCCAAAAAATGACTCTTTTATTAAGATGCAATGGTTTATGCTTTGTTTCAAGAATGAGCCTTGAAAGAAGTAAAACAATATTTATGTATTTTTTAATAATATATGCATGGTATTCTGCTGCAAAAGAATTGAATGCTAAACCAAAAAGGAAGTAATATTGAAATTACATTCAATTAGTTAAGTAACTAAACTTCCTAATGAAAGGAGATATAGAAATAATTAAACAAAGGAATTAATAAATATCATGATGGAATGTAAGGTTAGATAGGAGTTGGTCACTCCTATCATGAGATTTGACATTGACCATGTCATAATTCTCTCGATTACTTGCTATCCTGATTGATGTTGGTTCAAACATACTTGAATGTGAACTGTAGACATGTTATGTTTCAAAAAAATATTGTATCTTCAGTTAGGATCATAATTTGTGGTTTTTATAGTTGGTATCAGAGCATGGGCTAGTTAATGGACTCTAATGTTAGGTATATGTTAGAAAAAGTATTGGGTATTCTTAAAACCTATAAATTTTCTAAATGAACCACAAACTGATAAAAGTTTGGTAAGGGAATAGTAAGTGCTTGAAGGCTAGTGATGTGTAAATTATTTTTATCCCATGCATGAATTCACTAGTAAATCAATATGGAAAAGTGAATGGAACCCCCACAACTTGTGGATCTTAAGTAACTAAGATATCGTTGAGAAATGGTACTTAGCATTTTTAGTTTTGAGCTAAACCTATTCCCTAATAAAGTATTGTATGATGAAAAAATTTAAGAATGATCAAGTGGGAAAAACTTAGATCCTATTTTTTATCATAGAGGTTAAGGATGCAAGTAAGATATATGATAAACATGGGGTGTCTATTTGGAACTATTTTATGATCACATTAACTATCCATTGTGCACATAGCTCTATCTAAGCATTGCATTTGATTGATATTTTTTCTTCATGGAAGAATAATTAATATTCAAGTCATAGGCCTACTCCTTGGTTAGTTGGTTCTATGGAGCTAGCTTAACATTTGATTTAAGTTAGTAAGGAAAAATTGGCATTTTTTATCTTAACCAGGTTACCATAGGAGAATTTCCAAAGTGTGGTATAAATATTTACCACTAGTTTTATTACAGGAGGGTTGGCCACTTTGATGCCACAAGATAGACACTAACCACATTGATTCTTGTGAAGTGCAAGCCTTGGACTTACTTGGAAATTCATATTAAGAGAACCACATGGAAATTTTTCTAAAAGTAACCCATGGCAGGTCCTTTACCTCCTTTGTATACAACTCACTTACCTCCTCGACATACAACTTCTCAAATAGTGAATAACACTCTTTTTTATCATCCTTCTCCCCTTATTCCTATGCCAAATAATGTGTCTCCCATTCAAAAACCATTCCCTAGAACCTTAAACCCTCATAATCCATCTACTATTATTCCTTCTAGGCATACTCCCCAATTCACTGATGCTACTCACCCCTTCTCACCTACTCCAAGAAAAAATGATTCTTTGGAGTTTCATGCTACCCATTTTTATGCTTAGCTTATAAAACCTACTCCATCCATTTCTTCTCCTTTAGTTCACCCTCCTTCACTATCCCAACCATCATCATATTTTTCACCTCCTCCAATCCAATAAAACCATAATACTGTTTCACAACACACATGGCACAGAACACTCTATGTATCAATTTTGATGACCAATCTTGGTCTAGGGGAGTACAATGTACATAATGCTTGTATCTCCCCCTAATATACAAACCATCAAATATTTTGGTCATCCCTATGATGTCCCTTTAAATATAGACACAATCATCCCATTTGGTCTACCAATAAATCAAATAAATTTTTTCTATGGGAGTATTTACACCACATTTGAGAAGCCTGTACCCAAATATCTTAAAGCTCAATTTTGTAAAAATATTGATTATATGTCCAACCATTCCTTTGCCATGTGATATTTTCAACATTTCAATTGGCATGGGTTTGGCCTAGTAAAATATAAATAGGGCCTTAGAACCCTTATCAACCCCCTACATCATAAACCAAGACATAGATATAGTCCAGGATTCCCTTGCACCTACATAGAACTCCTCATGTAGAATCTCAATAGCCTCACTCTTGATCCCAAAATAGATGACCTTGATGAACAACCAAAACTAGATTATGATGATCTTAATGGGAATCCCTCTCTACAATCTATGGTGGATATTCCTTCCATATTTTTCCAAGCATCTTCAATCAACATACCTTCTATAGACACCTCATATGATGAACTCCTCCCAACCTTTGATGATATCATGATTGAAGCAAATAGCTTCGATGGTATATCTCTTTGCATATTTCCATTCCATATCAATACACCCAACCAAGCATCAACTACATATTCAAATAATTCTTCCTCTTCCCTTCCTCATTATTCTATAAATATGATATCTATGGACCTCTTTGCTCCACTTTGATACGTAGCTCATCCTGAACATATTCTTAGCATCGATCCAACCTGCCCTTCCCCATTTGAATTCCTTCCTTTTGAGTGCCTTCTACATCACTCTAAATCTCCATTTCTTCCTCTATCTTCTTACATCCATTAAATTGACATCACCCAAGTTGATGAGATCCATTTTTAGAATGTAGCAAATGATCTACATCTCATACCAATCCCCACTCAACTCAAATATGGCTCCCACATGCTTGGGGAAGACACCATAAATGTTGATATCAATGATGACCCCAATGACCCCCATATTATCAAACACAAAAATTCTTATCTCTCAAATATCATGCCAGCTTCCCTAAAATACTCAAGAAATACATGAAAGTCTTTGCTTGATCATACATCGATATGTCTGGTATTGATCCATCACTTGTGGTCCAAAACCTCATGCTTGACAATAGCATGACGTTGATAAAATAAAAACTCAGGAAAATGTACCTCAATCACTTTAATGGTAAAATAAGAGTTACAAAAACTCCTGGATGTGGGATTTATTCAACTAATCGACTATCCTAAGTGGGTTTCATATATGGTACCTGTTGTAAATCCAAAGGGAGGGATACACATCCCTACTAATTTTTAATATCTTAACAAAGTGTATCCCAAGGACAAATTCCCTTGCCTAACATAAACAGATTAGTTGAGTCCATCTTAGGTCATGAAAAGTCATTTCTCATGGATGGGATTTTAGGTTACAACCATATTTGGTTCAACTCTAAAGATAAATATAAAATATCCTTCACCACTCCTAGGGGAATTTTTGATATAATTTCATGCTATTTGGTCTTTAAAATGTAGGCACTACATATAAATGCACCATGAACTATATTTTTTATGATTATATGCATAATATTATGTAAGTCTATGTGGATGATTTACTAGCTAAATCCAAAAATTACCATCATCAACACATTGATGTTTGATGTGACCTTACGAAAAATTTTAGGTTTTATTGTCTCTCAATGAGGCATTGAAGTGGACCCTCGAAAGGTAAATTCAATCACATAAATGCCACCCCCTACAAACTTAAAACAACTCCACAACCTTCAAGGCAAGATACAAGTGATTCATCACTTTATTTTCCAACTATCAAACAAATGGAAGTAGTTCAATCATCTCTTGCAAAAGGAGGTAGCATTTGAATAGGATCAAGAATACCAATATGTCTTATGGCTACTAAGAAATATCTTACTTCCCCTCCAGTTTTATCCCCATATAGACCAAGATTTCCCTTCCATTTATACATATCAACTACTAATTTTGCTTTACGTACTATGCTAGCTCAAAATAATGAGGTCAATCAAGATCAAGCTATTTACTATCCATAAAATATATTAGAAAATATATGCACAACCATACCACCTATGTAATTGATATGGAAAACCCACTATAATAGATGATGGGTAGAACCTATAATAACAACATAACCACCAAATAGATAATGTTATTAAAAAAATTTGACCTTGAATTCATAAACCAAAAATCCATTAAGGGTCAGGTCATCACAGACCAACTCACAAAATATCCTCTCAAATATGACAAACCACTTCTCGTTGAACTTGTTGATGATTTAGTCTTCAACACTACTAAAGCCGAAGAGTATGTTAAACCTGAAACTCAAGCTGACCTAACACTTTTCTTTGATGGTTCTCAATGTGAACAAGAGGGAGGTGCTAGTATTATTTTATTTACATCATAAAGATCTCCACTCCTCTTTTCATTCAAAATCAACTTTCCATACACAAAAAACAATGCTAAATATTAAGCACTCATCCTCAGCCTCAAAAATACACTTGCAATGCACATAAAATTAATGTAAATATTTAATTATTTCTTTATAATTATCAACCAAGTTAAGGGAATCTATAAATATTGATGTAAAATCCTCAAACAATACAAGTAATTTGTAGAAAGTTTGTTGTCCTAATTTGAGTGGTATGCCATAGAATATTCTCCAAGGTCCACAAACTAAATTGCAAACACTATGGCCTCTTTCAGCTCTCTTATTCTATAGAAACTGTATAATAAGGTAACCCATACATATGTACAAATCCTCCACAATTCTTCTATCTCTTTGAAGACATCTCCTAACAAAATGGATGTCAATTTTGTCCAAGAAGATCCTTATGATCCTTGGTTCTCCCAAATCAAGGATTACATCAATCTAGGAATACTTTCCCTCAATTTACCTAATGCCAACAAATACATATTCAAGTAGAAATCAGTGATGTATACCCTACTCGGGGATATCCTCTATAAACATAGTTACGATGGAAATCTCCTTCACTACCTAGATCTAAATGAAGCCAACCATATCATTGTTGTAGCCCATGATGGTACTTGTGGTGGCCACTTTAGTGGAATAGCCATCACTAAGTACAATTTGTGTATGCATTATTATTGGCCCACCATGGAACATGACTACTGCACATATGTTAAAAAATGTGTTAAATACCAACAACACACTAATTTAACCCACCTACCATCCCAAGAATTACAACCCATTCAATTAATGTGGCCATTTTCTCAATAGGGTCTAGATATTATAGGTAAAATCACTCATGCATCATCAAGCAAACACAAATTCATAATTACCACCATGGAGTAATTTACAAAGTGGGTTGATGTCATTCTTCTCATCCAAACAATAGGACCTAAAATTTTTGAATTCATCACACAACACATCATATATCATTTTTGTATTCCTTCTCGAATCATTTTTAAAAATAGCACAATGCTAAAAATTAAGTGTGTTTGTGTATTATGTAATAAAATTACATCCAACATAGCTTTGAATATTTATTACTCTCAAGGCAATTGCCAATGGCCAAGTTGAAGCAACTAACAAAATAATTTATGTCATCCTTCACAAGATGGTTGTCTAATCTCATCATGATTGGTACATTCAAATTCCTCTAGCACTTTGGGCATATAGAACAAGTATCAGAACACCTACTGATGAAACTCCATTTTCACTATTCTATGGTGTTGAGGAAATTATGCCCCTAGAGTTGGAAATCCCTTCTTCAAAAATATCATTACAAGAATTCATAGATGATGACACTATTCACCAAGCTCATTGAGACCAACTTATGCTTCTTTATGAACATCAATTAAATGCCATTGAGCATCTTCGTGTTTACCAAGATCATGTTCGGTGTGCATACAAAAATAGAGTTCATGAGTATGAATTTTGAATTGGAACCTTGTGCTAAAGGAGAACCAAAAAAACCTAAACCAACCATTCCACTTACGAGATAAATTTAATCCCAATTGGTTGGGTCCATACATCATTAAACAAAAATTTGGCTCAGCATCTTACCAACTCACCAATCTTGAAGGAATAGAGGAACCCAAACCCCTCAATATCATCCATCTTCATGCATTCTATGTTTTATAACATCAACCAAGGCTCTTGTATATTCAATATCAAAAATAATAAAAATACAAAAATAATAACAATAATAAAAACAAAAAAAAACCAAAACCATCTTCCAGCGACGTATCTTGCATTTCGTGTTCTTCTTCCTCTACAATTTTTCCCTTTGTCTTCCACTTCCTTTTTCTTGAAATATTTCTCACATGGATATATCTTGATGTTGTATGATCATGCATGAGCAACTACATACCGTTTATTAGGTCTTGTTTCTTCTCTTCTTTCTAATTCATATTCTTTCCCTATTTTCTTAAATTCCTTCTCATATTATCTTCTATTCATTAGGTTTCCTATCAATGTTGTATGGTCACGCATAAAAACTACATACCTTTGATTGATTCCATTCTTTTATTTCTATATTTCTTCTCTTTTTTCCATATCCTCTTCATATTTTATAATTCTTTTTTCTCTACACTCTTTTTGTACAAACATTTATGTTTATCATTTGTTGTGCTTCTCATTCATTGTTCATGTTGATACCACAAAATATCTACATTCATTAAATTTATTTATATTCATACATCACTCAATAAATCTCCTAATGTACTATTTGTCAAACTTTTGGATGCATACACATGCATTAAACAATCTCACTTGTTTTCTTTAATCAATAACATGTCATTCACATATGTTAATGCATATCTAGATGTATTTTACAATGTCACTATATCATGCATGTCATTGTGTTTCCATGTTCCTCATCATGTTACAACTAGCTTGCATATAGGTAACCATCAACTTGCACACGTATTAGTTTAAAAAAAGAGCAAAAACCACAAACACACTAGTTAGCACAACTATTATGATGTCTTGTTCAATCTAATTCTCATGTTGCTTGGTAATGGAAGACATTTCTGTTATTCAATCATTTTTAGTTTCTCTAATCAACCTTTGTCAAAATTCATCAAATTTTTAAACAATTTTAGACTTCCCCTGGCTGACTTGAGTTATATCTTGGACTAGAAACATCTCAAACATTAAAACAAATTTTGAGCATATGGATAATAACACCTTGAGTATGCTAGCCACCAAAGTGAAAGTTACCTTTCTCATCCTATCATTTGTACAATCCAAATCTAAGCATCCACAAAAGGACAAAATACAAAAAAAAAAGCAAAAAGAGCACTAAAGATACACACGCAAAATCAAAAGTAATTAAAAAAGAGCACTACCAAACAACTTGAATCATTGGTAGCCTTAAGTATTTTAGACATCTCCACCATGGCTATAGATGCATGTATTGTAGTGGAGTATACCTTCTAAATGGTGATATGTCTGTCACATTAGCGACCTTATTTCCTATAGATCATTGTGCGCTTGTGGATGAGCTAGCTTATACTAGCTAAGTTTACAATTGGTTAGTCCAACCTCACTCAAAATAGATAAATGAATATTATTGTACACACACTAGTTTATGATACGTTTAACCTCACTATGGTCAATGATTTCTACATAATATTAACTGACTAGTATATGATATTGATTTCTCAAACTAAGGTGTTTGATTTTTTAGAAATTCTTCTAATGTCCAAAATACCTAGGAAGCCAAAACGAACAACATCATGGCTATTTCTACCAAACAGTAGTGTTGTCTTCATAGCATTAGCCCACTATTCACTCAACATGGTTCTATGTTCATTGTGCATATTTGAAAGCTGCATACTCTAACCATAATTTATATAACCTACGTATGCCTATTGTTAGCTTTGCATTCATCATACATATTGCATATTTGCTTGCCTTATATTTTGTTAATATGTTTGTGTGACTATTAATGTGTGATTGATTAATGAAAATCATTTGAGATTATCAAATCTCAATACATGCATTCAAAAATATACCACATATCAAGCATACACACGATATGTTTTTTGAATACATATAGTTTCATTTCTAAACATTAAAAAATAACAAAGGAATGCTACATCTCATATACTATCTATCAAACCACATACATTGGTGCATGATCAGATATACTAAACATCTAAAAATATATATCATACACAATAAAAATCATCACATATAATCATAAATGTCCATCATATATCATATATCAAAATGTTATGTACATTATAATTTTTTTTTGTAGGTTACATCACGTGCCACACTACACATCCTCATCCTCATCTCATACAAGTACAATAAAAACATACAAAATCAATGGCATATATTTTATGCTAGAAATGATATCAACCCTACTAACCACTAGGAGTCTCCCGACTCCCCTCATGCACCTTGGAAGCCTCCTCAATGCTCCTCTACATCCTCTTTCTATATTGTATTAGGTTGGATCCCCCTACCTATAATATTATAGGCTCCATAACTAGAGGTACTATTGGGACCACTGACTACATGCTCTTATGGATCCATCATGATTTATATTGAGACTCTAAATATAATGAAATCAAAAAACTCTGTCTCACCATCTCCAACTCTAAAATTGACACTCTTTCTCTCTCAAAAATAGAGAGCCTCGACATCATCTTGTGCTAGTTGCAAGTCACAAATATTAGCACCTTGTACCCTCAATTGTCCCACCTCCTCTTGAATCTTGGTCATCTTTATTTCCATAGCATCTCACTCACTCTATAAGCTATGCACCTCTACTATGGCCCTCTCTAATATCATTGGTGTTATATCTCTCTCTGCTTAAGCCTTGTCCTACTCACCCATCACTATAGACAATCGATCCTCAAGCTCCTATCTCCTTGTAACTACTGCATCTAGCTCTCATTGTAGTATCTCTATCTACTAGAGATACTTCTTGCTCTATTGTTATTCTCATCCTATCCAAGGTCTCAACAACCTCCTTATCAATAATATGTGCCTCTACCTGCCTCACTCTCCCTCGTAACATATCTACCTCCTTTGTTGCCTCCATAAACTCCTTCATATCTATATCCAAGAGGTCACACACATCACCCTACCATAATACCTCATTTTATCCACCCTCATTTATCTCTCTAAGAACCTTTTGTTATGTATCTCCTATATCTCCCTCTATCACTACTCCAAAAGGACTCACTCCACTATTTGTCAATGTTGCACTCATTGCCTATGAGCCAAATCCTCCTCTACCTCCTCATACTCATTCCCACTAATATTTTTCACTATATTTGGACCACCTATTATTTTCCCAATGCTACTATTTGTTGACTTAGTCTCACCCACTACCCACTTCAATCCACCAACTACTACTATCTCTGCATCTCCAAAAACATACACAACCCCCACCTTGGGGCTTCCACCTTTAGGTTACCCACTAGGCATCATACTATAGCATGGCCATAACATAATCCATGGTTGGTATCACCATATTTGAATCCCTCGCTATGTCTAAGGGGTCCACTTGTGGTTACCTCCCATGATCTCCCTTGACCTTCCAAATCACCATTGGTGGATTATACAACCTCTGTCATAAACTGAATTATCTCAATACACATAAAAATAGAAAAAAAATTATTTGACATCCATGGTGACCAAAAACCTATCTACCCCACCTCACTTGGACCAACTCATCCATGTCCTTCACCTACACTGGTGCTCCCCTTCATAAATACTAGGTGATATCCTGGAGCATCAAGTTGTCCAACACCCCTCAATAATATAAATCATTAGCCTCATACGACCTCTTCACCCACTCATACATATCCATATACCATATTAAGGTGTACAATACATCCTCACCCATAAGCCTATATACCTCATAAGGTAATCCCACTAGCCTCTTCATAATTATATGCTCCCAAGCCCATAGTTGTATTAACAAACTACAACTCAACCCTATGTGTGTCATCATCTGGATACCATGCAAATCACTAAATGTTTGTAATAACAATATAGCCACCCATGCAAACTACATTGATGTGTCCACCATATTACATATTATCCCAATCATATTCCAAGGAAACCTCATCCCTAATGATTTTAATAGTACATAATTAGATATCAACACCATCACCAACACATGTCTTAGCAATAACTCATTTATCTTCTAGTAATCCTCATATAACACACCCATGCTACTAATACCCACCACCCACCATGCAAGATGAAAGGCTCTTTGTAGCAACACACCCCTCTATCGACTATTCATTACTATCACTGTAACTTCCTCTATAAGAAGCCTATATATCCTATACACATCCTCCAACGTAATCATCATTTTCCCTATTGTAAAATGAAAGGTGTTCCTAATTGGATCCCAACACTCACATAGCATTGATAGTTAAGAATAGTTACAATGGATAGCTACCATGTGTGCCATTCCATAAAAACCCATCTTACATAGGCAATTTGGATCAACTGTCATCCACACATCCCTTAAATCATCCAATAACAACCAAAGTGATGCCTTCATACCAACTCCTTCACCTACCATCATTTCCCCCCATATTTTAGATACAAAATATAATAATAATTATTCCAAACGTGATCATATAGGTCCTCCATATGATCAATAAAATCAAGGTAGATTCGTCTACCCATTTATCTAAAACCCTCCCTTCACAAAAAATCTCATGATTCAACACAAAAACATGCAAACATACACAAAAACACACCAAAATATTCATGCACATCAAAAACCATGCTAAAAAACAAAAAAAATACAAACAAAAAAATCCAACAAACACATACACTCATGCACACAACACCCTACAATCATCCCTCTTTTTTCCCATACAACCTACACTAGCCTATTGTTTTTCTACAATTTCATTTTACTAAACATTAAGCCCTAAGGTTCATTTTATATTCTAAAATCCAAAAATAGGGGAAAAAATTTAACTAACCTTCACTACACACCCTCCAGTCCTATCTCTTACCACACACTTGACTATCTCATAGGCTTATGTCTTTAATCTAGCAGCATTCTACATCACAAACTCAACCTCACCACCCCTCTCCTCCTAATTTTCTTTATTTGCACAATAAAAATGACTTGTACACCCTACGATCATGCCTCTATAGGTGCACACCATTCATCTATATGGAAAGGTATGGTCACATATGATTGAACCCCTCCGTACAATCAAATAATTTGTTCCAAAAATTTGTTGCAAAAAAAATCATTTTTTATTTATTTATCATATCTTTTCTCCCCACCACTCGCTCAATGACCACTTTATCAAGTGATTCATCATTTTTTCTCGCTTCTTCACCCATAAACTCATCACTTGATGGGGTAGACATTATACACTAAAGTTGCCTTGCATAGAATCAATATTTAAACACTCAATATTGAAATTGCATTTGTCCAAGAACTTTTTCTGAGACCATCATAGCCCCTCCTTTGTTGGAATAAACAAAAGAAGAATTTATCTTCTTAATCAAACTCCACTCCAAAAAAATATTGGTATACCCCATGCCTATGACTATACGGTTACACATACACACATGAATGGAGCATCATGAGGACACCTACAAATGACTAGTCAACTTATCATATTAAATCAAGCTTAATAATCTATCAAAGATAAAGTTTCAAGGGTACTCATCCCTTCCATAATTGGGGCATCTTACATTGATCATGAAGCAATACAATTTTGCATATCCCCCTCAAAAAATCATCACAACATAAAAAAATCTATAAAAAATCATAATTAATCATGAGTCAACCACAATCACCCACTATCAATTCATCTTTCACAATCTATCACCAATCCAATGTCATAAGATTTTTTCCTACATCGTGTTTTCACACAATGTTGTACAAAAAGGGGTAAATATAGACACCTAAAATTATTATCCCTTCCCTATTGTAACAGTTGATTAATTTACAAAACCTCTTTAATTTTACATAATTTACCTAAAAATACTATTCATCCACTTAATCCCCTTTTGACATTAAACCCTTTTCTACACTCATCCCTTGGTCACCATATGGCCACCCCTTTGACCTGGCCTAGGGACACATCACCCTAATATACCCTTTGACTAGCCTAGCCTCCACCTAAGCCTAATTTAATCTAGCCTAACCATGGTCAGCTCTTAACCTTGGTCAAAATCCACATCATAGTCAACCCTAAACTCAGGGTCAACCTAACCCTAGTTAGACTTAACCCTTACTCCCCACATATTCCTATGTACATTCAATACCAAAAATGATATTTGAAGAGTTTTTTATTTAAGGCATTGATGATTCATCATCCACCATGCCATAATGGGTGAAGAATTTCATCCCCCATGCATTTATGAGGCATGGTGCACCCATGCCCATTTATTGCATGCGGATGGGTGAAGACTTTCCTCCACCCAAACTTATTCATGAGACATATACCTCACCTCCCTTCCTAATATTTTCCAATTCTATAAATAGAAGACCATTTTTAATATTTAGAAATATCACACACTTACATACCTAGACTTTACAAAAATCACTTTAGAGGCCTTTGCACTCAAGCCCTCACTTACCATCAACCACCATGGATTCTAACATGTGCTTCTTGTCATCCCTTTTGTTTTGTAAATTATTCTTAATTTCAAGTTCAAAATGCTACCAACTTGGATAAGAGCTCCAAAAACACTAAAATAACCTCCCCATAAAAGCAACTTCTTATCTAGATAACACAGAGCTGATCGTAGGGATAGATACGCACATATAGACTATACCCAAGGGTACAATTCCCTCCAAGGATCATTTTTAGATTATTTTGCTCATAACTTGCACATCCGAACTCAAAACATCGCCAAATTTGGAGGGTAGTCTCTTGATAGCCTAAGGTTACCTCCAAATTTTATTCCATTCTAATTGGCATAGAGTCAATTGTATGGAAAGGTAAGGTCAAGATTTTTTTACTCATAACTTGAAAATTCATACCTTAAATGCCACCAAATTTGGAGGGTTGTCTCTTAATAGCCTATATAAGGTCCCCTCCAAATATCATTCCATTCTAATCAACATAGCTCCAACCATACCCAAAGGTATAGTCAGATCCAAGGACCTATTTCAACAAGCAACATAGTAGAAAACCCTCAAATTAGGTAAGCAACATTGTCCTCATCAATTTTGTGATTATTTTCAATACTTTTGTAATGCATTAGGCTATAATTCCTTTGTATTTATCTTTCATTACAAGGGGTCTAATTGAGATAGGCCCCATAAATATTACTAACATTTTTTATTGGATTATGTAGGTTCAAAGGACTTCTACAACCAGTAGTGGCACATGTGTAGTAATACCATGGCCATTACCCTTGAGGTGCTCGTAGAAGACCCTTGGTGACATTTACCAATTCAATGAAAAGAGGGTTTCCACCTTGTAAGATCCACAATATAGCTCATGGGGTAATTTTATAAAAGGAAATATCTTGTAAAATCCTTTTATCAGTTAATGTAAATGGTATATTTTCTTTGAGTTACAGGTTTCATTGGGGACTCTAACACAATTGGGAAACTAAACTATACAATGAGACACTATAGGTACCATTGTATGTGCCAAGGAAGTGGTTTCAATTGAGGCTACTAAAAGTGAACAATGACCAAGATAAATAACACATATTTTTTAAAGAGTTTAGAGTATAAAATGAGCAACACAATAGGTAAGGAGAAGAAGAACCACACAAAAATAGGTGTAGGAAACACTAATTATTTTATATGTAGATGATGAGATACAAACTATAGTTGATGCCATAGAAACATCACCATTGTTAGAGGAAGTGCCTAAAGGAGAAGACTTTGAGTGTGATGATTCATGGCCAATGAATGTGGATATGATAAAGAGCTATGCTATAACACCATTGAGGTTGTTTGTAGATGATATGGAGAGATGTGGTTCACCTCCATTAGATGATAAACCACTAGTTGAGTGCACATCTATAATAACCTGGACCATGATACCAACTCCATCCATATCAAAGGAAAGAAGAAATAAGAAGGTTCAGCAACCTGCGTCAAAGCATGTTTTGTGGTAGAAGGGCCAAAGCAGTAAACCACCTAAGGATGAACCTGATAAAGGAAACAAGATAGTGGATATGGTAAAAAAATAAACTAATGCAGAGGGTGATGTAATAACAAAAATTTAGGAGGGTACTATGGCTAAATAAAAAATCAATCTAAAGGGTTGCAGTGGAGAAGACATTGAAGAAATAACCACCAAATATGACATAGAGTATAAACTAGAACACTGATGAATATGTGAGCATTTCATGATAGAATTACCTACCTTGAGACAATGTCTAATTCACAAAAATACAATTAATGAATAGTTTGATACATTTTTTGAGAATTTGAATGGATTATTTGATAGAATCTAAAGCATTTTCTAAGTTGGTTGTGTTGGGAACTAGTGACTAGTAAATGAGGATGGAAATAGAATTGGGTAAGTTGGTTTGTTGGGCCTAAGATGAAGAATGCATAAAAAACTTTGTAGTGATTCATCAGATGTAGCCATGGGAACTAGTTGTTAGAAATAGTAGTATTCAGTTAGTGCTAGAAGTGAAGAATTTTCCAGAAGGAACTTTGGTCTTGTATTGACATCCATCATGAACCTATGTTTATGAAAGAAGTAGGAATATACATCCTAAATTTCTAGGTTTAAAAATAATGAAACTAGCATCTTGGTTGGTAAATTCATATGCCATTATTAATTTCTTAGTATATCTTATTCAATGATAAGTGATAGTATTGGATGTTGGAAGGAAAACATCACTGGGATGTCAAATCAAAGTTGGCAAGAAGAACAAGTTTATTCATAGCTAGAAGCTAAAGGAAGAAGAAGCTAACCAACTAAGTATGGTGGAAGGATAACTTTAGCAAGAGTAATAGATGCCAAAACAAAGCTAGCAACAATGTGAACCAAGACAAAGAGTATGAGGTAAGACAAGAACAACATAATCAATTAATTCGTCAGATAAAACGAAAATGTGCAATGAGGGAACAAAATCGAGGTAAAGATACAAGATATTCTTCACTAGGATCAACTTATTGTTGAGCATGATGAGCAACTAGTAATAATTATAAGGAATAAAATTGAATCAAGAAAAAAGGAGGATGCATTTAAGGCTAGGCTAGCTAAATTTGAGTAGAATCCACATCACTATAGATTATAGTAAGCTCATTATAGGCCTATATTAAAAGGTTGAAGGGGGATATATAAGCCTCAAAGCTAAAAATATAGAAGATAGGAGAAGTTCCTATTCCAATACCTCATCCTCAACATAGATATATCCCTCAAGATCACTAATAGTCGGTGATAAGGGCATCGACTAATCTAGAGGAAAGGGCAGATGTAGATGCTAGTTTTGACTTTTCACCTTAAACCCAAAACTAGAAATAAGTGTGTCATAATCCAAGTATGTGCATAGTTAAGTTTAGATGTTATAAGTTGATGTCATAAGTTTTATTGCAATAGTTCATGCAATAATTTGTAATGTTGAGTAAAGTATTAGTTAATATGTCGATGAGTAACAATTCTATGTGTTGTCATGTAGTTGGAAATGAAATGAAATGTAAAAGTATGATAAATGTAATGTAAGTTAGTGAGGTGTCGGTTTGGTATTTGGGAATAACTACCTTCCCATAAGTTTAAATACATCCCCTCATTCATTGAGTGAGAACATGGTAAACATTGTACTTAAGCATAACTGTATTGAAGGGATGCATATTTGTTAATATCAATATCACCATTCAACCATTACTAGTGTATATCTATTGTATGTATGCATTTGAGTGATATTTCTATATATAGATATTTTGAATGATTTTCATTCATTTATTGTTTCCATAGATAATTCATATTGGGCCATCTAGATTTGAACCCAAGCCATCTAACTGTTGTGATAGGTCATCTAGACTTGAGACTAGGCCATCTGACTTATGTTGTGTAGGATCATCAAGTACATTATATTGTAGGCCATTTGGACTACATATTGCTAAGTTGTTTGGTCAACCTATCCTATCATTCATTATTTGTTCCTCTTACTGTAGAATACCACTATCATGCTACATATATGACATTGAAATGTAATGTATAACAAGTCTACTTATTAGATAGATTGTATTCATTTGGAATTAAAGTATACTTTGAATTTCTTTGAAATATCCATGGTAACAAACATGAATGTGTTTAAAACTTGCTTTTGATCCATAGAAATCAATACCTATTATATGAACTTCCTAGGGTATTACTAGTCTTTTTAAAAACCTTCTTATATATATATCCATTATGGAAGTCCAAAAACTAAAATGTATACTATAAGCCTTTCAAGAGTTTACGTTTCCATAAAAAAAATCATTCTAGGGTCATAAGTATAAGCCAGCCCCCAATAAACTATATTATCTTTAAAACTTGAAGTAAAAGAGATGATAAGAAAAAAAATCCTATTGAAGGAAATTTATTTAATACTATGAACTCAAACGACACTTTGTTTTAATTTATTTGCTTTTGAAGAACCTCTTTTCTTTTTCTTCTAGTCTACATATAAAACCTTCTCTCGTATATCATTCTTGATCTTCTCAATATTGATAATTGCTAATGTTGAATCATCTACTGCCTAGACAGAACTTACCATACATTCATTCTATTTTTATTGATCACTAGAAATTTACTTTCTCCAACTATGGGCATCCCTAACTAATGATCTTTTAAAGGAATATTATTCCTTTCTACCCAATTTATTTTCATTAAAGTCCTTCATTATTTGAATTTACCTAAAGATCTAGAATAGAAGTATTGTGAAAGTGATATCTACCTCCCACTCAAACTTAAATTAGATTTTATTTGATCTTTATTTTTACCTTGTAAATGTTTTTACTTTAAAAAAAGTCCTAGTGTTTAGAGTCTATTATATATAAATTGATGTTGATTTCTTGTTTATTCACAAAAATATATTAAAATAACTTAGAAAATATTTTTATTTTTTACTTGCAAGATTTCTATAAAAATAATAGGGTTTGAATTTGGATGTGTAAAGACCAAATATGTTATATAAGTTATATATTAAACACTTTACATAGTAATATTCTTTTCATAGTGAAGAGGAAAATAAACTCATGGTGCAAATTTCTAGGCTTATAACTTTCCAAATATGGTTGAGGCCAATATCACAACCACTTGGCTTATAAATACATGGTGTCAAGCAACCAACATGCATACAAGGCCAAAGTGTCTATCAAGAATCAAACTTAGTCTTTTCTAGAATATTTAATTTTGAAATTTATGTAAAATCAATTGCCTTACCTTGGGCCCAACGAGGTGGAATTTAGCTACACTCTCACCATTTTAGTAGGATATTATATTTCTTTGATTCTATTGGTAACCTTCCATTTTAGTTTCTATTGAAAATAATAGAGTATTTATCCATTCACACAAGAACCTAATTAAGATTGCATTGCATTCCTAAAAGTTTACCTCATAATATCATTTTGTGTAGTTTGATATTTGGTTGTCTTGTACGCCATGGATAATTACTCATTCTAGCATGATGATGTGAGTTGTGTGTGTTAACAAAAAATACCCCATAATATCATTATTAGTAACATGTATCCCATAGTTGTGACAAATGAGGTAGTTAATAATGAAACCTTAAACTATTTAATTGAAAGTTTCTTTATATACAAGTATTGGTTGATGTTTAAGAGTTAGGCTTCTCATAATTTTTCTCCCAAATAAATATATTCCACAAACCTGACCATTAAGACAACTATCTACAAGGGTTATTCAATAGTTCCTGGAAGCTTCATCAATATTTCTAAGTAATAGTTATCAACAACATTTTTTGGCAATACCTTCGATCAATGGTTCAAAATAAGTAGCAATAGCATGCAATGCAAAAATTTGAGGAATATTTTAAAGTAGGGTTCAAAGTATTCGAATCATTCATTTTGGAACATCATCTTGTAGAATGCAAACATAGAGAACCTATTTGACCTATTTGATTTGGTGTTCAATGTAGGAAATTGCAATTATTGGAAAGTCTTCCTAGTTTGTATACCTTTTTTGACCTTTTATAATTTTCCTCTAATTTGTGTGATAGCTCATACCACTTGGCCTCCTAATAAAATCATATCCCTTCCCCTATCAATACTTATAGCAAAGTCTTGTATTTGTGTTTCATATCGCTATTTGTAATGGGCAAGAAGTCGAAAGATAACCTAGCAATGGTAATAGACATTACTATTTGAAGTTTTGGGTGCTTTGCATAATTTTTATATAAAATATGAAACTTGATATTTTTTCATCCAAGGTTACACCATATATAATATGATTTATTCTATCCAAGCCTAAGATACAAAACAAAACTATTGTGATAAACCTAAGACATAAGTCAAACACAATAAACATAACAACATATTATTCCTCATCATCCCTCCCAAAAATAGAAGCTTTGGACTCCAAATCTTACAAAGAGAAGGAATAGGAAGAGAAATACAACCAATATACCTGATGCCAATGGTGAAGAATTGGTTTATTAGAAACTTGAGTGATTAGGAGAAAACAAGTAAAGATTAAAAAATTAAATACAATCACAACCATAGTGAGATAAATGTTGGTACAATCAACAATTCCAATAGCAAATGAATAACCTCAATAAAATTAAATATTTAAAAATAATTAGCACTATTATGAAGAGGAAAAGAGAGAAAGCCATTTATTCCACATGTTCATGAATAAAGAGGTCATGGGCAGATTTGATTCAAAATGTCATATACGAACTTTCACTTTATTGTTCCCAAAATGTCCAGTATTCTAAAGAATAGCTTTGGGTACTTGGTAGACAAAAAAACCCTTACATTGAGAATCAAAATCTTATTTACTACTTGAAAAATAAACCCTAATCCAAAATTACATGTAAACTTGATAAAATTAGGTGTACTTGGTAGTGGGTCACACCTAGTAGAGTGGGGCATACCTATATTAAGACTTCAAAATTTTTCAAAATCTAAAAGAAAAACATGAAGCAAGGAACTAGCAGATTGAACAAGGTGCTCCTAGTAGACTTAGTGAGAGAGTAGGGCACACTTAAACTGAGTGTGATGCACAAGCCAATTTTTTATGATTTACACCTTACTTTATTTTCTACCTTAGCTTTTACAGCAGATCTATGTTTATCATGATGGTAGCAGAGAGCTACAAAGTGGTATGATATTGGGTATACTATGGACCCTATGATCACACTATTAATCTCAATCTTGGTAAAATCTAAATTTTAGAAGGCAATTGTCGAAAGGAGATTCTATCCTTTCATGAAAATCATATCAAGGATTTGATAGAGAAACGTGAGGTAAAAATCTGATAATTAGGGTGCATTCTATCCAATAACAAATCAAATGGTTTGATATTTTAATGGGTGGTTCTAACAAAAACCACATGAAAACATATTTCATAAACATGTATTTTTATATCATCAATTGGCATTAATTCAACCAATTATATTCCTCAACTTTTAATGGAGGAGGCCAAGGTTCGAAAGATACATTCATAATTGCCAAGTTGTTGTAATACCACTATATGGTCATAATATAATATGGGTGGGACCTGTTTCAATTCTATATAACCCATTGAAAAAAAAACATGTACTTTTATAGCAAATGACATTAGCATAATAAGTTGAATTCCTCGACTTAAGGAAACCCAGATTCAAATCTTACTAAGCGATACCTAGTGGTTGTAATACTATTGCATGGTCATGATGTAATATGAATAGAACTTATTTCAATATTATATAACTAAATATATATATATATATATATATATATATATATATATATATATATATATATATATATATATAAACAAATAAAATCTCATGTGATGACTATGAAATTTTTAATTATGAAAACAAAGAGATTTTTGGATCTTATGAATATACATTTTTAATCTAACATGTCCCCATAAGCTGATCAAAAAAAATTCTTGCTAATGGGTATTTAAAAATGGCCGGTAAAAAAATTTAAAAGCCTAGGTTCTTAAAGTCATTTGATGTATAGTATTATCTTTATTGTTGTTGTTAAACAAAACCATGCACACAACGTCCTCGTTGTTTTTAAGGTCTTCAATTTTATTTCATCATCAACACAATACCCTAATTGTAATCATGAATTTTCTAATTTTCTATTAACCGCCCTCCAGCTTGTTTTCGGTATCTATTAGACACGGAGATCATGTGAGTCATGAATTTTCTATTTTTCTATTAACCGCCCTCCAGCTATTAGACAAGGAGATCATGTGAGTGAATAATAATTCAAAACATTATAATTAATTACTAACACACTTAACAAAGTTTTATAGCATTGAGTAGCGCATCATATATAGGTTGTCCTGCTAAGTCCCATTATAATTTAAATTTTTATCTTTGCACCCTTAGCACTTATAGGTGCTTTTGATTATTCTAGAAACACTCTAATTAGGGGCTCCTAAACATTGTTAAATCCATATCATAGTGATAGCCTATGTACAGAAATCTAGTGACAAAATATCCAGCTACTATATATTGATTTCAAAACCCCACAAGATGTAACATCCTTATCAAATGGTGTTTCCCTCAATGAAAACAATGTCCTCAATTTTTAATTGGTGCATTCAATATTTTTCAAATCATAGTCTTTGCTAAAAGACTATTGAACTAATAATAATATATGGTAAATGAAAAACTTTTCGTCGGTCTCATATCCCAGGAGGGGGGTGGCTTCACTCTAACCTGGATACCACCTTTACATAAATGGGAACTACTGAAATTGCAAAATAAGTAAATTTAAAGTTCATTTTATAACAAGGCAGTGCACATCATTTGTCAGCATCGAAAGCATATGCAATACACCACGTTGAACAAATTCCTCAACAAAAAAACTTTTGATGGGTAATGGCAGACAATAATGTACATAAATCACTCTCTTCATGTACAAAGTATTATCATGGAAACAGACCAAGAATGATATAACGCCCATGTCGATTCCCATGTACATTGGGCTTCTAAAAGATACATTGGTAAAAAATACAAAGAAAACAGTGGAAACAGCAAGGACATGAAGACTCCATATAGAAAGGAGGATGCATCTACCAAAATCTTGAGGCGAAGAAATAAATGGCTGAAATAAAATGGGCATTCCTTCTTTGTTATGAATAGCTATGATGGCATGGTATGTTTACTGGATAAAGAGAGCATTGCTGCTATATCTGATTGACCAAATTCTTCCAATGCTGTCAGCACAAATTTCAATGTCAAAGGAGGCACTTCATATTCTTCATTTTTCATCCATTTAGCAGCTGAATCAATTCCCGTTTCTTGCCTTGCTCAATATAGCGAGAAAGAGCAAGTTTAAAAATCCTCTGCAATAGACTCATGAAACAGAAGTGTCTCAGTATAACCACCATCGAAAATAAGATATCAATCAAAATTCCAAGCAGAGTCTGTCTTTTCAATAGGAGAATACTATTAACAGACCCCCAGAAAAATGTTCAATAGATTCACTTTTTGCAGTGCTTATTCTCTAACCACAAACTATTTTGATGACCAAAAAACATGCCTCATAGACTAAAATGCTTGCAAAGCTATAATCATTAGAAAGAATATCTGTATATTATCTAAATATTTTGATACAGTTTTATGCAGCTACCCTGCTAAGACCATCAGAGTCCACACAAAGGGAAAATACACACATAAGCAGAGAACAAATTATCCTAGCCATAAATACTAATGGTATTTACCTCTTCTATTCTGTAGCCAGAGTTGTGGAACTCCCTAAAAACATCAGTCACTATATATATGTTACCCATTTCAGCAAAATCCATGATGAATTTCTTTAAGCATGTTTCTGAGATGGACTTGACATTATACTGCAAAGTGCAATCAAGGAATTTCAAATGTAAGTTCAAACTCTTATTGTCAACAACTTAAAATTTCGTCACAAAGTTGCTAACATTTCCCTTCATAATTGTATATGCCTCCTTAAGCATCTTCCCTGAAACTAGTATCTTAAACATACATTCATGAAGGATGTCTGATAATGGACGCCTATTATGTTTTATCTGATTATAAACTTTAAAAGCTTCTTCAGTCTGTCCACTTTCTCCTAATCCTGTAATAAGCGACAAATAAAGATCCTGTAAAACCAATACATTCATATAATAAACGCATGAGGTGAAGAATATCATTTTGAAAAAATACGTATGAGAAAAGCTCTAAGATACCAATTTGACATCAAATAAATGTCATTGCTACTCAGTGTCCTTCATATAACCTTTTGGGAAAATCAGGAAGCATATTGTCTTCCCTGAAAGATGGCCTTAAAAGTGATGCTTGTTCCCTGGCATAATTTAAAGGTAGTAGAGAAGAATTATCACTAAATTTATACAGATACCCTCATGCAGATCAGTAAGGAACTTAGGCGGCCTTGCATTGAATGGCTATTGATAATGAGAACGGTGAAGGATGGAGGCTCACTATATTACTATATGGGAAAATAATTTCTCACTTCAACTTATTGAATTTATGGTTAAGGAAAATCCAAATTGGTCCAATGATTTTCACTTTCCAGTTGGAAAAGTTAAATTTTGGGGTTTAGTTCTCAGGGCAAACTGTTATGGGTGTCATAGTCTATATGTGTCAAACTAATACGAATGCAAATTCAACTGTTGTCTGACTATTCTTGTGATTGACAATGTAATATGTATATTTCCTATAAGTGTTGTAGGTTAGTTCTTTATGACTGTTAATAGTTCAAATGAACTTGGCACCAAGATTTCTTTACCTTTTATGATCTGTTTGCAAGGAAGTTTATGTATAAGGGATGGGACCCTTTCAATCCCCTTCTTAACCTATTAACAAAAAAAATAATGTATATAAATATTTATTACAATTACAAAAATGATAACAAAAAACATGACTTTACTACAGTTACAAAAATGATAACAATTATTATATTATATTTCAATCTAATTTGGACTTATCCTAAAGAAGTCTTCTATTTCACATGTTATATTATACCAATTATATAGAAAATATTGAATTGCTTATTATCTTCATGTGTGTATTTGTCATATCCTTGTCATAAGGAGGAATAAATTGTCAATATTACATGATTTTATTAAATCCTATTACATAATGGATTCTAAGGAATAAAAAACAATTTGAATTTATTTTTTGAAGCAAAATATATGAATATTATTGTTAAATATAGATGATAGGTTGAGTATGGTTTAAGAGTATAAAAAAGAAGTCTAAATTATCTTCATGTGTGTCTTTGTCATATCCTTGTCATAAGGAGTAAGAATTTGTTAATCTTACATTATTTTATTAAATCCTATTACATAATGGATTTTAAGGAATAAAAAACAATTTGAATTTCTTTTTTGAAGCAAAATATATGAATATTATTGTTAAATATAGATGATAGGTTGGGTATGGTTTAAGAGTATAAAAAAGAAGTCTAAAATAAGTGATATCAATGACTATTCTTTTATAATGGTTTCTAATAAATCAAAATAATATATTTTGATAATTTTTTATATATAATCCTTAGTAATATGATTTATAAGATTATTTCAAAACTCATATAAAATAGATTTAAAAAAATTCTAGATTATGTTATCTCATAGGAACAAGATGATTTTGTTCATGATAAATAAAATCTAGATCAAAGAAGGATTTAGAAAAAAAATGTTACATCAAATATATATAGTTTCTCTTCATCAATGAAATTATTTATGAAAATAACCATGTTACAAATTATTGTTGGAAATTTATATCACATAGTTTATAATTGGTCAAGAAACATATTAAATGGTCAATCAATGAGGAAAATTATACAAGCTTTTGGTTTGATGCTTGTTTGAATACTTATCCTCTTATCTATATGATTCAAAACAACAACCATTGAAGGAGATTGATAAATTATTATTAACACTATAAACAAATAAGTTTTCAAGGAGGTCACTACAAAATCATAGCATGTTGAGAAATTTGAAGAATATATTTGATAGTAAAATAAATAAATAAATATCTTTGATAAAAAGGTAAGGTAGATATGTTTTAATTGACCTAACAAATGTAATTTTTTTGGTAGTTTGTTGCAAGTAGCCCCTAATAGAAGTGACATACAAATTATCAAATATAAAATAATTACAACAATTTTATCTTTATCATCCAAATAATCAATAACCAAAAATATTATGAAGTATAAATATTGAGTTTATGGAAATACAAATAGTAAAATTTAAAATAGAGTTGCAAATATATTACAACCAATACATATAAATACAATTATCAATAGGACAACTATATAATAAAATCATATGAATAAAACTAATTAAGTTTTATCCTTAATTAATATCCATTTTAATAAAGTACAATAATATATTAAATAGAATAATACTAAATAAAGGGGAGAGAGAGATTTAGCATATATTTACTTTACTAGTCATTTATATACTTAATTTTTTTATTAGGTAAAAGAAGAGGTTTTGAAAGGATCCTCGAACCTTCCAAAAAAACCAATAAAAAAAATATAAATGGATCACTCCCTTCCAGGGAAAGAAGAAACCAAACACTCACTGAAACCCCGACAAACAAACAAGATGATAAAAATCTAGAAGATATACTTAATTTTTACAATACTTGTGAACTACCAAATTTTTATAAGGATTAGCATCATTTATCATATCATGCATTAAAATTTATGATACACATTAACAAGGTTAAATATAAACTTGTAGCATAGAAAAATAAAATTATATATTTTTTTTAAATTTAGTGGTCATGTTCAAGTTTACCTATCATTAGTTACTAATTTTTAATATAAGAAGTTATAAGGATGTGTAAAAAATCTTTATGTCCTTTATTTGGTTTTTTTCTTACATACCATCCATTCTTTGGTTTATCAACTTCATTAGACTTATTTACTTGACATGTATGATATTTACTTCTCTCTTGTTTCCACCCATATTATACAATTTCTAGTCCCAATGATAATATTTTTATACTTAAGCCAAGATACATACTTTGAATATTATAAATATTTATACTCAAACAATCTTTTAGAGAGGGGAATGTTGAATATGATGGCTGAAATTTAACTCTTATCTCATCCCTAATGAATTTTAAAATTATAATAATTTCTCATAAAGATAAATCATGTTGATTAAATTAAAAAAAAAATTAATGTGTTATATTCAAAATGGTAGGAGGAGAAAACTTAGTCCTATTACACAGTTATGAGAATGAAATATATGGTTTTTTTTTTTTTTGAAAAAGAGGGTAAAAATTTATTAACTCAGAAAAACATCCAAGATACAAAGAAAAAGAAGAAACTATTTAGACATATAGCTCTCAATAAAGAAGAGAGAGATTGAGAGCAATCAGAAGAAATTTGAGACCAATTTTGAACATCCCAACCATCTTGAAACTCAGAAGCCCATTTAGCTAAAAAATCTGCCACCCCATTCCACTCTTGGGGAATATGCATAAAATAAATGAACTCCAAGTGAGCAAAGATATTGAGAATTTATCGAGCAATCCAACTCAACCGTCAACTACCATGAAGACTATCCCCATAATTCAACAAATTTATAACAATCCGATGCCAACCCAAAGCATACCCTTGCTCCTAAACATATAAAATTGCAAGGGCTTCCATGAAGTTATTAGAATGATATATCTTAAAGCAAGAGAAAACAAATGGGACAGTACCACTACTGTCTCGTCCCACACCATTAATACTAGCATTACCCGGATTACCCCGAAAAGATCCATTCGTATTAATCTTCAGCACTCCCGAAGGATGCAAATTCCATTTACCAGCCCTCCGTACCCGATTACTCTGACTCATCCATCGACAAAAAACATTAGGACCAGGACCATTAACCAACAAACCTAATATTTTCATGATTTGGCATTCCACTTGGTCCATGGGTGAAATAATTTGACATTTTGCAGACACAGTTTCTTGGATCATTCGCAAAATCCTCTGCCAGACATGAGAAGCAGTTAAATCCTTCCCTTGGAAAATTTGGCGGTTTCGTTCAAGCCAAATCTGCCAAAAAATGCATGAAGGACCAATGCTCCACCCAACTTGTAAAAAGAAGAAATATATTGTTTTATTTCCTTCTTTTATATTTATTTTTTATTTGAGAATTAATAATAAATATTTACTCTTATAATATTTTTAGACAATGTAATACATACATTAAGAGGGTGATGTTTATAGAGATATCGAATTGCTTCTTCATATTCTATATAAAATAAAATAGTTATATTAAAAAAAAATTATACCAATTATTTTGTTCTTTATTTTAACTAGTGTAAATCATAAAAATCTTGGAGTTGAGCATGATTTTCTCTAATGAATAGATTAAAAATATTTTATTCAAGTTTATATGCTATGATCAAAGATTTATTTCATAATTACTAATCTTGATAAAATTATATTCAAAATACTACAATATCAATTTGACCTTCTTAAAAATGAAATAGAACTGTATATTGTGTCCATCTTATTGTCCATGGATAAATATTTATTTTGGTCATATTTCAATTATTTTCAATAATAGTCACTAGATGTTATGATCAAAGATTAATTTTTTAATTAATAATCTTGACAAAATGATAGATACATTCTAAATACTATAATTTTGATTTGAATTCCTTCTTGGTATAAAAATATCTATTTGGTCCATCTTATTGTCCTTGAAAAAATATTTAGTCTATTCATATTCCAATTATTCTAAATAATATAGTCAATATAATTCTTTAAACATAATGATAGTATTGTTTCGTTTCTCCATGGTTGGGATTTCCTGGGTATATCCTTCTCTTACGAAAGATATCTGATTTCAGTGGCCAAACCCTTCCAAGAGCCCCCACCTTGAAATATTTTGGACTCTATGCCTTCCTCATTTCTTATGGAAAATTTGGCAGGAGCATAATGCCAAAGCCTTTAACAATTCTTCCCATGACACTTCTTAAGTCCTATCCAAAATTATCAGTGCTTTGACTGAGAATATTTCAGTAGCCCTTTGTTCTAGGTCCCCTAAATATTTAGATAAATATTTTTTGGCTACCTCTATTGGACTCCCTTCCATTATCTTTTCTTTCCCTCATTCTAAGATCGATCATTCGCTCATCAAATGGCTTCCTCCCCCAAGGTGGGTGAAATTCAACTTTAATGTTGCGACAAAAGGAAATCACTTGTGAGAGATTATTCTAGCCTTTGTAGAATGTATTGGAATTCAAACCAATCACTTTTTTGAAGCTCGTGCACTTTACCAGGGCATGTCACTATTGCCTCGTCTCCATTATCTCAAAATTATTATGGAAGGTGACTTGATGAATATCATTAATGATCTAAAAGAGACTTAGTCTATGTTTTGGAATATCTCTAGTTTCATATTCGAAGCTAAAATTTTCCTAGACCTTTCATCTCATGTCACTATTCAACATGTTTTAAAGAATGTAACTAGATAACTAATCTTTTAACCAACCTGGGAATGATCTAGACCAACGACTTCCATCCTTCCTTGGTCAATAGTAATCCCACATCTATTTCTTTTATTTAAACTTATTGATAGCCCTAAGTTATAAAGATGATTTATTTTTCAAATCCTTCTTGGCCTTCGTCAAGAAATAGATCTAATAGATTCCCTATTATGATTGGTAGAAGCATGCTTAATTCATCATTTATGGTTCTTGTTGAGCGTGCAAATGACACATTATCAAGGGTATCTCAACATACTTGGAACTTATATTTGTTTCCTCTTGAAAGAGAAATATATTTCCTCCAAGTTTTGGGTATGCAAGGTCTTGGCTAGTGTAGATAGACTCAGAGGTCGATGATAAATATTCCTTTTAAGGGGCCCTTTGCTGGTTATGTCTAAAAAAAATAATTTTTTTGGTACAATGATAAAAATTGAAATGCTTGACTGTATGAAAGTAATTATACTCCTAATCTAAATAAGCTTCAAATAAAAGTCAAAGGTTGAAGGGTGATAGAAAATAAAATAAAATAGTTTGATACTACACTGAACTCTAGATGATCTGGTAAAGAAACAAACCCAAATTAAACCAATCCTGACCTAACCAGTATTCACATAGCTTGAGATACAAGATGATGTAATATTCAGAGTGATAGATTATGAAATAGAATAAGTACAATCACCATTAACATGCACAAATTGAACACAACAAATTTCAATAGCCTTATATTAAAGGATAGTCATTAAGCACAATGTTTCAAATTTGTCTACTTCAATGGATTACAAAGAATAGTGCTCAAAAATAGTAAATCGCTTGGTTCAAAAATATCATCCGACTAAAAAGAAAGAACAATAAAATACTACTAATAGATTGATTTCAACCCTTGTAACCGGCTTGTGATCCACTAATTATACAATTTCTAGCCTTTACCTAGCGTTACATTTTACAATTAATTTCGATCTGCTTCCAGGATGGACCTATTGAAAATTAAATTTCCCACCAAACTATAGTCATGCTTCCATTAAATGTGCACTACTTTCATAATACCTTATAAAATATTCAACTACATGATGTTATTGAGCTCTACAACAACCACACTTTATTTGATTTCAAATCTTATGACGCTCAAAATTTTTGGAACCACCACACCTCATTAATTCTTCATTACTCCCCAAAATCCAAGTCGTTCATCAATTTTCCCTCCTTTCTACCTTGCACAATTGTACTTGTCAAGATCGCACTGAGATTTTATGTCCTCCATAATTAATGAGTCCACCAAAAAAAAATTAAATAAAAGCAAAGGTTAGAACATTAGTACTATTAATTTAATTTCTTAAAATTTTTGAATGTTTAAAATCTTTTTTTTTTTTTTTTTTTTTTTTTTTTTTTTTTGATAAGAAGATTTTTTTAACAAATGGGTTTTTAAAGGAGCCCCAAAACCTTTTACAAAAATTAAATGGCCAACTTGACCAAGGTCAATAGCATAGAGCTTACAATACAGGGATTACAACCACTACAGACCAAAACAGAAAAGGGAATCCCAATAGGATGATCCTAGCAAGACAGTCCCGACCCAAAACTGCCAAAATAGAGCGAGATCCCAACAAACCAAAGTGAGCACACACCATAATTACTCCTCATCGTTGTCTTTTCAAGTCATGTTGGAATTTGAGTTATCTCTTTCATTCTAAAGGTAACTTTAAATTTCATCCAGCACTTTCACAACTTGTTGATAAAGGGTCTAGATCGCTTTGGATGCATCAACAAAAGTAGACAAGTTAATAACAGTGCTGGAAAGCTGAATGAGTGTGGAATTTTGACTTGAATTTGTAGGGAGGTGCAAATTGGAATCAGTCATCAAGTCCATGGGAGGGATTTCATCGGTGGAGGCCTTAGGAAGGGGGTCTTCAACCTTCTACTTCTTGGGGTGGGGGGAGGCCTTGGGGGTGGTAGAGGTGGGGACTCATTTGGCAGACGCATGAATCTTGGCATGCATGGAATTTTTGAGGAATAATCGCCTAAACTCATATTCTACATAAGGGGATGCTTCCTATTTCTTGGAACCCATAGTGTTCTTTTTGATAGAGGAAGAAACAAATATGGGATCTTCCTCATTACTTGGGACATATTGAACAGGGATTTTCTAGTTGGGACTCTCAATGAGATTGGACAGGTGGAGACTACTAGATACCACTACCTCTTTAGTGAAGGTATCGAGAGCATGCTTGTAGAGGAAGAGGTGGAGACCTTTGTGGATGGGCTGAGTGGATTTTATTTTCCTAGCATTGATGATGGAAATTTTGATGGATCTAAAAAGGTAGTCATGAATGTTAATTTTCTTGATGTCTTGGAGGTGATTAAGAAAGGCAATATGGAAGCTACAGAAGGGGTTTTCAACTTTGTCTATGGTGATGAACTGCATTATGGGAATCATGACTTAATATCAATGGGTAAGTAGGGAAGTCTTGATAATTCCACCATTCTCAATAACCATATCCTTACCTTTCTTCGTAAACCTATCCATTTCCAACACCATTGAATACCTATTGTGTTTGATTATAGCCAAGGTTATGTGTAAGGGGTCATCCCAAAAAATATTTATAAAAATTTGGTAAATCAGTTCTCAAATCCAGGTGAATAGTGTCCAAACACATGCATAATATTCACTATTATTAGGGGTAATGTTGGTAATTTAAACTTAGAATGGTCAAATTATTATAAAATTGGGGTGAACTGACCCAAAAACAGATTTACATCCAAAATTTTTTGGTTAATGGGCCCTGGTCAAGTGTCCCAAATATTAGCCAATTCCCAATTTTGAAAATCTAAATTTTAGCCAATTTGGTGATAAATAGTCGCTATGCATAACCCTGGACTACATGTCCATCAATTAGAAATCCAGTAACTTCTACCATTAGTTGGATGTTAATCTAAAACTTGAGAACTTGAAACGTAGCATTGCCACTATCCCACATCTCCACAATAGCCTCAGTCACCTCATCATCATTGTTAGAGAACTTATTTAGAAAGGGTGAAGACCCATGGCTGCCAAAAATTTCTCCAACCAAAGGGTCGATGATGAGGGAGTCGGGTTCGAGCAAAGTCATGGTGAAACAAGAATGAAATTTGGGATTTTTTATGTACTGGCCATGAGAGGGGTAGAAGCAATGGATATGATGCATATCCCAGTTGAACTTAAAGATGCACTTGGTTTGCTTGCTAAGAAATTTATATGTTTGATCTCCCCTTCAATATTTGGAGGTGATTGGAACATGTATCCATGGGTGATATATGTTTTGAGCATGAAAATGGGACAAGTGCAACAAACTGGTACGTGAAGGCCCTGTAAGGATTATGATGGCCAACCAGGGTGGCATGTGATATTAAACCAACAAAAATTGAGGTAACGAGGAAGCCCAAGTTGGAAAACTCAAACCACAACTCCAATAGGTGAAAGACATCTAACACATGACCAAATAAACAACAAGAAAAATGAAGGGTAGGTTATTAGTGATGGAAGAGGAAGAACATAGGATAACATGAAAGGAAAGTGGGATAATGATGATGATTTGAAATGAGGTGAAGTGATAAAACAAGGATTGATGGGGGATAACGTGGATGGATAGGATGAGGTGTAAGGGAGTAGGGAGGGATAACAGTTGGGTGGAATGTGAGGAATCAAGAAACATAATGAGATGATAAGCAAGGAGCTTCAGGTTAAGGATAAATATAGGTCCACAAATATATTGACCATAGGTTCCAAGCGAATGGAAATACTCAAGGGGACTTGGACCAATCAGCAATAGTAACATGGATAAGAGTTTGAGGAAAATCATTATACCACACACTTAGGGGATGTTGATGAGGGCCAAGGTTGGCCAGTGAATCCATTGCAAGGTTGGATTATCTAAAGATATGTTGAATAATGGACATGGGTAAGCTTTAGAGGAGTCTTTTGGCTTCTAAAATAATGTTACTTATTATTCAATTTGGTGCTTTGTTGATTTGAAATAGTTGATGATATTCAGGGAGTCACCTTTTATGATCAGCCTACATTGAAGATTGCTAATAATTGAGAGCCCATGGTAGAGAGCTTTGATTTTAGCTATGTGATTGGATTGGATGTCCAGGTCTTTAGCAAAGGCAACAATAATTTTTTTGTTATAATCTTTGACAATGCCTATAGCTCTAACCCTTCCTGGATTACATTTGGAATATCCATTAAAGTTGAGCTTAAGCCATTATTCATAGGGAGGGGTCCAAAAATCATTGGATTAGGTACTAGTAGACATAAGGGTCTAGGATATATCCATACATAGATTGAGGGTGGAAGTTATGATGGATTCAATTTTGGGATTAGGGGGTCTTCAGCAAGGGAAAATTTAGGCATTTTTAAAAGCAAAACAAAGCACTCTATTGCCCACAGAGATAGGATAATTGGACAAGTTAACAAATATTTTGTTGTTGTGCTCAAGCCAAACCTACCAAAGAAAATGGTGGAGAAAAAGGCACCATAGGGATTTAATTATGCTTATGTGGAATGGGTTGGGCCATTGGATGAAAATTTCAACTAATGAGTGAGGCCAGTACCAAGAAATGTTAAAAGTGTTAAAGATGAGACTTATGATAGCTTCGATGAAAGGATAGTCCATGAAGAGATTGTAAGTGGACTCCTAGGTAGAATTGAAAATATAGCAGTAGTTATAAATCATTACACCTCTAGTCATGATATTGTCAATGGTCAAGATTTTTTTTGGATAAGTAACCATAAAAAATAGCCAAATTTTGGTCAAGCAAACAAGCAAGTACACAAAATTGAAAGAGAAAAATCCATCGTCACATAACTTCCAAAGGGAAACACCGAGAAAATCGGTGAGAGGGACGATGCATTGGTTGAGGATGGCATTTAGGGAGTTGGCGGCTAAGGTGAGCTCTCTGGAAAGGAGGGTGACATGGACGGGATTCTAGGATAAGTGACCATGGAAAATGGTGAAAAATTTGGGAAACCTCATAACCAAAAAGTCAGTTGGTTGTGGTTTTTAAGGTGGCAAGGGTGGGTTCAACAATGAGGGGTTGGTCACAAACCAAGGGGTCATTCCAAAAATCAATGGTGTTGCTATTTATAAGCTACCACCTAAAGACATTTTTTATGATGTCCTTAGTTTTGGTGATATAATTCCAAAAAGGAAAACTAGACTAGGAAGTGCCATCATCCAGGAGAATGTGGTTCTAAAGATACTTCATTTTAATCATGGAGATCCATTCGACATTAGAATTGGTGAAGATATTCTAGATATGTTTAGAAATGAGGGTAAGATTCATCTTACCAGTCCGTCTAAATACAAGATCTCCTAGAGCTCTGGGGATGCAAAATTTAACCCATGCCACCAAGTGAAACTTTTTTCTATTATCAGGGCCTGACCAAAGGAACCTCTTTTGGATTTGTTCAATTTTGATGTAGATAGAAGTAGGAGCTTTGAATACGGATAGGAAGTAAATAGGTATGCTTTGAAGGTATATGTGGACAAGGGTATATTTGGTAGCTTGGCTAAGGAGGGCTCCTTTTCATCTGGCCAACTTCTTGAGGAGTTTGTCTAAGACGTTATTCCATATGCTTTCTATTGGGATATTGGTGAATAGGGAGAGTTCCAAGTAGGAACATGGGAGGTTATCAATGGTGCATTGAAGGATTCAGGCTATCCTTATTTGACGTGAAATGGGGATATTAATGAATAAAATTTTACTTTTTGTGTAATTTATAAGTTTGCTGGTAGCCTGCTCATAAATATAAGGATCACCTTGATGGATGGGCTTCAGCAACAGAGGCAAGAGTGGCCAGGATCGTATCAACACAAAAAGTTTGGTGTGTGATGGATCATAACAGGAAAGTAGGTTTAATACCAAAAATGACCTCGAGAGAATAGAATATTTTGAAAGTTCTCCCCAAGGACTCATCCAGGATGATGAACAAGCAGGGTGACAATGGATCCCCTTGTCTAAGACATCGAGTGCTTTTGAAGTAGCCAGTGGTGGATCCATTGAAAATTATGGAAAACCATGTAAAATAAATACAAAATTTGATGAGGGCAACCTATTGAGGGTGGAAGCCAAACTTAAGGATGACAACAAAAAGGAAATTCCACGAAACCCTATCAAAGTATTTGTTCATATCGAGTTTGAGGAGAAATCCAAACTTATGGTTGCGAGAGACAAAATATAAAAGTTCATGGATAGTGATGACACCATATATGATGGATCTACCTTGGATAGTGCTATCCTAATAGGTATAAATGATGAGGGGAAGGGTCTCCTTCATTTTGGTGATCATATCTTTAGTTAAGATTTTTTTAAGAACATTATACAAGCTTATGGTGCGGTAGTCAAAGACTAATATGCAGTCAACACACTTAGGTATGAGGGCAATGAAAGTATATTTAACATCCCTATAGATGATGATAGATCTCTGAATGCATTAGATATCTAAGAAAATATCCCTTTCCATGATGTCCCAATAGCATTGGAAGAAACAATGGGAAAAGTCATCAGTTTTGGGGGCCTTATCGGGATGCATGGAGAAAAGGGCAGACTTGATTTCTTCAAAAGAAAATGGTTGGAGGAGGAAAATATTAAACTCAGGGGTATGGGGGTAGGGATGTGGTGGAGGAGAGGTTGAGGAGGGGATGGTGGTATTGTCTTGGGCTTGGGTGATAGGATGAAAGAAAGCATTGGAAATGGTTGACTGCTTGATTTCTTATTCTGGGCGTTAGAAGTAATGGAGCCATCACTCTTTATAAATTCTTTAATTCTATTGGTTCTATGATGCCTAAGGGTAGTAACATGAAATAATTTAGTGTTTTTATTCATTTATTTTAGCCATAATACCCTATATTTTTGTCTCCATAAGGTCTCTTCCTTGGAAAAAATGTTATGATAGTCTGCTAGGAGTTTTCTTTTCTCATCCTTGATTTTGATGTTTATGGTTCCTCGTTGAATGTTATTTTCTATTATCCGTAGCCTTTATTTTATAGATTACTTGTTTTAAAATATATTACCAAACATATTCCTATTCCAAACTTTGAGGTATTTCTTAATAAAGTGGAGTTTTTTTGCAATTTGAGTGATGGAATGTCTTGATAAGGGATGGTTACACCAAGTATTAATGTTCTCTCTAATATCAAGATGGTAGGTCCACATAGTTTCAAATATGAAAGGATTTTTAAAACCAATAGTTTTATGAAACCCTTCGAAGACCAAGGGGTTATGATCAAGTCCAATTTTGTGTAGGGAATGGAGAGGAGCATCCTTAAACCAATGAACCACTTCCTTGGATAGAAGGAATCTATCAAGCCTAATCTAAATATGCTAAGTTCCAATCCTTCTGTTACTCCAAGTGAATTGGGCTCCCTTAAGATGAACATCCATAAGTTCATTAGAGTTCACAAACTCATTGAAATGTTCATAATTCTTGGTGCAAATGATAGTTCCTCCTCTTTACTCTGATGGGTATAGAGGGAAGTTGAAGTCTCCAACAAGGATCTAGGGATGGTTTAAGAATTTTTTTCTCATTTGGTTGAGGGTTTCCTAGAGACCATTCCACCTTTAGAGAGTATTAGGGGCATAAATGTTTGATAGGACCTAATTGACTTTGTGCTCTTTATCATAGAATAGAATATTTATGATCCTGTAAGATGATGAAAGGAGTCTTCCTTCAATATTGGTTGGATCCCATAGACATAACAGTCAACCTGTTGTACCACAAGCTAGGCTGGCAATAAAATTGCTATTTTTCCAGATAATTCTTGTTGTTTTCTCACTACTAATTTTATCCAGCTTGGTTTCTTTGAGCATGAGAATGGTCGGTTTAATTTATTTCTTCAAGGTAACTACTAGCCTTTGCTTAGCTGGTCCATTGATACCTCTCACATTCCATGACAGCATTTTTATTTTTTGTTCTTGTTAGTTGATTTTTTTCCCATTTTGCATTGATGTGAGGAGTTTTGGTTCTTTTTGCTTCATCCTTAAGCTTCTCAATTGGGTATGGAAAGAGGGTTGATTTAAAATCATTATATGTGCCATCCTCAATGTTATGCCTCCTTTGATCATTGATGGATGGTATTCCCCTCTTCTTGTCACTTCCAACATTGATAGGGGATTTTTTGTAGCTTCTAGTATGCTTGGGACAGAGCATTGATGGGGATAGAAATCCCTTAGATTTGGAGGGAATAGGAAAATTAGACTTGGTTGGTTGGAGGCTAGGGGGTTTGAGGAGATTGGGATGGGTACGATAGGATAGAGTATGAGAAACACCATGGGTTTTAGGGATGGAATGGTGAGGAGGGGAAAAATATGGTCTAGACCTGAACGGGGATAGGGGTGCAGGGATATCAAAAATAGGGTGGGGGTTAGGATCAGTGAAGGAGAGGGTAAGCCTAACCTCTAGGTTATAATAAAATGGTTCAAGATCATTTGAATCAAATAAAATACCAAAATGTTTGGGGAAATCAAAGAGGGAGCATACTTGGTCCTAAGAGCACTCTTGAGAGGGAGTCACAATTTGCTTACCTTTATTGGGGGTGGGAGTGATGGAGGGTTGCTTGCACTCAGCTAGAGGTCTCTAAGAGAAGCCAAAGCTAGTCTGGTTACTGCTAGGTGAAGTAGGAGAGACCTTGGGAGGTCCAAAACCTTTATTTTATGGGTGACCAAAATACCTCTTTTGGATCTTCTTTTAAGTTTTGAGAGTGGGATACTGGACCTTTAGGTGACCTTGAGTATGGAATTCGATACAGGAATGATGGTTTTTTCTCATAATCAATATCTTGACACCTATTATAAGAGCCATAGATCAATTTGACATGAGTAGGAGCTCTGAGTCGAGGTTGGTGTTGACGCAGATATAAGTGTAAACCATTCTAGTTTTAGCTTTGGTTATTGGGTCAATGGTAACAATTTCACCAACATGTGATCCCTTGAAATATAGGTTCATACCAAAACTAGAAATGGATGCAAGGGAGGCACACCCAGATGGATGCTATATTAATGGACTAAGATTCATATTCAAAATCCTCTATCCATTTCCTTAAGAAGAGACTCCTCCCTCCAAAAACCAAGGACCTCCTATTAAAATGTGGCTGGTATCATCTATGTTGTTGAGACATATCTAGAAGAAACCTATGGGCTATGCTATTATTTCCATCATACATTTTGGGTACCATTTGGTATAGGCCCATTTTTGGATGGATTCCATGTCTGACATCCCTCCAACAAATTTATCAATCGATGACATTGATTCCATGGAAACAAAATTCGCCATAAGGTTTTCAGGGATGATGGGATCTTTACCTTTAGGGATAAATGACTCATTTTGGTAGGAAGAGATGTTGAATTTGCTGCTATTTCAAACTTTATCATCAAAGGAATATGGGGTATTTCCACCAACATTAACTTTTTTATATATATTTTTAGGGGAGAAATGTCTGGGTTGAGGACGTCCTGACGAGAGGGCCCGTCACTTTCTGCACATCCTGTATTCTTGTTAGGATTATTACAGGGTATCCCAATTTGCCCGTGACATTGAGGCTTTTTTCAAGGGGCTAATGGGAACCAAAGAATCATCCATCAGCATCAAGGGTCTCACCTCCATCTCCAAGATCATATTCCTCTAGGTTCTCGTGCTTAGGAATTTCAAAATTTCCACCTACTATAGAGTTCATCATACAAGCTTCAATACGCATGCTTGAATATTTCATACATTTTCCAGATACATTTCATGGAACTTTATCTACAATATATAACCTTAGAAAGGTTACTCTTTAATACTTGACTATTGCACTCCTCATATATATTTTTTTAATTTGTGCCAAAGAAAATAAAAAATATATATATTTTAATGTTTTTAATTTTCTTTGGCACAAATTATTTTCTATAAGATCACACTTTTCTAGTACTACATAATTTATTATTGTTAGGGCATCAAACTGGATAGCTTGTAATTTATAGAATGCAAATTTTATGGTTGGGCTTCATGAGTTTCTTTCCATTGCCATACCATCACATTCTAATTGTCAGGTATTTTTCCGTTGTGCTTCACTTTCGTATTATCAAACATTTTTCCGTTGTTGTACTGCAATTTCGCATTGCCAAACAATTTTCCATTGCTCCACTTTATTTTCTCATTGTTAGGTAGAATGATTTAATTACCTAGATACATTACCTTCACCAAGTATTAGTGTCGAATGCAATTTCAATTACTGAGATTTCAAATTTTTATCCCTTGACATTAGTGGTATAAATATTTAGGCAGTTTTTACACTTAAAAATTTACTTTCCCATACACCACTCTGGACTTTGGTATGGTACAATATTTTCAACTGACATGACACTTAGAAAATATTATTTTCTCCAAGCTGCTAAGTGATGGGGTTTTGAAAAAAATTTGGGTTCCACTAGGGTTCAATATTTATGGACAGACTTATACTTAGCCAATTTTGTTTCTCAACATTGTCAAAATTTTGGCACCTCTCAGGCTCCATTAGGGTTCAATATTTGTGGCAAAGCTTACACTTAGAATTTTATTTTTAATTTTTGGTGTGCATTGACTTCATAGACTCCGAATTTGCTCTTTACATCTTAACAACCGATCTTTGATTTCCTAAAACTAAACTCCAACTGCCTAAAAGTTATTTTTTATTATCTGATGATAAAATTAAAACTCCAAAAAATAGTTTTCAATAGCTTGGAAATGATATTTTAAATGACAAGAAATGATTTTTTTTAATTTACCCGAAAACAAAATTTCATGAGTCTAAATAATTCTTTGATTTTCAATTTGCCCTACAATAATTTTAATTTCCTAGAAAATATTTTCTAATTGCTAGACTTCACTTTCAAATACCAAAATTTATTTCTAATTTGGGGTGCTTCATTTCAAATTTCCAAAATTCATTTCCAAATGTCAGATTTTATTCCAATTACCAGATTTTTGGTACCTCTCTGAACTCTAGTGTGGTGCATTATGTACTAGCACTTCCTCACTTAGCGAATTTTCAACTCTCAAAGTTGTAAAACTTTTGGTACCTCTCCAGAATCTAGTAGGGTAAGCTTATACTTATAAAATTTACCTTTTTGACATTACTTCCGGTGATATCAACATTTAGAAAACTTTGATCCAACATTGAATTTCAAAGCCTAGGACAAAATCTATTGCTAGTAGACGACTTTTAATTTTCTAGCAATGACTTTAACTTGCTTGAAAATAATTCTTTAAAGAATAGAAAAGAAAACTTGTCCAAAAAATAAATTTTAAACTATCCAAAAATGAATTTAAATGCTTGAAAACAAAATCTATTGCTTAAAAATGATTCTTTATCTATTCGAAAATAATTTTCAATCATCTCAAAAATATTTTTACGACCCAAAATTGATTTCTCAAATATCCAAAATTAGGGCATCAATTGGGTAGACAAAGTGCTTTCTAGTTATTTTGAGATCAAAAACAAGATTTCTGCCCTAGGAGAGCCCAATGGGGACACCTCTAGATCCTATTTTAGACAGGTAAAGTTCTTTTACAGATTTTATGAAGAAAAAATCTCCAACAGAGACAAAAGAAACACAATAAATTGTATTCAAAATGCTTTTCATGGGTGCTGAAAAAATATCAACATCTCAAATAGTTAATGGATGCTTACCATAGTTAGAATCAAGGCTAAATATTATCATTGTGCAAAGGATGGTAGGAGAAATGGTCTTTATGGATCCAATCATGATTTCATCTATAATTTCTTGGGTATTCTTCCTACCCTGATTTTTTTGCATTCTTGGATTTGATAAAATTGGAAGCCTCTTGGTGAGTATTCTTTGTGGTTTATTAGTAATAGATATTTTATTGTTAGTTTTTTTCTCACTTGTCAATAAAAATAGAGCTTTTGAATTGGAAAAGAGAAATCATGGTCCAATAGGATTATTTGTTCAATCCTGGAGAGTGGTATTTGATCCTCGAATTGAACCGAATGTTATCCCAATTTGGATTTGTTTGTATGCACTTCCAATGGAGTTCTAGAGTTAGCAAGTACTGTAAATCATTAGTAATTCGCTTGGAATATATTTGGGTGTTTCTAGAGACACAATGGAAGGAAACATAACATATTATGCTAGATTATACATGAAAATGGATCTTAGCCAACCTTTGCTAGTAAAGGTTAAACTCAAAATTGCAGGTATGTCTTGGATTCAACAACTAGATTATGAGATATTGCCCTTCAGGTGTAGATTTTACCATAAATATAGGTATTTAGCTCAGTATTTCCCAAATAATATGAACACAAAAATGGAGGCTCCTCTAGGAATATCAAATATTTTTAAGGAGGATAATTCAATAGTTAATAAAGAAACAACCAAAATTTATTAGGATGGAGAAGCACAAAGATATGGTTTTGAACAACCCAAAAGAAGGATAAGGCAAAAGAAAAAATTTGGCAAAGAGCAAACCCAACTCAAGCCCTCAAATAGATATGAGATATTCAAGACACTAGTAGACTATGAGGAAGAACAATTTATGGAAGGAGTAGATGGGAATAATGAAAACAATAACAACCATGTTCAAGTCCCTCTTTCACCTCCTCCCATCCTAGATTAAGTAACAGGGTGTAATGAGTTACCACAATCAGATATTGTAGGGGTATTGATAGTGCATAATCAAGAGCAATCAATAATTAAGGATGTCATCATGGGTATAGTAGAAAAGAATAGAGAAAACCCAATTCTAAGGATATCTCAAGTGGAAAATAGATCAAATAATATCAACTCTCAAGGAGTGGGTAGAAAATAAAATAAGGAATTGATAGTAGTTCAAGGAGATAAAATGGTCTTTGGGGGATTAGTGAGGAAAATAGACTCTTACTGGTCTCAAGGTAACCAATGATTATACAATCATGGAATATTAGGGATTTAAATAGTAGAACCCATCAATCTAATTATCAAAGACTCTTAGAAAAAATAAAACATTTTTGTTTTTTATCCAGGAGATACAAATGTTGGATCTTATTTGTAAAACAATAAATAGACTTTGGAGGGGTGTTGTTCATATGGAAGTGGCTTCCCAAGGAGTCTCAGGGCGATAATTACCTTTTGGAACTCTCTTGAATGGATATCAATAAAACATATAGCTTGGATGGGTTTCCTCACATCACAATTTATGAACAATGTGATCACTGAGCAGGTTTTAATTACAAAATTTTATGGGGCTCAAAACCTAGATGGTAATACTTATCAATGGAAATTAGTACATAATATGAGAGTCTCAAGGGAGGAGTTATATTGGATTATTTTTTGGGATTTTAATGCTAAATTATCATCTAAAACCAAGAAAGGGGAACCTCAATTTTGTATCTAGGGGATCGAATTATGATTTCCCAAGTCCATTCATTACACTTGGTGGATATTAAATGTCTTGGAACCAACTATACTTGGACTCATAAGAGGATGGATCCACATAACAAGAAGGTGAAGTTAGACCATTTTTTGGTTTTAGAGGAGGCATTTGTGAAATGGAATCTAAAATTTCATATTTTGGAGGATCTAGTTTCAGATCATTTCTCTTTTCTATTAGAAGGGGGTATTAATACAATGCAACATCACAAACCATTCATATTTGTAACCTATAAGTTACAAAAAGAGGAACTTCAAATGAAAATTCCATAATGGTGGGAAGAGGAACACCCGACATATGGGATAACTATGTTTATATTACACAAATAGCTTCATTAGGTCAAGGATCAACTAAAACAATGGAGGTAAACTAACAAGATAAAATTCTAGGTCCAAAGAGATCCATTGGTGACCAGATGGGATGAAATTCAAAAATACTTCAGGGAAGGAACAATTATAGAGTAGGTCAAATAAGAGGATGTTGTACTACATAAAGTAATTGAGGATATTGACAACTAAGAGGAGATCTATTGGAAACAGATATCATGAACCACTTGGTTATTAGAAGGTGATAAAAAAACAAAATATTTTCATCATATTGCTTGTGCTAGGATACAAATGAACAAGATTTAAGCTCTTCAAGATGAGAATGAGAACTCATTTGATACAATCCTAGGTATGCATTTCCATTCAATGGATTATTTTGCTAAATTGTTTAAGGAAAATTTGGTGTAAAATAAGGAGCCTCAAAAATAAGTTATTGTTTTCATACCCTTTATTATCTCTCAAGAAGAAAATTGGACCCTACATAAACCCATTGATAAATAGGAACTAAAGAAAGTAGTATTTGGAATGAGTACTAGAAAAGCACCAGGCCCAAATGGCTTTCCAATTAAGTATTTTTAGACCTTATGGGACAACTTGAAGGAGTATGTAATGGTTGTTATAGAGGAGTCCAGAAGTAGTAAAAGAATGCTTAAAGAATTAAATCGTACATTCATTGCCTTAATTTTGAAAGGGGAAGAGAGAATGTATATTTCAGATTATAGACCTAATGCCCTATGCAATGGCATATATAATATAATCACAAAGGTAATGGATGAGCCGCTAAAACCTCTTATACATAGCATTATTTCCTTGAAGTAAGGGATTTTTGTAGAGGGTAGACATATCTTGGATGGTGTGGTTTTAGCTTAGGAGATAATCCACTTAATGTAAAAATATGGCAATAGGGGAATGCTCATAAAATTGGATATGTCAAAGTCTTATAATAGGGTGGAGTAGAATTTCATATAAAGGATGATGGCAGCCTTCGGTTTCTCTCAGTATTGGATAGAATGGGTCATGATCTGTGTTTCTACTCTGATATACTCAGTGTTAATAAAAGGTCTTATCTTGTAACCATTTGGAGCTACTTGAGGCCTTCATCAAGGAGATCATTTTTATCCTTATATTTTTATCATATTGGCTGAAGGCTTGGGTAGACTCATCTTGAGGAGAAGACAACAAGGTTTTCTAACATGTATCAAGGTGGGTGAGGAAGTTTTGACTCACTTATAGTTTGTGGATGACACAAGATTGGTGGGAGTAGCCAACTTCAGGAAAGCAAGAAGGATTAGATATACTCGTAATATTTACCTTAAAGCCACAAACCAAGTCATCAATGATAAAAAAATTAAAGTGGTCTTTTTCAATCTTGATCGAAGGCTTCAGGACATAGTTTTAGATATCTTGGGATTCATGAGGAATTCTCTCCCACTGGTATATTTAGGAGTCCCTTTGTATTTTAAAAAACTAAAAATATACATCTAGAGGAATATTTTGGATTGTATCAAAGAAATAATTAATCATTGGTCTCACAAATTATTAAGCCAATTTTTTTACAATCAGTCATTCAGGCCAACCAATTTATAAATTTTCTATCCGTGTTGCCCCACATACCATATGGAAAGAGTTAGACAAGATGGCTAGAAAATTTTTATGGGTAGAAGTAAAATAAGAGAAGAAATGGGCCTTAGTAGGTTGGAAGAAAGTAATTCATCCCAAGGTAAAGGGAGGTTTGGGACTGAGGAGAATAGATTTAAACAGTAAAGCTTTGGTTTAAAAGCTTTACTAGATTTGTATTTTCCAACCAACTTCTCTATTTAGTAGAGTTTTAACTAGTAAATATTTGGGACAAGTGAATCCAAATGAGGTGAGTCGTTTCCCTTTAGATGGTAATGGGTCTTTGGCGTGGTAGGATCTAAATTTAGAATCTCAAGTTGTGAAATATGGATTATTTTGGATAGTGGAGAGAGGAGAGAAGGCACAATTTTGGACAGATTTATGGTATCAATACCCACCTATCATTGTTGAATTTCCATAATTAAAACTAGTAAAAATAGTCATGGAAAGCAGGTATTGGATCCATATTAAAATTATTTCAACACTAGCCATCTGGGGATTATAATTTTAAGTAGTTTAATAAGTTGTATGAGTGGCAAATTCCAATCCCTCAAGAATTGACACCCATCATGACTAAAATATTTCTCACATGTAGATATGAGGAAGATGAATTATGTTAGGGCTATGAGAGCCTTGGATTCTACAAAGAAAATTATGGATATGATAAGATCCTTCCAGAACCTTCTCCTCATGCATATCAAGTTGAGGATTCGAGAAATCTTTGGCAGTCCAAGGGTTGTCCTAAAGTAAACTTCTTTTCCTAGTAGTTCATGCACAATAGAATTCTTACTTTTGATAATATGATATGTAGGGGAATCGTTGGTCCATATCAATGTGTTTTATGCTACAAGAGTGAGGAAAAATCTGACCACTTGATGTTTGAGTACCCATTTACATTCCATATCTGGGAGGGATGGTTTTTATCTTATAAAATTTTAGTCAATGGTGATTTGAATTGAATTAATATTTGAGAAAGATGGAAGAAGGGTAGATTAAAATATAAAGCTCTTAGTATCGGTTGGAATCTTGAATTAAACTTATTTTGGTGGTAAGTGTGGTTAGAGAGAAATGGTAAAAATTTTAGAGAAACCTTTTCATCCTTAGATGGCGTTTGGCAAGCCATTTGGGGCAAAGTCACAAAAATAATGGTAGTGTATGCTTAAGAGAAAACTCGAGCTGATATAGGTATGATGGAGAAGAAAGATAAAGTGCAAAAGGGGTAGGAGAAAGCTAGTAGAAAACCACCCCAAGAAGGGTGGATAAAAATTAATATTGATGGAGTTGTAAAAGGTAATCTAGGTAGAGCTGGAATTTGAGTGGTCTTCAGGAATTATGTTGGAATAGTGCTATATTAGGAATTGCAAGGTCTAGGAAGGGCCATGAACAATGAAACAAAATTCATAGCTATCAAATATGCTTCTCTTTTAGCGGTAAGAAAAGGCTACAAGAGGATAATCCTAGAATCAAATTCTCAAATATTGGTGGGAGCTCTAGATTGCATGAGGAAGTTTTCTTTGAAGACATGGAGTTTGAGGATTCTTGTGACCCAAATTAAGGAATTGTGGAAGGAATTACATGATGTGATTATAATATATGTTAGTAGAGATCTAAATAAAGTGGTAAAATTATTGGTTAAGATGGGTATTGAGAAGGAGGTAGGGGTTCAGTGGCATAGTGACATAGCTATTGAAGATGAGAGGATCAGGTAGGTTGGGGAGCAAATACAGTGTTTAGCTAATTTGGATAGCCATTGTAGAAATATGGTTTAGGATATTTGGCTTCTTTGTAGACCTTCTTTTACTATTGTAAACAAGTGTTCTTATCGGCTAAGGCTAGGAGGAACCTCATCACAACTTGTAAATGATCTTTGTTTTAATATAAAAATTTCAAATTATTTTTAAAATATCCGAAATTGATTTTCAATTGTTTGACATTAATTTATCAAAGCTTGGAGATGAACTCATGTCTTCTGGAAATGATTTCAATTGTCCCAAATAAATTTTTAAGTCTCAAAATTAATATTTTATTTCCTACAAAAGAAATATAAATGATTGAAAATGAATTTAAAATGTCTGAAATAAATTTTTTTATTGTTTGGCATTAAATTTTGAAGTCTTGGGAGCAATTTTAATTTACCGAGATTGGATTTTAAATGATCCAGGTATAAAATTTGCTTTCATTTGAGTACTAGTGTTTCAAAATTTGCATGAGATTGGTGAGTTGCTAGCAGATTTAAACTTGTCTTCCTTTTAACCTTCCTTTTACATGTTCATACATACAATCAGGGAAACCCTAGACTTTAAGCTAAGGGTAAACAATCATTTCTTAAAAACTTCCTGGGTGATCTTGGTAGTGAACTCTGGGATCAACTGTTGAAGGAAATAAAATAGATCTCAAAAAATAATAATGGCAACAACAACCACTATAAGCTTAAGGTACAACAAAATATAAAAGCACAAAAAGCTTTCAGCAAAAATTTAAGCTCGGGATGATTTGAAATTTACAAATAAAATTGAGAAAAAAGAATGCCTATCAAAATTTAAAAAGTGGATCCCCAGTTTGGATTTGGGCATGTTGTGCAAGCACAACAACAGTTCTGACGAAAAATCAAAGCAATAGATTTAGGAAATCGTATAGACTATATTCTCTCCTTTTGTCTAGGTTGTGTTTCTCTTCTCTCCGAGTGTGAGTTTATTACTTCTGCTTTACAGTCGCTACTTTGTTTTTGCACTTTAGTCTTTCTTCAATTGGAAACTCTTTTCCTATCTTCTCTCGGTTTGTAATAAGGTTACGCGACCCTTTCAAAACCTTTTTTTTCCACAAATAAAAAAATAAAAATAAAACATAATTATAGTATTTTTTCAATGGCTTATTCTATTAAGCTTGTTTAAAATCCTATAGCTGAATGGGTCTATATGTTATATTTTATTTCATATAAAATTTTATCCTATTACATTTATAGGTCTTTATTTATTTCTTTCAAATGGTTATATGAGATTGAAATATGACACACCTATATTACATCATTGTTACATAATTGTATAACAACAACTTGGATATTTTTATGTATTACTTGGTAAGTTTTAAACCTAGATCTCTTCCTTGAATCTTAAAGAACCTAACTCGTTGAGCTATTATCATTTGATTAGAGGTATTTTATATTAATATGCATATTTTAACAAAAAAATTAATTTAATAATAATATAAATAAAACAAAAGATGAGCGAGTAACCAAATTGGTGTGAGGCTACCAGTTGACGTTTATGATCCATAATGTGGATCCATTCAACTCCAGTTCAAATCACATTGGCTACCATAAGCCCTTTTAGTCCTAGGGGGATATCACAATGGTTTGGGCTTTAGCTCTTCTTCGTGAGGTCCAATGTTCAAACTGTAGTGTAGGCAATTGTGTGAGGGAATGGATGTGTGGTGGCTATATGTTAAATTCTCTATTGATAAGCATAGCTCTCAACTTTACAAAAAATCATGGTTAAAAGGAAACTACTCAACCACATACATTGATCTTGATCATAAAAAAATTTCACACTAATCATATAAAATAATAATAATATAAATAAAACATATATCATTTCCTCATATGTTATTAACCATTCATTATATATTATTCTTCTTTTAGATAACCTTATCAATTGTAGATAGAGAGAGTTGTCCTCTCTTCTCTAAAAAAGAGTAGAGCAAAGTAAGGTAGGCATAATAATATCACATATAGATTAAGGTTTGTTGTTATCGTTTCTTTATATCATATCACAACAATAATTTTATTTTTAAAAAACTTAAGATTAATAGTCCTTTTTGAATCCTATGGAGTTACTAGCCAATAAGTTATTCAATAAATACACTACCAAAAAAGTTTGCATATATGTAATCTTACGTATTTATATTCCATTAGCATAAAAGTTTGCATATAAATAATCTTACGCATTTATATTCCATTAGCATAATTTAAGGTGAAATTGACCTTAATCAATTCTTATGGTTTTGTCTTATCTATTTTAATTTTTTTAAGTATTCAAATTACAACATCAAGAACATATGGAATAGGTAAATTTAAAAAGTATTTATTCTATCCACCTCAATATTAACCTCAACATCTTTTAGTTATTCCATTAGCTTCACATGTATCTTGTACATACATATACATATCAATCATAAATTAATTTTAAAATAATATAGTGAAATTTATATAAATTATTTTTATATTAAAATGAAGATATATCCTTTTCTTTTTTTTCTTTATTCCTTATTTAAATTATTTTCCTTCATTTATTTTCAATATTCCACTTAAAAGAATATATCACCTCTCGTTACAACTATACTTGCAAACTATTAAGCCTCTCATTTAATCATGTTATACATTGCATATTTATTACACCCCTTCTGAGATGTGAAATCTAAAGTTACATCGACCATTTACCTTTTATTATATGAACCCAAACACTTAGGAAGAGATTGCAGTTATATTTTATTATAGTAAAAGAGATAATAATTTAAATCACATGGATTTGGACATCGTATTATTTTAAGCATAAAATTATCACCACATATTAATACATCTAAACCAAAAAGTTATTTTTATTTTTTTATTATTAATACTTTATTTATTATATTATAATTAAAAATAGTTTTTTAATTTCATGTTGTATAGCTTGAATCTCATAAGTAAACATAATTCATATATATATATATATATATATATATATATATATATATATTAAGTATTTATTTGAACATTTTATTCAATTTTCTTATTGGAATTTTTTTTTTTTTTGATGAGAAACTTTTTATATACAATATATCCACAACATGTGAGGGAAGAAATTTGAAATTTTTAGTTGTATAGGATATGTATTTTTTTACATTTATATGTAAGTCATATTGCTATTAATTTATACTAACCTATTTTTAACTAGTTTAGATGCATATTATGGTTTAAAAAAATATAATTTACATATAAAATAAATGAATCCTAGGTAGATTGGTTTGATAACTAGTGTATAGCCAAATTTATTGGCTAACTAAAACCTAACTTGCACTTACTTACAACTAACCTGCAATCTACAAACATCTTATTCCATATTGTATACAGTAGAGACTTTTTCAAATTGTCCTATAATTATTTATTGGTGAAATCCGTAATCAAATGGTATATCTTCTTTGTAAATATATTCCTAATCAAGAAACTATTTAATTTTTATTTGATATTGTGATACTTATAATTTTTATTTGATATTGTGATACTTATATGGTAACGTTATACTAATTAACATCTAGAATATTTTTTTTTAAACCATTAACATAATATTTTTTGAAACCATTAATTTTGAAACAATATTTTATATTTAAAAAGTATTTTTTATTATACTTTAATATTGATGTATAGTAGTAGATAAATTGGAAGCAAATGAACGTTGATGAAATTTTTCTTAAAATTTTATACCTACAAGAAATTTTCCTATTCTATCCATATGGTTGTTTTATTATCTATCACTTCATTTATTTTGGTAGTAAATTTGATTAATCATACTTGGTTGCAAAACTAAACCTTTTCATCTCGATTAAACTATGACTATTTTTAGTATCATCCTCTCTTCGACGTTGTTTTATATTGGGTGTTAATGCATAGGAAAATGTTAATTAGTCAACCAAATATTAAATCTTGCTTTGAGCTAGTTTATCCCCTTAGATATCAATTCAATATTTCTAGCTCTCATCCTCAAGTCCCCTTGTTTTATATTGGGCGTTAATGCATAAGAAAATGTTGATTAGTCAACCAAATATTAAATCTTGCTTTGAGTTAGTTTTATCCCCCTTAGGATATGAATTCGATATTTCCAGTTCTCATCCTCAAGTCCCCTAGAAGTAAAACATTTCAAACTTTAGGCTGATAATTCTCTACAATGTTATCTATAAAATTTTTACCAAAATCATCACCAACAAAATGAAGGATATCCTCCCTCTCATCATTGAACCATACAAATGAAGCACCGTTAAGGGTAGACTCAGCACTAATGGAACATGAACTCATGCACTCTATTTACAAAAGCAAAAAAATTAGGTTTTGTTAGAGTATCTTTTAAGTTTTATTAGGATGATTTGTTTGAGTTATCACTTTTATTGAGATTGATAAACTCCTAGTTATTATTAGATCAGATCTATTAAGTTGTTGTAATCCAACGGTTCAAAGCTCTCTATCTTTTGATGAATAAAAAACCAAATGGTTAATTTTTTTTGGAGGTCATTTTTTAATTTTATATTTTTTTGGAGGTCATTTTTTAAATTTATAGGATTTGTAGAACGGTGCCATGCTGCTGAGGGTTTCACTTCCATTATATTTTTGGATCTAATAAGCTATTATGGAGCACTGAAATGCTTTTCCGATGGATTGATGTTCGTTGCGATTTTTCCTCTATGAACAGCGCTCGCTCCTTTGTCGACTTCAGGATCGCTAGCTTGGAATCGGCCAAAAGAAATCCCCAGCTATGTCTCGTTTGAGTTGGATTTTTTAGTGCCCTTCCGTGGCCGTCCGTGTATTCAACAATTTTTTTTGAGAGAAGGTTCATCAATAGTTTCTACCTCGATTGGGAGGTCGGCAATATTCTTGACTCCGGTGGAATGTCCGCAGCCCTGATTTGTTCTCTGCGCAGATGTAACGGTGTTGCTCTATTTGTAGTGGACATACCCATCATGGATATAAAGCCGATGGCCCTGATGCCGTAGTTTCAGATCCCGTCAGTATCTTTGCAAACTACGGTGTAGACGATTCAGTTTACGGTGAACACGATTCAGTCTGCTACAACCTTGTGCAAGGAAGTTGGTCTTCATGGAGCAGAGGAGGCGCGCAGGCGCAAAGCTCGAAACTCGGATCACCAGTTTTCCCGGTTAAGAAATTCCTATGGTAAACACAGGTGACCGTAAGATCGAAGCCAAACGCTCGGCCATGTTTGTTTGCCAGCAAACACCCAAGTCCGTCGTTAGCGCCCAACATCACAGACCGCATATCATTCACCTCGCTGGATTTTTTTAATGACAAAATGATGTGGTTTTTTAAAGGAATGACACACCAACATTTTTAGATTGAGCGGGAATTGTCTATTTTTTTTTGCAGTCATTATTGTTATAACTCCAAGCTGACGTTATTTTTGTTAGGAAAATAAACCCAGATTTCACGCCTGTGCCCAACTGTGCTGCGAACCTTGGGCGAAACCGGACTGTGCTCCAGACATGGGCAAAGTCGGACTGCGCTGCCGCAGTTCGGGATCCCGGCAAAAGTGTGACATGACGTCGCACTTATCTTCTGACAGATTTGACACCTGACAGATCCGATCTCCGCAGGAGTTAATGCCAAGTCGGCGTTTGTCAGAAACCCTAGATGAGGGTCGGTCCGAGGATAACCCTTATCCGGAGCTGTCAGAGGATAAACCTTATCCTCCTCTCCCCGCGGCTATAAAAGGACGGTTCGGGTCTACAGACAAACTAGAGTGCGAAAAGAAGAGAAGCAAAGCGGGTGTGAGAGAAGTTCGTGAAAGTGAGCAGAGAAAGAAAGCAGAGCGACTCAGTGAGCAGTGTGGCTCAGCTGAGAAATGTCCGAGCTGCAGTCTCGACATTTCCCCTGTCTTGTTTATCCTGCAGCGTAGTCTGCAGATGTTGCTACTTCCTCGTTTGAGGAATTCTGTAACCCTAGTTGTTCATATGAATAAAGTTTGCTTTTGTCTGTGGCATCCTTAGGGTTTGTAGCAGTTTATTTGCTAACTTTGTTGTTCTCTGTTCCGGCGTTTCCCTCCTCTCTTCCGGGTCTTGCCAAGCCGGGCAAACCCAGCGACAGCCGCAGAAGACGAAGAAGTCGAAGGTAAAAGTGGCCAAGTCCGAAGTTAGTCGGTCGTCACCGTGCCTTGTTGGTCGCCGAGCAAAGTTCGTCATCTTTACTGTGATAGCGCGCTTCGGCAGTTGAAGGTGCGACTTCGCTGCGATAGCGCGCTTCGACAGCTGAAGGTGCGAAGCTCGCACTTCGCTGTGATAGCGCGCTTCGACAACAAAAACTGCGAAGTTCACACTTCGCGCGAAGTGCACACTTCGGCACCTTGGGCCAGCGAAGTCCGCACTCCGCGCGAGTGACAGACTTCGGTAGTCTGCCCAGTGAAGTCCGCACTCCGCGCGAGTGATAGACTTCGGCAGTCTGCACTTCGGCAGTCTGCCTGAGCGAAGTCCGCACTACGCGCGACTAACAGACTTCAGCAGTCTGCCCAGCGAAGTCCGCACTCCGCGCGAATGACAGACTTCGGCAGTCTGCGCGTCAGTGACGCTCTTCGATGGCGAGGAGGAGAAAAAGAATTTAAATTTCCTTCAAATTGGTATCAGAGCTGATAGTGCCGTGACACGGAGATAGAAGCATGGCTTCCGAGAGAAACTCGTTGCAGTTGCAGATCCCGCGATTTAACGATAAGAACTACGATTATTGGAGCATCCAGATGAGGATCCTGTTCGGATCTCAGGAGCTATGGGAGTTAGTCGAGAACGGCTACCCAGAACCGGCAGATGCAGCAGCCTTGGTCGCCCTCTCTCAGGAAGATAAGGATCTATTGAAAGAGCACAAGAAGAAGGACCAGAAGGCCCTCTTCTACATCATGCAAGCGGTTGAGGAGACCATCTTCCCGCGGATTGCATCAGCCACCAAGGCCAAGCAGGCTCGGGAAACCCCGGTGAGTTCGTATCGGGGCACCGACAAAGTGAAGTTGGTGAAGCTGCAGATGCTCGGGAGAGAGTTCGAGAACCTGCGAGATGAGCGAGTCCGAGTCGATGAGCGATTTCTTCACCCGGACGACGGACATTATCAACCAGATGCGGTTGAACGGAGAAAATGTCCAGAGCCAGAGAATCGTGGAGAAGATTCTCAGAAGTCTGCCTGCGAAGTTCGACTCGGTTGTGATAGCAATCGAAGAGTCGAGGGATTTGACAACCCTCTCGACAGACGAACTCATGGGTTCCCTGCAGACCCATGAACAGAGGTTGAGCCGCTCAACTCAGTCTTCTTTGGAGCAAGCCTTCAAAGCGCAAGTCTCAGTCCGAGACAGCGGCAGACAAGACTCCCAGCACAGTGCTTCTAGTTCTCAAGGAGGAAGAGGCAGAAGCAGACGTGGGAGAAGGAACAAGCGAGGAGGGAACTCAAACCCTCAAGACGCTGAGCCAAGTTGCAACTTTCATCAGCAAGGAGGAAGAGGCACTGGCAGAAATCAGCAAGGTGGCTCTCAGCAGAAGAAGGACATGTCAAAGGTCCAATGCTACTACTGCAGCAAGTTCGGCCATTATGCCACACAGTGCAGGAAGAAGATGGCGAATGAGAATCAGCAACAAGCCCATTATTCGGAGGAACCCGAAAATGCGGCAGGAGGAAATGTGTTGCTGACTTGTAGTATTGAAGAGGAGAGCAAGAAAAACATCTGGTATCTTGACAGTGGTTGCAGCAACCACATGACTGGGAACAGGGAGATGTTCTCACAACTGGATGAAACAGTCCAGTCCAAAGTCAAGATGGGGAACAACATCAAAGTTCCTGTGATGGGGAAAGGAAAGATCCTCATCCGCACCCGGCACGGTGATAGAAAAACAATTCAAGATGTTTTTTATGTGCTTGGGTTGAAGCATAATCTGCTAAGTGTTGGACAGCTTGTGCAGAAGGGGCACACTGTACTGTTCAAAGATGGTGTCTGTTCCATCAGAGACAAAGTCCATGGACAAATTGCAACTGTGTCCATGACGAAAAACAAAATGTTTTCGCTGCAGATTCAGAATGAATCTTTGATGTCTCTGAGTGTAGTTGAGAAGGATGCTACCTGGCTGTGGCATCTCAGATTCGGTCACCTGAGTTTCAATGGCCTTGAATCTGCTGCACAAGAAGCAGATGGTGAAGGGTTTACCCCTCATAGAACAACCGAACCAAGTTTGTGAAGGTTTCCTGGTCGGCAAGCAGCACAGGGACGCATTCCTTGTAGGGCAGTCTTGGAGAGCATCACGGCCTTTGGAGCTGGTGCACTCAGACATCTGTGGTCCCATGCAGACCACCTCATATGCCGGCAATAAGTATTTCTTGACCTTCATTGATGACTTCAGCCGAAAGACATGGATTTATCCAATCAAGTTGAAGTCAGAGGCGTTTGCAAGGTTTAGGGAGTTCAAGGCTCTAGTTGAGAAACAGAGCGGTTACTATGTGAAGACTCTCAGAACTGATGGAGGTGGAGAGTACATCTCCAACGAATTCCACAACTTCTGCAAGCAACATGGAATTCGAAGGCAGTTCACTGCCAGATACATGCCACAACAGAATGGTGTAGCTGAGAGGAAGAACAGAACAATCATGGAGATGGCACGGAGCATGCTAAAGGCAAAAAGTTTGCCACATGAGTTCAGGCGAAGGCTGTAAGTTGTGCGGTTTATCTGTTGAACCGATGTCCCACCAAGAGTGTGAGGGACAAAATTCTAGAGGAAGCCCTGGAGCAAGTTGAAGCCAAGTGTGGCTCATTTGCGAGTTTTCGGGTGCATAGCATATGCACATGTTCCAGATGAGAAGCGGCAGAAGCTGGATGACAAAGCTGAAAGATGCATCTTCACAGGGTACAGCGAACCAGCAAAGGCATACAGGCTGTACAATCCTGTGACAAAGAAACTTGTCATCAGCCGAGACGTGAAGTTCCTGGAGGATGAAGTCTGGAACGGGAAGTCAAAGACTGGTCAGTCTGAACCAGCAACTGTTGAATCTGTAGACTTGGAGGAAGACAGAGTCCAACCACCTGTGCCTTCAAGCATCAACAGTGGTGCCAGCAGTAGCACACCCTCATCATCCCGCTCACCTCCACTTGCAAGCAGAATTCAGAACCTGAGGACTCCTGCAAAGACTCGGAGCTTGCAAGACATCTATGAGGTAACCCGTAATCAATTAGATGAAGATTATTCTGATTTTGCTCTCTTTACTGAATGTGATCCAGTGGAGTTTGAAGAGGCAAGTCAAAATCGCAAATGGGTGAATGCGATGGATGAGGAGATAGCGACCATTGAGAAGAATGAGACATGGCAACTAATAGATCTTCCAACACGAAAGAAGACCATTGGGGTCAAGTGGGTATATAAAACGAAGTTTAATGCCCAAGGAGAAGTTGACAGGCATAAGGCCAGATTAGTGGCGAAAGGCTACAAGCAGAAGTCAGGAGTTGACTATCATGAGGTGTATGCACCTGTAGCCCGACTTGACACAGTCAGAATGATTCTGGCACTCGCAGCTCAGAAAGGATGGAGCGTGTACCAGATGGATGTCAAGTCTGCCTTCCTCAATGGAGTGTTGGAAGAAGAGGTCTACATAGACCAGCCGCCCGGTTATGAAATACAAGGGCAAGAAGGCAAAGTCCTAAAACTGAAGAAGGCCCTGTATGGGTTGAAGCAAGCACCCAGGGCATGGTACAGTCGTATTGACGGCTATTTTCAGGAGAATGGGTTTCAAAAATGCCCATATGAGCACTCCCTGTACATGAAGACAAATGCAGCAGGTGAGCTCATCATCGTCTGCCTGTACGTAGACGATCTGATATTTACTGGCAATAGCAACGACCTATTTGCACGGTTTAGAACAGCCATGAAGTCCGAGTTTGAAATGACCGACATGGGGTCGATGAAATATTTTCTCGGCATTGAAGTTGACCAATCAGCAGATGGCATCTTCATTTCTCAGGGCAAGTATGTGAAGGATGTCTTGAAGCGCTTCAAGATGGAGGACAGCAAACCTGCCATCACACCTGTAGCCACAGGTTTGAAGTTGAGCAAGTTGGATACAGGGAGGTCTGTAGATCCAACCTTGTTCAAAAGGCTAGTTGGCAGTCTAATGTACTTGACTGCAACTCGGCCAGATCTGATGTTCGGAGTCAGTCTGATCAGCCGTTTCATGGAGACTCCGAAGGACACGCACTGGCAAGCAGGCAAGAGGATCTTGCGCTATGTCAACGGGACGCGAAACCATGGCCTATTTTATGCCAGACAAGACCAGTTGGAGCTAGTGGGCTTCACAGACAGTGATTGGGCTGGCAGTACTGACGATCGGAAGAGCACCTCCGGGTATGCTTTCCATCTCGGATCAGGGGCAGTCTCATGGGCGTCCAAGAAGCAACCCATCGTTGCGTTGTCCACAGCCGAAGCAGAATATGTCGCCGCCACGACATCCGCATGCCAGGCAGTATGGCTGCGAAGAGTTCTGAGCGAACTGTTTAATCCTCCGGAAGGCGCGACAATAGTTTTCTGTGATAACAATTCGGCCATTGCATTGTCAAAGGATCCCGTGTTCCATGGCCGGACGAAGCACATTGATATTCGTTATCACTTCATCAGAGAGTTGGTGAAGTCCAGAGAAATTCATCTGTAGTTTTGCAGATCCAAGGAGCAGTTGGCAGATATTTTCACGAAGCCTTTGAAGGAGGAAGACTTCGACAGATTGCGAGAGCGACTTGGAGTCAAAGTGCTTGTGAAATCAGGTTTAAAGGAGGGTGTTAGAAAAATAAACCCAGATTTCACGCCTGTGCCCAACTGTGCTGCGAACCTTGGGCAAAACCGGACTGTGCTGCCGCAGTTCGGGATCCCGGCAAAAGTGTGACATGACGTCGCACTTATCTTCTGACAGATTTGACACCTGATAGATCCGATCTCCGCAGGAGTTAATGCCAAGTCGGCGTTTGTCAGAAACCCTAGACGAGGGTCGGTCCGAGGATAACCCTTATCCGGAGCTGTCAGAGGATAAACCTTATCCTCCTCTCCCCGCGGCTATAAAAGGACGGTTCGGGTCTACAGACAAACTAGAGTGCGAAAAGAAGAGAAGCAGAGCGGGTGTGAGAGAAGTTCGTGAAAGTGAGCAGAGAAAGAAAGCAGACCGACTCAGTGAGCAGTGTGGCTCAGCTGAGAAATGTCCGAGCTGCAGACTCGACATTTCCCCTGTCTTGTTTATCCTGCAGCGTAGTCTGCAGATGTTGCTACTTCCTCGTTTGAGGAATTCTGTAACCCTAGTTGTTCATATGAATAAAGTTTGCTTTTGTCTGTGGCATCCTTAGGGTTTGTAGCAGTTTATTTGCTAACTTTGTTGTTCTCTGTTCCGGCGTTTCCCTCCTCTCTTCCGGGTCTTGCCAAGCCGGGCAAACCCAGCGACAGCCGCAGAAGACGAAGAAGTCGAAGGTAAAAGTGGCCAAGTCTGAAGTTAGTCAGTCGTCACCGTGCCTTGTTGGTCGCCGAGCAAAGTTCGTCATCTTTGCTGCGACAGCGCGCTTCGGCAGTTGAAGGTGCGACTTCGCTGCGATAGCTGCGCTTCGGCAGCTGAAGGTGCGAAGCTCGCACTTCGCTGTGATAGCGCGCTTCGGCAGCAGAAACTGCGAAGTTCGCACTTCGCGCGAAGTGCGCACTTCGGCACCTTGGGCCAGCGAAGTCCGCACTCCACGCGAGTGACAGACTTCGGCAGTCTGCCCAGCGAAGTCCGCACTCCGCGCGAGTGACAGACTTCGGCAGTCTGCCCGAGCGAAGTCCGCACTTCGCGCGAAGTGCGCACTTCGGCAGTCTGCCTGAGCGAAGTCCGCACTGCGCGCGAAGTGCGCACTTCGGCAGTCTGCCTGAGCGAAGTCCGCACTGCGCGCGAGTGACAGACTTCGGCAGTCTGCCCAGCGAAGTCCGCACTCCGCGCGAGTGACAGACTTCGGCAGTCTGCTCGCGAGTGACGCTCTTCGGCGGCGAGGAGGAGAAAAAGAATTTAAATTTCCTTCAATTTTTTGTGAGCGGCGAACGTTATTTTTTACCTGAATGGCGGAAGATTTTTTAATCCTGAGCGCTCGCAGAGAGTGTAAATATCGGTGTTTTAAAGCTGAAATACTCCTATTTTCTGGATCGACACCCCCCATGTTGATTCGTGCTCTGCTGAAGAACCGGTGAAGCTGCTCGTTAACCTGTTGTTTTGTAAACTCCAAGGACACTCGAATGCGGTGCCTGGTATTTTCCGTGTTTTCCGGTGGAGTCGGGCCATCAGCGGCAGCGGCTATGCAATGGACAATGGACGGTAGCGAGCTGTTAAACTGTAGATGGAGTATTTTAGAGGATGCCATTTTGTTCGCCGAGCGAAGTCCGGGAATAATTGGAGCCGACAGAGACTTGCAGGCGGATCGTGAAGAACGTTGTACTGCCAGTTACCACAAGCAGCACAAACATATTTCAGTGATAGTTGTTTTTTTTAAATTGGCAGAAATAGAGCAGCGGATGGCCGTGGATGTAATGGACCTTTTTCTTCATTTGAGGGTTCTGTTTAATTGTGCAGTCCGAGTTCTGTACAGGATCTTGCTAGAACGTATCTAAGCAGGGTGATCTATTTTTTGGCGAGCAGCTACCATAAATGACAATACGGAAAAAGATTTATCTGCTATTCCGGCGAGTGTGGTACAGCATGGGAAGTTCAAGCGGCTATTTAAAAAGGCATATCATTGATTCTGCACAATCATATTGGTCCTTGTTTAAGAGGCATATTTTCAAATCCTGGTATTAAAAAGGTGATGCATGGAGCCGATAGAGACATATTATGGTTGCAGCGTGATTTTGGCATATATGTTTGCAATCTATTTGACACAGGCCAGGCATCAAGAGTTCTGCAGTTGGAGAGAAATAGCCTTGAGTTTTTACTGCAGCACTACTGTGGGATTACTGCTGACAAGGAATATCAAACTGCAGATTGGCGCTTACATCCTCTCCCTTTAGAAATGATAAAATATGCAAGAACAGATACCCATTATCTTTTGTATGTCCAAGATGTAATGCGGCAGAACTTGGCATCTACTCAATATGAGAGTAGTGATGCTCCGCTATTGGAGGTATTTAAGCGCAGTCGAGATATATGCTTGCAGCTTTATGAAAAAGGGCAATGGACAGAAACTTCATATCTTCATATTTACGGTTTACAGGAAGGAAATTTCACTCTAGAGCAGCTTGCTGTTGTTGCTGGGCTCTATGAATGGAGGGATGAAATAGCTCGTGTATAGGATGAGAGCACTGGCTACATATCCTCTGGACGCCGAATTGAGCTATAAAAATACACCAAGCTAAGTTTTTTTAACGTCTCTCTTCTGTGCCATATTTCGTGTTGATTTGCAAGTTCCTTTTCAAAAAATGCAATCATCTTCCATCTATCCAATCCGCACGTCTTTCGTTTCAAGGCACAGAGCGTTTTGGAGACATAAAGCGAGAAATAAAAACGGCGCTGGAGATGTTGTTCAAATATGAGGTCCTCCAGGTTGTCGCCCCACCTGTGCGCGTCAAGATGGCAAACGTAAATGATTACGCCAAAACAAACTGTGCATGGAAATTATTGGTGGCGTGTTCGTGATTTTTTGGCATATTTTCATAGTGTTTCTGCAGCAGATCTCAGAACAAAAGATGTTATGGGCCACGCAATCTGCGCGAACCCTTCAGAGGATTTTCCTTCGTAAAGCTTTGGGCACCCGCAGCCACCATGGAGGTCGCAGCCATCACCATTTAAAATAAATGAATCAATTTTTTTTTATGAGTTGAAATATTTTCAGATCTGAATCTTGCGGGAACCCAACAGGAACTGCCCACTATGTGTCGGGTTTAGAAAGGAGAAGGCGTGATGCAGTGATCTTTTTGGATAGTAATTGGAGTCAAGAGATTTGGCCTGATCGAGACCTGGCTTGAACACAGGAAGTAGCTTCTATTTAATGCGTTTTGTCCCTGGCATAGATCTGTAACAACGAGCTTCCTGGATTTGTTCGAGCACAACTGTGGCAATTTCATGGCACTGATATTCCGTGTATTCACTGAACCGGCGACGGAAGCTAGCGCAACACTGGGAGAACCGCAAAAGATGAGACGGGACGTGTATTTTTTCGAAGTTTTTTTCATGGAGACGACGTCATATCAGTTCCCGACAACTCTCACAATCCTGCTAGTACCTATGGCTGCTAAAATCCTTGGTATCCAGTTGCGTGCTTTCCTTAGTCAACAATAACAGTGGGCAATATGAGTTTTTTTATTATCTGCAGCAGATCTAGGCGAACGTAGGAGATTCCAAGCGCTGTGCTTTTGTGAGCCAGCGAATGAAAAAATAGCCAGTACCTTGTACGCGGAAGGACGATGGAGAGCGTGCAGCACTATTTTTTTTTTTTTTTTGTGTATGCACCCTAAATTTTTGGTGATGAATGCTCGATGATTCAAATTAACTGGCTTATGCTTTGCCAGGATTTTTTGGCGGCTAGTCCTCCTGTGATTTGTTGGTTTCGGTGCACCCACATAGCAGAACGGTGCACCCACAGAAACTTCATGATCTTTCCCTAATCTGCCGCAGTGTCTCGGTGCACCCACATAGCAGAATCGCCGCCTCCTCAGTTTTGGCGGGCATCGAGTCTCGAGCTTTTCTTCTGCGGTGGGGTGCCTGTGAATAATGTAGACTCACCGATCACATATCACCGCCAACCACAGACCCAGGCGGGATCTGAAAACCACCTGGCAATCCCACATAGCAAAAAAAATATATTATTTTGTTTGGCATTGTTTCTCTTTCTAAAAAATGCTAGTGGTAGAACAGTTCGGGTGGTTGATTTTTTTTAATTTCAAAATTTTAACACATATACATCATAAGCCCCAAAGTCTTATTTATATTAAACTTTTAATGATGGAAATCATAAGGGCTACTTCTATAATAGCGGGTGGACCACTATTTTTTTAAGCCACCTATTTATTTTCGAACTTCGAAAAGTGGATGGCCCCATTACTCTTCTGCGAGAAATTTTTTAAACCAATGCCTTCATATATTGTATATATTCCAATTTTTGGGATATCCCTTGTGAAAAAAAAGAGAAGATTATTGTTTTAATTGCAAACGAGGCCATATTAACACCCGATTATAAGGGTTTTTATGGTCGTCGGAAATGTTTTTCCGAGTTGGACATATTGGTGGTGTCCATTTTCCATTATGAGCCAGTTAAACGTATGTTTTTTGGCCTCAAAATATTGTATCATGTAGCAACACTGGGAGTGTATTTTGTAAGTGATCCTAGTATAGTCATCTCCTCTATATCATTTAGCGGTTGCAGAAGTTGGTTACCCATGCATTCCGGTAGGATGAGGTCACCATAAATATAAGTTCGAGAGCTACTTTGGTACCCTTTCATTTTAAGTTTCCCTTGTTTTTTGCTATTTATCCAGATTTTTTGGACCTTGTTATCAGCCCATTGTGTTCATATAGGTGGAAACCACTACTTATGCTTGAGGAGTCAATTTTGACATCCCTTGCAATCCTTGTGGTTCTTTCCACACTATCCTCACACTACTTTTTGTGAGACACTTTGGTCTCAAGGGATTTTCTTTGGTGACCTTTTTTCATGGTTCACATGCACCAGTCTAGGAGTATGATTTCATTTCTGTGATGAGTCTCTACTTTTTTGAGACATCTGATGGGTCCTTTGTAGGCTTCTTGATGGAAGTTGTCCTAGGGGGGGTTGAAGAGGACATATTCCTTCCTCTCAATCCTCCATGCACATCTTCCTTCTTCTTCTTCTATTTTGGTAGGTGGTTTTCTCCCTTGAGGTTTTTCACCATTTCCCTTGTTTTGTTATTTGTCCACAAGTTTTGGACCTTGTTATCATCCCATTGTGTTCATATAGGTGGAAACAACATACTCATGCTTGTGGAGTCATTTTTGGACTACCCTTGCATTTTTTGTGGTTCTTTCTCCATCCTATATTCACACTCCTTTTTGTGAGACACTTTGATTTTAGAGGAGTTTTCTTTAGTGATCTTTATTCTTTTTATCACATATTGTACATGAGTACCTTATTAGGCCTTGCTATTGGGAATCATTTATGTGGTTATACCATCTCTATTGTACATGAGAACCTTATCAGGCCTTGTTGCTGGGACTCATTTTTTGTGGGTATGCCACCTATTTTTAATTTCTTTTTTCACTTACCCCTAGTATCACTTAAGGGGGGTGTTAGAGTATATTTTAAGTTCTACTAGGATATTTTGTTTGAGTTATCACTCTTGTTGAGATTGATAAACTCCTAGTTATGATTAGATCAGATCTATTAGGTTGTTGTAATCCAATGACTCACTAGAGATCAGCTTTGCTATTTATGCATAGCTGATCTCATGGAATAATCAATCAAGTATTTTACTTTTCTAACAGGTTTTCCTCAACCTTGATATAAACAAAGCCTTTGACAGAGTTTTCTAGTATTTTATTTTTGTATTCTTGTCTAAATTTAGGTTTTATAAGAATGGATTGTTCTTATAAAATAATACCTCATGTTATATTAGTTATTTTTCATCATCAATGGATTAGCTATAGGTTATTTCAAAAGATTCAAATGCTTAAGGCAATGAGATCTTTTATCCTCCACCCTCTTTATCATTCTCACAAATTCCCTTGGTAGATCCCTTAAATTTGCATGTTCCCTCAAGGCTATTTTTGGCATTAAGGCCTCATCTTCCCTTAACTCAATCACTCATCATCAAATTATTGATGACACCATTTTAGCTTCTCTATCATCCATTCTTGAAGCCAAAGCTATAAATACCATCCTAAATTCCTATGAAGAGGTTCGTCAACCAAAAGATCAACTACTTAAAAAGCAAAACAAATTTCCTCAACACTTCCATTGATAGGCAACTAAGGATTTCTTGTATCCTAGGATGCACCATCTCTAGTTTACCTTCCACTTATCTTGGTCTTCCTCTCTTCATTGGCAACCCATTCAAATGCATGTGGAACAATATCATTGAAAGGCTCCTCAAAAAACTTACAGGCTAGAAGGGTTATCTCCTTAGTCAAGCTACCAAAGCCACTCTCATGCATGCTTACCTCCAAAGTATCCCTATTTTCTTCATGTCTATATTCAAATCCCCTATAGCAGTCTACAATAAAATTGAACATATCTAGAAAATATTTTTATGGTTTGGGACTAAGAACATTAGAAGATTCCCTCTAGTAGTCTAAGATAAGATCTTTTCAAAGAAATATCAAGGTTGCTACTGTGAATCAGTTGGCCAATCTCGTTAGAATCTACATCATTCCTAATGATAACTCCCTAGATTTCCTGGTCTATAAGGCCTATGATAGTGGTCAATTCATAGTCAAATTAGCCTATTTGTTTCAATATGAAGCTCATGTATACCAAATTTTGATCAACATTATTTGGACCAAGCTCCTAGATCCTAAAATTGTATTCTTTTCCTAGATCATTGCTCAAAACAAAATCATAACCTTGTAAAATCTTAGTTCCAGTGGAATAATCATCCCTAATTGTTATTATCTCTACCAATCTAGATAGGAGTCTACCCATCACCTTTTCCTAGACTATTCCTTCTCTCGTCAGGTCATTGTCTTCCTACTTTCTTCCTCTAGCTTTGGATGGGTCTAACCTAACACTATTCTTGAGTTATTACTTCAATGGCCTAACCCCTTTTCTAAATATTATCTCAAAATTATCTGGTCCCTTTACCTCCCACACTACCTATGGTAAATTTGGTTAGAATGCAAGAGCAAAGTATTGTCAAATATCTCTAAATATCCTTTGTATATAGGGACCAGAGTTCTATTTGTTGTCATTGAGAATGCCCAGTTGGCCCCTTGCACAAAGGTCCCTAGTCTTAGCCTTGAATCCAATATTATAGCCTCACTCAACCTCCCCATGGATCACTCTTATCCTTCTGCACATTTTTTTGATAGAGCCAACATTAGGTGGATTTATCCTCTGAAAGGATAGCTAAAATTAAACTTTGATGGTGTGGCTAAAGGTAACCCGATCAAGGTTGGTAGCAAGGGTATCCACAAAGACAATAATAGAAATATCATCCTTGATTTTTCCAAATATATTGGCTTTCAATCAAACAATATAATTGAAGCTAGATCTCTCTTCCAAGGGTTATCCATTCTTAAAGATCACCCTTGCAATCTTACCATTGAGGAATATTCGCTAAATATCATAAATATCTCAAAGGGAATCATGTCCCTACTTGGAGATTTTTCAACCTAATCAAAGAATCCAAGAGGATCCTCTACCACCATATCAATATGGTCATTCAACATGTCTTCAAATAAGGCAAGAAAGTCGTCGATGTGATGGTCAACTTGGTTCTTAATGAAGAAGCTCTTCATGTCTCATGAGACAATTTTTCTCACCCTCTCAATATTATTACAATCAGTGAAGATGATATTTCTCCCTAAATTTACCTCTTGGCTTAGCCATCTTGTTTAATTTAATGGTTCCCACTACTATCTCCATGTATTCACTTCCTCGTATCAACCCAAGATCTCTTTTTCAAATTTTACCATGTCAATATTTCTTTCATAGAGAACCCAAGTTATGATTCCTTTGATTACCACCTCTATGACTCTAGGTCCCCACCCTATCTTGGATTGGGCACCATCACCCATTGAGAACCTTTTCATTTGTTCCATTACCACCTATCCCATTTTTATCGAGCCCCCTTCCCAATGTTTCTTTGTATAAGCCCACCTATTCCTTGATCCCTCATGTTGCAACCTAAACCTGTGTTTATCTTGGAAATTCCTCATCATTATTGGCCCTCTTGTGATGACTTGTCCTCTTGTGCACTCAATTCTCCTCCTATGACTGACATGGCATATCTAATCCTCATCATGTGCCATACCGGACCTTTCCTTGATGATCATTCCATTCATACTCCTTAGATTGCTAATATCATCACCAGTGTTGTTAGGAGATCCTTTTCAAACGTTCATTCCCAAGGTGACCTTAGACCCAGATCCACCACTATCATATGTGAATCAAGGTATATCCATTATATCATTTCCAATATTCTTGTCCTTACTGATGGTTATAAAATAATCTTGTCATATTGGACACGTGACCTAAACATCCCTAAGTATGATACTCATCAATGACCAAGATGCATAATCATCCCCAAATAGTCAAAATATGTTCTCCACAAGTTTCAGACAACTTTGCTCTCCTTGAACATTTTAAATCCCCATGTAAGAGTAAACAAATACATTGTGATATTCTAAATTTTCTCTCCTTTTCGAGTTATGAGTGTTTTGTTATTCCTTAAGCTTCCATTTTATATTTATAAATTGTTCTTCTAGAGCTTGAATTATTGCAGTTGAAATCCACTATCGAGAAAATCCTTAGGAATCACAATTTCATGCCCCTCTTGAATAAGTTCAATGAAAGTGACTTCAAGCTCTCATATAAATTCACTCAATCATGGGATAATAAATGTATTTTTATTCATGGCCTCTAGTTTAAAGTCAACATCCACTATGACAAATATTTGTTGGCTAAGGATACCAATTACTTCATTGACAAAGGAAGGAAGCTAGGCAAATAGAAAGGGAGGATCATCAGGGAATCCCTTCCAGTCCCTTGGAATAGGATCATGATCCCTGTAATGTAATACCTTACAATTGATAAAACTGATTCCCCCTTCAAAGCTTCCATTTCAACTTTTTAAATGATCCCAAGGACATTAGGGTCATTAATATTCCCAAATATGTATGAATATTTATGGAACTCTTCATTGAGATTGTAACAAAATGAAATTCCTCTCACCTAATTAATCAAGTCCTACACCTAATTCTCTATAGGCATACCCTTCAACATTAGACTTAGAGGGAAATTTTAACTTATTCCATTATGCCTATTGACATTACCCCTATCTAAAACTCAAGTCAAGAAGGCCATCACAAGGATGCCATTAGTAAAGGTATAAAAATGGAGATTGCCTCCACTGATTCAAGGAGGAAGCATTAGGAGGAAGTCCCAAAAATTTACCCATGGCTCAAAATCAGGTGACAATCCTCAATCTACTAAATTTTCTCATCACCATTGCTCCTCCAAAGGTAAATATTCTAGAGGAAAGCATAAAATTGATACCCTAAAAGCGTCTCCTCTGAATCCTCAAAATGTGAAGGTCAAAGACATGCCTCAAAAAGTGAAAATTGAAGACTCCCCTTGGTGGTCTTGGAATCCTCTGGGTGGCCTTGGAATGATGGTGTCCTTTGTGTCTAATGCTACCCAATAAACCTAGACTCTTCTTCAACAAGCATCAAAGGTGGTAGAGGACCTCATGCAATACCTAGACATCCACATAGATGATTTTGAGATGGTGTCTAAAAAAAACAATGAAACTAATTAAGTCATATCTATTATGATTACTTCCTTTTTGACTAGTCTTTGTAGGTTTGTCTCATTGGTTTTTGGTTTTAATGACTTCCTCTATTTCCCTTGCTTGTGTCTCTCAAAGGATTCATTTCTCTAGATTTTGCTCCATTTTTATCCTTTAGGGTGACCTTTTGAGTTCCCCTTATTTGTAGTTCCTTCTGGTTATGTCCTTTGCAAATATTCCTACTCTTTCTCTCTTTGTAAAAGGTTTTGGGGTCCATTCAAAATCCCCTCCAATATTTCAAAAATAATATCTGGTGAAAATATCACCTACTATTCATTGATGTCATTCCCTTTGGCATCTAGTATTGTATTTAATATTTGCACTAACTAATATCATATATAATATTATTCTTTGTTGTCTATACCTTTGCAATTCTCAATCACAAGGTGTTATAGGTTAATTGTTTGGTTTATGTGGCATGCACTCTCTAGCTTACTCTATGAATCTAAAACTTGTAGAAGCTTATGATCAAAATGTGTCATAGTCTCATCATCCATTATATGTTGGTGTCACTATATAATAACTTGAATAGCAATATACAAATCCTTTTGCATGTGGATCACTAACAAGCTATGTTAAAAAGTTTGTTAAAATGGTATGCCACGATATGCACATTCCAAATCATCATGGCATAAAGTGAATAATATAATAATCAGTTTTAAATTTGAGTAGACAAGATATATTTTATATGGTAAGCATTGGCACCTTAAATAGGTGTTGCTTACATTTTTGAATGTAAAATATTATTGTAATTTTTTTTTAATCTTCACCTTCTTAGCATGATCTAGTTAAGTGGCCATATAAAACATGAAAAATCTAGCATGGACCAATTGTAGTAATTGGTAAGGCCTAGAAAAATTTGAGTTCCATTAGATTCATCAAGGTTGACCACTATTAAATGCCATATATATTCTTGAAGCCTACATATATGAAATACTGGTCAATATTACATCCTAAGTACGATACTTTTATGATGTTAAATCAAGTTTATCGATGTTTTATTAGAGTCTATGCTAGTCTAAAGAGTTTGTAACTTGATGATTGTGTTGTAAATGGTCCTTCCATGTTTTACTAAAGATAAGGATGTCATGCAAGTAGACAATGATTAAGGAACTTATGAATTATTACATAATATTATTCATTTATCGCAAAAGTCGTTTGGATATATTTCTCAAGCTAAAAGGAATAATAAACCAATTTATAATATTTTTTGACCATTAAAAATTAAATTTTATAGGTCACTATAGTTGATAGAACCTAATTATAATATTAATTAAGGTTTTTCTTCACATAGTTTTATTCCTAGTAAATGATAGTTTAGAAGATCTCTAATTCATTATAATGGACACCTATTATTTGGAATAATTTTATTAACTTATAGTCAATATATAGTTTCCATGTCTAATAATTCTTAGTCACTAAGACAATGAGACTATTAAATAGATACGAAATTACTTGTATCTTACTATAATCAATTAAACCTTAAATATACCACCTACTTTTTTTTCTTGATAAGTTAACAAAATTTATATTAATAATGGAATTTGAAAGGAACCCTAACACCTTGATACATCAATAGGATTAAAGGATGCACCCTACAAAAAATATCATGACATCCATATAAAACCTAATACGTAAGGATAGACCAGAACAAGCAAAAAAGACAAGGACGAGATAACAATAAAATGCCCTGATATTACCGACCCAACAACATCAGAAAAACTTCAACCAATTAAGCAATAACAAAATATTTGATTGCATCCTTCTTGACATCCCTAGGAACTTTCTTAAACACATCCTTGGTGATTTCCACCACATCATCTTCTTTGATATCAGGTTCAGCTCCAGTAGTGGTCTTTACTGGAGTATCCTCGGTAAAGCTGTCATAGAAGAACAAAAGATTCAGAGCATTCATATGCTCTTTCATTTGAGTAATGGCTGCCATGGTTGTGGTAATAATACTTTCCAATTGGGAAATTGTGGCAGTGGTAGTCTTAATTACGTATTCCTGAAGAATCTTCTCCATAGGATCCTCTATCTCATCCTCAGTAGTACCATGTATCTTTCTCTGATTCTAAACTAACTTGTTATTTAGGCATTGTAAACTTCTTATCGGTGTGACCTCTGCCTTATCCTTCTTCTTCATATATTGCTCAACATCTTGATGGCCTTCTTCCATATTCCTCCTCTTAGAGCCATGAACACTTGGGGAAGGAGTGAAGGATGTATCCTCCTCTATTTTTTGCTTGGACTCAGCCTACTGTTCCTACAGAATCACATTTCTTTTGAGAAATTTCTTCAAAATATGAACATAAATTACTTTAAATAGCCCCTTGTGTGAGTTCCAATCTTCCTCCTTTGATCGGGTTGCCTTGATGGAGTAATCCATCAACAAGTAAAACTTTTTTGGAATATTCAACGATTTCACCTCCCTGAAATGGTTCACAAAAGCAATGTGGAAGCTCTTTAGTTGGGAAATTGGGTCATCAACTGTGATGTACTCCATGACTAGTTTCATCGCCTCCTTTCAGGGGGTGGGTAAATCATCACAAACCATACCCAATCTAAAAATATTTCACAGGCTCGACTTCGTCTCGAACTTCATACTCTCTATATCCCAATTGTGCTTGTCCCTTCATACTGTTCTTCCTGTTGATCGTTGTCCAGTGATCTCAACGAGGATTTGAACATCCACTTGGAACTCCATACCATGGATGATGATGATGTCATTTTCCCAAGTAGATGCAAAGGTAATATTGATATTCCAATCAGACCCAGAGAAACATTTTAGGAAAGGCATGAAACCTCTCGTGCTCATAATTGCTTCTACCATTAGTTAAATCTTAAGTGTTTTTGGCTCAATAAATCTCATGGTGATAGGGAACTAGAATTGCTTGAAAATAGGGAAAATAGAGTGCTTACTAGGCCTAGGCATGTAATCACTGCAGATGAAGAAATCGGTGTTGATGAAGGCTTTAAACGCATAGAACAGGTTTGAGTTTTTTTGAAAGTACCCATGCCTCCACCTCAGGATGATACACATCCTTGAGAAAGGTAAATCCACCCATTCTTGGATAATAAATAGACATGTCTTGGAGAGTTCCAATAGCTTCTATCCCCTTGAAAATTAAAAAGAAAGGTGTGCCACACCTTGGAACTCTTGATAAATCAAGTAGTAAAAATTTATGGCAATGCAATTCTTGCAAAGTAAAACTGAAACTGAAATCGTTGGGAATCGTTGAATGACAGAAAAATATAGAGACAAGGGAAGGAAGAAGTGAGAGAAAAGACTTGGGAGAGATAAATGCAATGGGAGATGATAAATAAGCAACACGTGGATGGATGACACAAGGGATAAAGTTGGAAAAGAGCAATCCAAATGATTTGGTAAAAAGCGGATAACAAGAAAATGATGATGGTTGGAATGAAAAATGTTAAACTTAGGATCAATGGAAGAAGTAGCGATGGTGCTACCAAAATTAAACAAACACGGGGTCTTGGGAAGGCATGAGGAAGATGCACCAAAAAATCACACACGTGCTAAGGACACTAGCTATTAAATGCCTCGAAAAATTGAACATCATCATGGGAATGGTAGAATTGCTGAGAAGGATCATTGTAGGACAAAAGGTATTTAAAGTATTGAGGCCTAGGGGAAACAATATAATCAAGCCAATAAAATTGAAAAGAGGATTGTTAAACAATTTGAATTTTTTTTTACCTTGCAATTTCTTTGACCTCATGAGGAAGGGTGTCAGTCCATGTCATAATTCTAGGGGTAGTAAATCTGATGTTTTCCAACCTGTCTGCCACACCATTTTCTTCCCTTAATGCATGCTGGATAATAACATTGTGCTATTAAAGGATTAGGGTTCTAGATTCTTCAATCATGGTCTTAACCTTCCAGGTAGGATTTTTATAATTTTTTAAATAATTAACCATATTTATGGAATCCCTTTCAATAATGACTTTGCCTGGAATTTGCTTAGTCAAAAATAGACCTCTCCATAGAGCTCTAGGTTCCACTATGTGGTTAGATTTTTCTTCTAGGATTTTAGCAAAGGCAAAGATAGAATTTTCTTTGCAATCCCTGAGAATTCCCCCTACCCCAACTTTTCTTGGGTTTCCTTTAGCCGCCCCATAAAAATAAAGTTAACCCATCCTTGGAGAGGAGGCACCCATGAACTAATATTCTAAACTATTACTAATCTACCAAGTACTTTTACTAATATTCTAAATTATTCAATAGTATAAGATGTTTTTGGGTAGTGAATATCCATGAACTAAGTTAATACAATACTTCATTGTAAAATATAATCATAGTCCTTATGGATCATGGGGTACATAATAATATGAATAAATAAGTGCTTTCATTACCAATGCTATGTTGAATATGTTGTATGGGAAGAACAAGCTCAAAACTCATGGAACCATATTTTCATGGTTAAATCAATAGCAAAATAGATTGTTTTACTTGTGTAATCATTTTCTTGTACTATTTTATTAATATCACTATTACTTTCTTTTAATATAGGTACTCTATATATCATTTACCATTTTCTTCCCACATTCTCTTTATCATAACCCTATATTATTAGAGGATTTATGGAATTGGATGACACTTGAGGGCTTTTTGTTAATAGATTTGTAGGGTTTTTTTCTATTAGTAATTTACCATTTGCCTCCCACCTTCTCTTGGTCATGATCCTGTACTAGTAATTTAGGTTTTGGTACCAATAATGTCCTATAGTGATATCACGGTATTAAATTTTTATTTGATATTATTATCATCTAGCTTTGACATGAATTAAAATACTTAGTCTAATGAATGAACTAGAATTAAATACATCTCCAAAAATAGGTGTTAATAGATTTCATTTATTTACTTAAGGAATTGATGTTTCTCATCCCTTTGACATACAAATAAATGATAAATACATTGAATTTATCATTCTATTATTGTATATATTTGTTTTTATACCATTTTAATTCTTAGAAATGCATGTTCTTATCCTCATAGGGATAAAATAATAAAAATTAATTCGGGACTAGCTTTATGAATGTATTTCATGTTAGGATAAAATATGCTTTATCTATGAACCTGTTGCTAGTGGATTGGGTATTTGCTTTTGAATTATTCAAGGCCACACAAAAATTATATCTATGTTAGAACACTAGTTGGTAGAAATATAGATATCAAGATATAGAAGGGTATAGTGTTGGTAGCTATGGATCTTAGAACTAGAAAATATTTGTATTGAATTATTCTTCAAGACCATTTTAGATTATCTTCTTAACATACTATATTATCCATTATCGATGACTTTTCAATATATGGTATTTATATTTCATGGAGCAAAATAGAATCTTTCTCATAAGAATATAGTTTTATTTATATAATATAGATATAAATATGCTATAGAATATGAATCCTACATTGGCATGTTGCCAATAGTATAAATCCTAGTATACGGAGTGTATAGAATTAGATGATGTATGATTCTATATTCAAATATAATGAAATAAGTAGAATAATAACTTGACCATTGTAGATGTACCTATGCTTGTTCTCATTAAATTTATTCTTATCAATAATATTTATGACAACATCAGTTAAAAACTTACTTATCATCAAGAATTTTCTTTAATATAAGAGTCATTGAATTTCTAGTTAATTTTAAATTTAATTTAGATGTCATTAATACAAAAAAATAAGCACAATTTTCCTTTGGTGTTACTTTTAATAGTTTTTACATAAAAATTACACATTCTCTTCTTTTGCATTTATTTTATCATAGACTTTCTTTAAAGTAATTTTTTATGTAATAACTTCTCAATTTCGTTATATATATATGTATTTTATTTTATTTTAACACTTGTAAAATAGAATATTGTGTCTAATGTTCAACTTTAAATATACTTTAAAAGTCTTAAAGATATTCTTCTAACTTGAAAAATAATTTGACCATAGTGAAAATTATGTTTTTAAAATTTAACATTAAATTTGATTTTAATTATGGTTAAAAATATAATTATAAATATTAATCATTATTATATTATATTTGAATATAATTACTCATTATTATTTTTTATTGATAGAGGGATTTTGAAAGGACCCAAAACCTTCTACAAAGAGCTATAGTTGTGAACCCAACTAGGATCAACATTGAAATCCAAACAAAACAAAACAAAATTCTGGGAAAACCCAGTCAAACCATCCAAAAAGACAAAAAGGAAAACCTAGTAGTTCCCAAAAAACCCAAAAAATCCAAAAAATGAATAGGAGAAACTATCAAAAAAAGTAAACCATGAACATGAACCATGTAAACCAGAATAGGAGACCATATCTGTCACTTGAGCTGGCATAGACCTGCATCTCAGAATTCTCATGAGGAATCAAATACCATGCGGGAAGTAATTACTCCTATGCTAGAGGCAAGGGATACTCATTTGGGATCCAATAGGCTTACTTGGACCACCATACTTGATAAAGTAAATAAACTCCATCACCATTGTTTACCTCCACAAGTCCCACTCGGAAGTCAAACCACCAAATACGAAGGGATTCTTCCAAAACTCCTTTGTTTGCAAGTAAATCTGTTGCTTTATTTTCTTATCTATATTATTTATTATTCTTTATATTTTTAATTATTTTTTATATTTAAATCTAATTATTCATTAGTTAGTTTGGCTGAATTTCATAATCTACTTGCTAGGGAGAAGACCTTTTGGTAGCAAAAATTAAGATCTTTATGGTTGAAGGATGGACATGGAAATACAAAGTTTTTTATATGTCCGAGTTGAAACATAAGAGTGTAAATCAGATCAGGGAAATAATTTTGGAGACAAATGAAGTTTTGAAGGAAAAAGAGGAGATTACAGTGGCCACAATATCTTTTTCCAAATAAAGAGAGAGAGATCTAGAAGATATAGAAGATCTCTTATTGAATATACCTACCTTGATTTCTGAAGAAATAAATGCTAGGCTATTGATCCCTTTTTCAGATGAAGAGATCAATAATACTATATTTGGTATGGATAAGGATAAGGCACCAAGATCATATGGATTCCAAGTAGACTTATTTCAAAAATAGTGGCATATAATGGGGAAAGATATTTTATATGCATTAAGGGAATTTCAATCTTCTTATTCTTTACTCCAAGAATGGAATACAACTTTTATATTTTTAATACCAAGGAAATATGGTGCATCATCTTGTTGGATATTTTGAGTCAAAGTTGTCATTGATGTCAAGGAATGAAGTTGTCATTGATGTCAAGGAATATGTCAAGGAACAATGCAAATGTTAATGGAAAAAGAGATTCATAATATTTTTAATATTATGTGGAAGCGGGTTTTTATTAAAACTATGGATGAGAAAAATAAAAGGATTTTCATAAAAACCCAAGGAAGCTTTTTGAAAAACTAAAGGAGGTTTTAATATTTATTTTATAAAATATTTAAATTCAATTTGAATTTAAATTTTATAAATAAATATTACTTATACAAGGTTGTAAATTCAGAGAAGGCTTTAAGCCTTAATAAGACCCAAAGGAATTAAATATTAATTTATAACATTTAAATTCTAAAGAATTTAAATAATTTATAAATTAATTATTTAAAATAAAAATGCACCGACATCTAAGGTTAAGGTGAAAAATCAAAATGTGTCGACGTCCAAGGAAAGGGGAGGTATTGTATATTAATACATGCCTTAATAGAAGCTTTGAAATATGTTTGAACCATGTTCTAATCATGCAATTTCGAAATCAAAGGCAGTAGAAGGGAAGAATACAAAGTTGTTTTAGCGCCAATGAGGATATTGAAGTTACCATAGGAGGAGAAAACCCATCCAACTAGGCAGAGTTGCCTAGTGGTGCTTGAATAGGATTTAAGGTGCTTGGGCAGTGAGAGACCCGCATTCAAATCATAGTGGGATCGTTTTGGCGTGAGCAGCACACAATTTGTTTTTAGTTCCAACAAGGGATAAGGAGCATGTGGTGCTCATTTGATGTTAAACAAGCACCTAGCACTTGTGGCAATCGAGGCTATGGCTAGGGTGCACGAGGAGGTGGCAATCGAAGGTTCAAGTCTCACCTAAGGCAGAGGTAAACATTTTTAATTTTAATTTTTATTTAGCCTAAGTTTTAAATATAATTTAAAGGAGTTGTAAGGGGTTAAAGTTAAAGGGGCTTAATTTAAATTTAAATTTTTGATTAAAAGGAGAGACAAGGGGTAAACTTTATTCTTACATGAAGTTATTTTTACATGGTTGATTTATCAAAAGGGTAAATTGAAGATTGATTATTTTTGAGAAGTGAATATTCAAATTATTGTGGTGTTGGATATTTTATTAAGAAAGGAGTAATAAGGTGTATTTGTGAGTGGTTATATGATTTGCATTGTTTGTCTAACTTCCTTGAGATTTGCAAATAAGTGTGTATGGTTGTGGTAGATATTTGAGGTCCCTTCATCATCAAGAAAAAGGTATGATCACATTCTTCCATAGTTGAATTGATTGGTTGGTTTTCTGGAAAATAAGTTTGGAGTGAAAAATTTGATTAGGGTATCCTTATTAAGAGTGTTGATTTAATACTTCAAGGTTTTCTGGAATAAAGAGTTGTTAAAACCTTGTCTTGTAAGCATTGTTGTTGAAGCCATTTATTGTGTGAAGAACTTGAACTATAATTTACAAATAACATGAGTATAATTTTTATGTGAATATTTTCTTATACGCATTATTGTTGAAGTGAGTTGTTAAGTGAAGAACTTGAAATAGGGTTTGAAAATAACATGAGTATCATTGTTATGTGAGATTTTTTTATAAGCATTGTTGGAAATATTTTGAGTGAAGGGTCATATACTTGGACTAGGAATTGTAAGCAAGGATTGTTTCATTGAGTGAGTGATTGAGTAGAGTTAGTTGAGCCTAGTCAAGTGGATGTGTGAAGTGATTTTTCAAGTTCCATAAAAAAAACTATTCTATATTCTAAATTGATTTGAGAAAGTAATTGAGGTGAATGTGAAGCATATTGAGTCTCTAACAATTCTCCCTATGTTTCTCAAAGAGTTATTGAAAGTTATTGAGTATTGAGGTGAATGTGAAGAATATTGAGTCTCTAACAATTCTCTGTATGTTTTTAAAAGAAATATTAAAAGCAATTGAGCATTATGATGAGTATAGAGCATATTGAGTATCTAACAATTCAATTTATGTTTCTATGAGATTGGACAAGTTCTATTGTGGACTTTTTGAATAAATTTTAGGAAATTTCTAGAGAGGACTTGTGGATAAATTTAGGTAAGCTTTTATGGAAGCTTACAATACATATTGAGAGCAGATTTGGATAAGTTCTTGTGAGGGCTTATTGAGAAGATTTGGATATGTTCTTGAGAGGAATTATTGAGAAGATTGGACAAGTTCTAGAGAGAACTTGTGGAAAGATTGGTGTGAGATTTTGTGGAAGCTTACAAGGTAGATTTGAGACGTCTTTGAGAAAACTTGAGAGCATATTTGATTGATTAATTTGTTCAAACCTTTATTTAAGGTTTGGGTCAGATCTAGCAGAGTTGATTTGAGATTGAGTCAATATTTGAGTTAAGGCTTGAGAATAGAGATAGAGGACATATTTGTGCTAGATCGAAGGACTGTATTTAGTACAGATTCAATAATAGAGTTTTATGCATATTTGAGGACAAATTTATGCCAAACTAGAAACGGAGATTGAGGATAGATTTGTGCTAGACTGACAGACCATATTTAGTATAGATTTTATATAGAACTTTGGAGGTAAAAAATTTGAGGACAAAGATCTCCAGCCAAAGTAGGAAATACAAATGTCTTATGTGGATAGATTTCCATTTGCTAAGGGTAGTGGAGATAGAGGTATTCTAGAGGATCACCAGCCAGATCATATATTAGGAGATTGGTGTCTTCTGTGGATAGAGATCCATGAACTTGATTTATGGGATTGGTATCTCCTTTGTATAGAAGTCCATAAACATTGTAATAGGGAAAGGATTCCCAAGAGACTGATTTAGAAAAATTTAGTGAAATATTTTCTCCATGGAGTGGCCCACATTGGGTGAACCACGTAAATTGTGGTGTCTCTATTGTATGTGTTTTATTTATGTATTGCTTTGATTACTGCTATTGATATTCCTATTTGTACATTGCATAATATTGATTGGCAAAAAAAAGTAAAAAGTGGTTTTATACTGTTCACCCCCCTCTCAGTATAATCTTGTGTTCTTCACATCTCTAAAGGATTCCAAACTCATAAGATTATGCAAAAATCTATACAAAATACTCACAAAAAATTGGCTTATAGAATCAAAAGTCTGCTACATTTTATAATCTCTCCACTTCAAGGAGGGTTTGTTTAGGGAAGACAAATATTACATGGAATCATAATTGTTCATGAGATAATTCATTCAATTGGGAAAAGAGGAGATTCAAGCATATTTCTTAAATTAGATATGCATAAAGCCTATGATAGAGTCTCATGGACTTTCCTTGATAAGTTTATGCATAAGTTTACTTTTAGTGGCTAATGGAAGAAATGGGTTAATATTTGTATTTCTTCAGCCAAATTTTTAGTCATTATAAATGGAAAACCTTGTGGTTTATTTGGGATTCAAAGAGGTATAAGAAATGGGGCCCTCTATCCTCTTACCTTTTTATTTTAATGGTTGAATCATTAGGAATATCAATGCAAGTAGCCTCAACTATAGGTAGAATCAAAGGTATCAAACCAGCAAGAAGTTCAAAACCATTTTCATATCAACTGTTTGTGGATGATAATTTCATTATGGAAGAAGCTACAGGTAGAGAGGCAAGTAAAATCAAATATATTCTCCATAAATATGAAAGGGCATCAAACCAATTGATAAAATTCATCAAAATAAATACTTATTTTATGAACACAAAGAGACGGTTACATTTGAGGATTACAAAAAAAATTGGTTGTAATATTGCTAATATTCCATCCATTTACCTTGGTATGCCACTTTTTTTAGGGTGCATGAAGGAGGAATTGTGGTCTCTAGTGTTGGATAGAATTCAAAGGAAGTTGGTTGGGTGGGAAGGAAACCTACTTAGCCAAGCGATAAAAATACTACTTCAAGCAATCTTATAGAGCATGCTAATTTATTATATGTCTCTATTTAAAATTCCCTCCAAGTTTAGAAGGATGATGGAGAATATATTTAAAATATTCCTATGGAATGGGTCTTAAGACAACCAAAGACTTCCTTTAGTAGCTTGGGATAGATTTTACACTCCGAAGAAACTTGGTGGGTTAGGCCTAAAAAATTAGCAGATCTTTAACAAAGACTGAATATCAAAAACTGCATGGAGACTTTGCATAGAAGGAAGTTTGTTTTGGAAAAATATCATGAAAGTGAAGTACTTAGAAAATAGAATTCCTTTTTTTAGAAGTGCAATTTCTCATAGAGGATCAACCATATGGAATGTAGTGCTAAAAATGAGAAGTTTTTTAAGGAGCAATATAATATGGCAAGTAGGAGAAGGGAAGGAAGTTTTCTTTTGAGAAGTTTCTTGGATCCTTCAGTAACCTCTAATAAATAAACAATATTTTCAGGATTTGTGGATTCCATTGGTAGCTAAATATGGTAAAAAATTCAAGGATTACATAGAATATCCTCAGGGTTTCATGAATTTAAATAAGTTGATTAAGAGCTTCCACATGTCCCAAATCAACAAGGAGTATTCTTTTCTATGGAACCATTTTCAAAAATAAATATTCTCTGTCAAATCAGCCTATGAAGCTCATATTCCCCTTAGAGGAGGAGCTTATCTAGTGAAGACGATTTGGTCCCCTAATTTTGTACCGAAGATAACTTGCTTTCTTTGGTTATGCCTTTAGAACATGATTTTAACTATAGATAATTTATGTAAAAGAGGGTTCCAAATGATAAATGTATGTTCATTATGCCAGAAGGATGTTGATGCATTAGACAACTTATTCAACCATTCTTAGGGTTCAAATAAATTTTTCTGTGTAATAATAAACTCTCTTTCATGCATGTGGAGCATGCCACAAACCTTTAGAGATTTGTTTAACCAATGGAGATAACCCTTTATAAGTGATATCCTGACAAGATTATGGAGACTAATTCTCCATCATTATATATGGGGCATATAGTGGAAAAATAATAGACACATATTTAGGAGTGAGAGGAATTATGAAGTATATATATTCAAAAGAATCAATGTTGTTATTGAAGAAAATTTATCCATTCTCCCAGAGGTTAAAGGGTATGACAAAAGAGAAGAAATAATGATTGTTGAAGTATGGAAGGTAAACTAATCTAAACCATGCATAATGAACTCAGCCCAAAAAATAATGAACACAATATGGATGAAACCAAGACAAGGTTGAACAATACTTAACTTTCATTGGGTAACTAAAGGAAATCCAGGAAGAGTAGGAGGGGGCGGAGTGATTAGAAATGATAAAGGTCAAATTTTATGGGCTTATGCAGAGGATTATGGAGTTCAAACCAACCATATGGTAGAATCCAAAGGTTTTTTTTATAAGTTCAACAATTATATGATAGAGGTTATATAAAATTTTTGGTCCAAGGAGACTCTCTAAACATTATTAGAGATATGAAATCAAGAGAAATAGAGAATATGTTTATACTTAAAATTATAAAGGACACTTCAAGGATCCTAAAAGAGATGAGTGATGTTGTAATTGATCATATATAGAGATAAGGTAATCATGCTACTAATTTTATGGCCAATATGGGGGTGGATAGTGGTCAAAAAAAATTGGGATGACAATTTTCCACTGCCATTACAAAGAATAATTGCATTGGAGGCTAAAGGTCAACCTGTTATATTGAATAATATCAAAAATTTATTTAAGTGGGTTGTCAGTTTATATGCAGGTAATGAAGATAAAATATAATTCTTAATATGAGTCTAGTCTATTTGGGTAGTATCTTTGTAATTCATTTTTTTGTTAGTGTATCTTTAGCATCATTAATTCCTAGGAGGAAAGGTGTGTGATTTTGGTTAGGATCTCTTTTGTTGGCTTGTGGTTTTTTATTTTCTAATATAAATAGGCCTCTCTTGTAAAATGGTTAGGGCCTCTTTCAATACCCTAGTTTCACCCAATATCAAAAAAATATTCATTAGTCTTTATCATTCATCCTTTTATCATTTTTCTTCTTTTTTTTAATCAATGCTTCTGATCATTTGTATGATTTTATCCCTTTATATATTTATCATTATCTCAATTATCAACCTTAATAGGAATGGGGTTTGACCATTCGAGCAAGGTAGCTTGTTGATTCCTATTGAAATCAAGTAAACCCCTTCACACTATTTGTAAATTTTTCTCTATTTCTCCTTGTAGAGTTTTTATGTTTTTGTAGGTATCAACAAAATGTAATATGACTACAATAGCATTATATACCTACAATAGGACTGTATAGTCTTTTTTGTGACACTTTTGTCCTTTCATGGTGCTTTCATCATTTTTTGTTTCTTTTGTATGTATGGCACTTTTATCTCAAGTCTAGATTAAGTATAAATTTATTCGTTTCAATCTCATATTAGTAGATCAAAGTTGTGTGTACTATTTTATAATCTGCAAGCCAAATTTCTTAAAAAAAAATTTAAAAAGGGTTTAATTTTACGTCTTTCGTTACAAAATTACCATGATGGTATTCATAGACCTTAATTACTATGTTAAATAAAAAATTATATATTAAGGCCATAGGAAAATTTATCTACTTTACAATATTTTATTCTATTTTATGGTAAATTTTGCAAGAGATAATAGAAGACTACCTTCTTTTGTAAAGTTATAATATGAACAAAATTTCAATCCAGTTTTTAGTATTTAGTCACAAAAATAAACATGCATATAGCTTTATTATAGGGTATCTTGTCTTGTCCTTTTAAACTTTGGTCAAAATAAAGGAAATTTTAGTATTTCCTAAAGCATTCAAAACAAAAGAATCATATAGCATGGGACTTATATTTTATATTTTTGTTTCTACTTGTATTTTGTGTACATCATCAAATATTATATTTAATACTAGATTAGGACCTTAAAATCCCTAGATGCAAATCAAGGTAAGGTTGCATTGGATCAAATTTGGAGATAGGGTTACCAAGGAGTTCTCTCAGTGCTTGCATCATCGTAATCAATTTTTGAGTATTAAAGCCCTTAACATTAATGAAAAACGTGTTTCTAATATTCCTGGTATTCTCTCTACTTTTGAAGAGCATTACCAATCCTTTTTTGTGGCTCAAGCCCGCTCCCTGCAACATGATGAGGCCCTTAAATCCTGCCTTTATGTGGTTCTAGAACGACTTTTTGAGTCTCAAAGAGTTTCCTGTGATAAGGTCCTATATTTGAAGGATCTGGAGGAAGCTCTTTCTCATATGGCCAATGATAAATCCCCTATTCTTGATGGCTTCCCTTGTGAATTCTACAAATCTCTTTGGGGCATTGTAGGTTCTGATCTTCTCAAAGTCTATCAGGAGGTATTCTCTAAGGGTTTGTTGGGTCCTAATATTAATCAAGGGATCATTAAATTTATCCCCAAGTATGGTGATCCTAAAATAATCACCAATTGGAGACCTATTACTCTCCTTAATGTCTCTTATAATACCATTACCAAAGCCCCAGCTTTACGCATCCACCATCTCCTTCCTATTATCATGCGCCCAACGCAAACTAGCTTCATTCGTGGTAGATACATCCTTGAAAATATTATTGTTGTCTAGGAAGGTATGGAGTGGGCTTGTAATTCTAACCAACATTCTGTGTTCATAAAAATTAACTTTGAGAAAGCATATGATAGGATTGATTGGTCCTTCATTCTAGCCATGCTTAAAGCTCTTGGTTTTGGGCCTTGCTTTATTAGTTCTATGGAAATGTTTTTTGTTGAGGCTTCGTCTATTTTATCCATTAATAAACACAAGTCCTCATCCATTGGTCTCTTTCGATCCATTATACAAGGTTACCCTTTAGCTCTTTCCCTTTATGTCTTTGCTACTGAAGGGCTTGGCTATTTACTAGCTCATCATGCTGCTCAGGGTTCTATTCAAGGAATTTCTCTCCCTGGAGGTGAGACTCAGTTGGTCAATAGTCATTTTACTGATGACTCTTTCCTCACTCTTATTGAGTAAGAAGGTGTCATTCAACAAGCGCTTGCTTTCTTGGATACTTTTTTTCTGGATTCTAGATCCTCCATTCAATGGAGAAAGACCCAATGTTATAGGTAGTCTCTCAAACCAATACCCCACTAGCTTAATCAATATCAATGGAAGATCATCCAAGAGGGGGAAATTTTTCATTTTTTAGGTATTCCTTTTGCCTTTAATGGGTCATTGCCAGAGTTATGGAAGTATGTTGTTAATAGGGTGGAACAAAAACTTACCTACTGGTCCACTAAGAAACTCTCCCTTGTTGGTAAATTTTAAATTTGCACTAAAGTCCTTGCAGCCACCCATGTTTATTATTATTCCTGCTGGGTCCCATCCAAAAATTGTTATAAGAAGCTTGATAAGCTTCTATGAGACTTCTTATGGTCCTCCTCCAATAATGCTTCAATATTCCACCGTGTTACCTAGGAGTATTGTTGTCTTCCCATAAGCCATGGTGGACTTGGCATTATTAATACCCAACATCAAGGTTGGGACCTTTGTGTTAAGTGGATCATCAGAGCCCTCATAGGTAATGAGGCCTAGAATATTCTCATCCAACATTGTATTAGTGAAGGTTCCCCTTTTGGGTGTAAGAGTTGGAAGGGCATGGGGTTCCCTTCCCTCCTTGTTGCCCCTGTGTCTATCAAAGTATCAGGATCCTTCATCATTAGGAGTATTTGGAAAGCTTGGGAGAGTGTTAAACCTTGGCTTATATGGAATGGACAGAGATTTTAGCATGGCCTCTCCATTAACCAAATGAATTTTTGGTGTTCACATGTTATCACCTACCAGGGTTTCCCGCTTGCGTAGGTTCCCTGGGTTCATGCACTGAGATTCTTTTGCAAAGGTGTGTGATGCATCACTGATTTCTTTTATCGTCCTACCAAGGATTGGCTCTCTTGGGATGACTTTAGAGCTAAATTTGGACTTAATAACTCTAACAAGGATACCTTTGAGGCTATCAAGGTTTCTCTCCTTGACTCCATGTTACACAAGATTTATGTGCTTTCTTAGAGACCTTGGTGGAAGGACTAAAAGTGGTATCTAAACAGTCCATTACAAAATTATAAGGCCCGATTGGGGTATGGATGGCTCTCTCCTTGCCTCCCCATGATTGATAAGCTCAATCAACGTTGGAAGGTCTCCTCCTCTCGACCTTTTTGGTTGCGTAGGTTCCAGACAACTTGGGATCCTTTCTTGGAGCCCAAAATTTCTTGTTTTGCTTGGATTATTTTGCACCAAGGGCTTCCTGTTGGGGAGCATCTACAACATTTAGGCATCCCCAACCCTTCTTGTCCTTTCTGTCTTCAATCTAAAGACTTTATCCATATTTTTGGGTTTGTGCTCGTGCTCATTCTCTTTGGGAGTGGTTTTTTCCTTTTTTAGACCCTATTCCTTTGCCATGTTTGAGTGGAAGCATATCATTTTGGGAGATCCCCCGCCATTACCAATTATTTTTTTGAAGTGTGGCACTTGTTTTGTATGGCGACCATGTTCAGTTTATGGAGAGCTAGAAATGATTGTATCTTTGGTAAGTGTACTTCCTCTTTGCACATCTCTGCTTTTGAGAAGTCTAATATTATTTCTTCTGTGTATTTTCAAATTAAATTTTAGGCCAATAAGGTGGCTATGGAGCCCACTCATCTTTAAGATCTTATTAAAAAATGGGGGAACACATCATGCTCAGTAAGATACTCCTTGTATAAAATCTAGGTTCACACAGTAGTGTCACTCACTCTCAAACTGCACTCCTATACCAGTTCAAGGTGCTTACAGAGATGGTTATGGTTATGTGATTGTTCCTCTCTCCCCCAACTCCTCGACTTGATGCTTGGGGTAACTTAAGATTTTATGGTTGGGTTTATGTTCCCGACACTTCTAGACAGGGGAGGGACTCATTTTCAAATTCTCTAGGTGGGAATCAGGGGTGGCTAAAATTTATCAGTTTATTCTATCCATAAGATATGTAAACTATTATCAATTTATTTTGTCCATCAGTTATGTAAATTGTTATCAGTTTATTCTATCCATCAGTTATGTACACTATAGTTTGTTCTATTGGATTCCCACTCTATTTTGATAGGGCAGTTTGTTTTGTATGATGGTGTTAGCCACGTGGCGTGTTTATCCGCCTCTTTTTTTTTTGTTTGTAAAAATATATTTTGTTAATTCTTTAATATATGTTTTTTTACATCAATATATATATATATATATATATATATATATATATATATATATATATATATATATATATATATCATGATAATATTTTTATAATATATGTAATATAGGTGGGAGGGCTTCCATCCCCTATAATTAGTTTAAATATAGAAACTTGGAAAATATCATAGTTACAAACATTAAGGGTGATTGCTTGTAATATAAGTATATGGTTGATTGAAATACTAGGGTATCATGGTTAAGATATAATACATGGGAGATTGATTTCAATGTCATGAATAACCAATTAAAAAAATTGAAAGCTTAAAAATTATTATAACACACATGAATGATATTATTTGTTATTATTTCTTTTTAAATTATTAATAATCAATTTATAAATACAAAATAATATATTGATTAATTAGTTATAAAATAAAATGTATTAAGTTAACTCTAAATAATAAGTCTAGTGTTTGACTCTAAAAGGAAAGGATTGTACACAATGCTTTAATGATAAAAAATACATATTAAAAGGCATTGCCCCATATAGCCATGGCCTCATGGACATTAAAAGTCTAGTTTACTTTACTTCCATCTAACTTATTCCTTTGCATTTTAGTTTTTCCAAATCTAATAGAAGATGAGATTAAAAAATTGGAAAAAAAAATCTATTTGAATTGGTGGGTGTTGTTGGTTTTTTAAAAAAACAAATCTATTTGAATAATATGTGTACTACAACTAAAATTATGTTTATGGTATTTGTTCATATCAAAGACATAATTAAAATTATGTTTCTTATGAAATTTGTTAGTGTAAAGCTTTTTAGTTGTATAACTTCATAATGTTGTTAATGTTTATTGATTTTTCAACAATCCAAATACTTTTTCTAATGTATTTTTTATTTAAATTTAAAATTTAATAATATTTATTACCTTTTTAAACAAGCTATGTGCGGCTTCTAATAAAAAAAGATTACATTGTTCTCCTTACGTTGCTATCTAAATTAAACCATATCCAAATCACTTTTCATGAAATATATTCTTCATTCATATTTCAACTCCTTAATATGGTTTAATTATTAAGTTTATGTAATCAACTCCTTAATATGCTATTTATTAAGAGATAAAATCTCACTTATTCAATTATTTTCTAAATTTTGAATTTTTTCTAGATGAAAATCAACACCATGAATGGCTAAAATATTTTCCATCCACTTTTCATATATAAAAATATGCCAACTATAATAACCTTTCAATTCCTTAATACCTATTTTTTTAGGGTCTTATGCATGCCCTTGATATCCAAGATATCATTTTCATCATCACTCTTTATTTTTATTTGTGGGATTTGTCCCACTTCTGAACATATGTGATATTTGTTGTTTTTTCCGTATCAATATCCCTTTGAGTTTTCTATTCTATTTATTTTGCTTTTTAGGTATTCCTCTCTTTTTTTCATTCCCACCAGCGCTTGTATCTTCATTGGTCTCTTTGATTTTTTCACAAGGAGACTTATCATCTATAATTTTATCCTGCTTTGAAGGATCTAAAGTGTTAGAAATAACTTCAAAAACACTTTCTTATTTATATTGTCCTAGAAACCCTAAAGTAGAAGGAGGCTCCTTCATAGTAATTTTCTTTTTTTGCTTTCATAAAAATTCCAAATTGTCATGGATTTCCTCCATCCTCATTTATTTATTATGTTGCTCTTGAAACCCTAAAGTTCAAGGGATGAACTCTACACTATTTCATTTCTATTTCCAAAAGAAAATTTTATACTACTTGAAGAAAATGAAGACCTTTTACTTGGAACAAACTTGACCTCTTTTGCCTCCTTTGTTTCAGAATTTTTCTTCCACATCATCCTTTGCACCTTTAACTCCTTTTGAATTTGAACTTTCTCATTGTACTTTCTCATCCCTTGTAACTTTCTTTGTTTCTTTTAATGGTTGATCCGAGTGAACTATGGTGGCCTTTACCATCTAATGTTGTAGATAAGATTTCTTTACGTCTTCTTTTGGAGTGGAATTTCAATCTAATCTAGCTTCTACTATGGTATGATTTCCTTGTTTTATCTTGAAGTTTGTCCCTTCACCAAATTTATTTATCTCTTTCTTCATCATTTTCACTTTGCAATCTCTTGTCATATGTCTAGTCTCATAAAAATTATAACATCAAAATGGAATATTTTTATAATCTACTTGTTGATCCCATTCTCTAGATTCAAATTTGATCTTAATGGATTGTGGCAAAGGTATTAACATATCCATGAAAACACATGTTTGGGTATATATAACATGTTATCACTTCTTAGGATTTGGTCCCTCTTAGATGACATCTCTTAGGCTATTTCCAATATTCTTCAAAACATCCTTATTGTTAAGTTGATATGGAAGTCCAAAGAGCCTAACCCACATCATAAGCCTTTTAATAGTTGTTGTCTCAACAAATAAATTCTCCCTCAATGGTATTAAATAAAGGGCACCTATCTCCCTAAACCATGGACCACCACCCATTATTTTTAACTAATTTCTAAACTAGAAAAGATGATGAGGAAAAACCTTTAGGAATGAAATTCATGGAGTAATTTTCTTTCAACCCCTACTTCCATTTAATTCAATTTTAAATATTAAAAACCTTGGCTAGTATCCATGAAACTTAGATATTAACCATTTGCATTTAAGAAGTAGTTGTCATGCTTGATTATCTCATCCTTGATAATCACTTCTAGTGTTGCATTTTCTCCTTGTATCAAACTTGCCATATATTTAATCTTCCACTTATCTCCAACTTGAGTATCCATACTTTCAACTTGGGCTTTCAAATATGGATTTCCTTCTATGGTTGTACTCTCTCCTACCTTGCACTCTCTAATAGCTCAATACTAATTAATTTATGGTAAGTTAATATTATTTACTAATTTTATATAATAATTATATATACTACTTTTTATGGGTGAAATTGAAAGTTACCCCTTAAATGAAAATTGAACTATTTCCTTCACTTTAATGGAAAATAAACTATATAAAAAAATTAACAGGTTATATGGGGTTGAAATGTGGTATGCCCATATTACATTATGACTACATAGTGGTATTCCAATAGCTTGTAAATTATGCATGTATGGTTTGATAAGATTTGAACCTTGGTCTCCTCCTTGAAAGTTAAGGAATTGATTAAGCCAATGTCATTTGATTATAAAAAATATTTTTTGTTTAACCTTATGTGACTAGTAAATTAGCACTTGAAAGGATTTGATGGTTTGAATTTTGATTTTTGAGTGGAAGATACCATCTAATTATCCTAGTTAGTTGTTTTAAAATTGATTTACTTATCTCATTTACCATTTTTTATTTATGAATGTGCATGTTTGTCCAAGAATCTCTTGTATAAATTATGTCATTGTATAAGCAACATTATCTCTCATATAACTTAGGGATGTGGCCTCATATAAATAACATCACCTCATATGACTTATGGTCTTTAGCCTTATGGATATTAAAACTATTTTCTTTCACAATTACCTTGCTTTCATTATAATTTTTTTTAAATTATATATTTTTACATTTTTATCTTAAATAGTATATCTCAAAATTAAATTTATTGTCTTAGATATATTAAAATAATTTTAATTAAATATATTTTAAATTTAAATAAGTTAATAAAATACATTTTAATTCTAAATAAGTTAATCAAATATATTTAAATCATTGCTAATGGTATCAATTCAACCAATCAAATACCTTGACTTTCAAAGAGGAAAATTAGGTTTGAATCTTGCAAGACAATACAAAAATAATTTTGTAATACCACTATGTGGTCATAATCTAATATAGGTAATGCTCATTTCAATATAATATAATTGGTTGTATGGGATTAAAACAAGTCCCACCCATATTACAACATGACCACATAGTGGTATTAATATACCTTGGCAATTATGCATACATCATTGTGCAAGATTCAAACCTAGGTCTCCTTGAAAGTGAAGAATTTAACTATTTGAGCACATGTTATTTGATATTTTAATTACTAATTATTATTTTATTCTTAATAATCTATATGTGGCTTCTATTAGGGGTCACTCCCATCAAAATACCAAAATATTATCTTTTCCATCAGGTTAATTAAACCATATCCCTCTTGCCACTTTTATAAAAAATATTCTTCACTTCCTTTTCTATCAAATATATTCTTCATCTTCCTCAAAATATTATGTTTTAGAAATTAACTACTTACAATAATTTTCAATAAGATATGAATTCTCACTTGGATAGTTGCCTTCAAAAATTTGAATTTCATCAAGATGAATATCAACACTATGATTGACTAAATTATCTACTACCTAATTTCCTTCTCTATAGATATGCTAACATTTCCAAGAGTATGCCTCCAAAAATAGTTGATGAACATCAATAATAATGTTATTTTTTATTTATGTTTCACATCTATTTTTGTTAATAACATTAATGATAATTTTTTAATCCCCCTCAATTAAAATATATTTCCATCCCTATTCAATTACATTTTTGCTCAATGTAACAATTTCCCTAGCCTTTACATAGTTATTAGTTAAAGTTCCATGTGATTCTAAGTGAAAAATTTCTTCGTTATTTTGAAAAACATTGCCTCCATCAACTTTTTCTTAAGTTCCTTTAAAAGCACCGTTAAAATTAATTTGGTAAACCCAATGTCTAGATATTTCTATTTTACCATAGATCATAGCAAATCCTTTGTGTTAATTCCATTATTAGAGATGACCCTTCCATATATATTCACATCCTATAACCAAGGGGCTAATTTTTTTTTGTAATTGAGACTTATCATGATGGGCACTGAAGTATGGGAAAAATGGTGCACCTAACAATGCTAAACAAGATGCATCTATCGCTAATGTCGAATAAGCATTACAAAAGAAGCATTCAAGTAAACATGATAAGATAAAAAAATGCGAGAAATGAAGTTTTCTTTTATTATTTTGATGGATCAAATCACGGTTACATAAATGTCCCCTTGAGGGCTCTAGATTGATACACTTGTTACAAAATGGTGCCCAAGGATCAAATCCTTTCAGTAACTCGGGTGCACTTCCAATGTTCTTCCTCGTACCCATAATTGAAGTGGGCGGGCCTACGATGCCGCCACTTGGTTCTTTGATCTTCTAATCCTATTCTCCTTCCTCATATGCTATAAAACCTACACCTACACACAAGGAAACCAAATTTGTTAAATAGCGAGTGCGGATTGTGAAACATGCAAAAGCAATACATGCAACTATATACTAGAAAGTGTAAATATGCAATGTGCCTATCTAAAAATACTCCAAATGCTTCCAAATAATAGAGGCATGCATAAAATATGATTTTGAGAAGATATAATTGAAAAAAGAACAAAAATTGCATCCGAATCTATGCCACATTCGTGGTGTACCTATGAAGCCTACAAAACCCAAAACGAGCAATTTCTAGCCCTAAACATCTCCAAATCAAACCAAACATGGAAAGAATATATACAAAATAATATTTAAAGAGGACCCATGAGAATAGATTAGAAAAATTGGTCACATATCCATGTGCATCTTTATATTGGCCCCGTAAACCTACAAAATCTTAAAGTGCGATATCTCACTCAATATAACTCCAAATTGCATGAAATTTGAGCAGTAGGTTCATAATATATCCTATAATAAGACTATTTAAAAATAGTAGAAAAATAATGCTTAAATATGTGCTCATACCTTGTAGGTACGGTGATGACTGTCACGATCTAGGGACCATTTTTGGGTGGGATAGCCACCAGATATGTTGGTTTTCTGCCATCAATTCCTCTGTGAATTGTTCAAGGACTCTCTCAGGGGTATTGTCATCAAATTTAGGGGTGAAATTCACTCAATTGGTTTGGTTTTATAAACTAATTGCACCTCTTGAATCACTCAATAACCTCCTTTTCTAGGTAGATATTTTGAGAGAAAAAGGACACAAAGGTTGAGGGGAAATCTTGGCAGCACTTCGTTGCATTGTCCTAAAACTCCTCTCTATATTTTGTGTGGAAAATGGATCCACTTTATAGCCAAATGAGGCTCATGGACAAATGGGCATGCAAGGACATGCAGGGCAAGAGGCATCATTTATCCAAAGTTTAGCATGCATTGGGGGGAAGAGAATCTCCCTTTTTGGCCTCTATTCTATAGCATGTCATAAGGATTTTGTGCCCTCAGACCTACATGCTCGAATAGGTGGGATGAATGGCAGTTTCTAGGTGCCATTTGTCCTAATTTTGACTTTTTCTAGGTCAAAGGCCTTGACTATTCCACCCAGGGATGTAGGCATACCCTCATATTTGGGTGGGGTGGTGGTGATCTACCCTCATCCCTGGGTGGGACGGTGGTGTCTATATGCCCCAAAACTTTCCAAAAGTGGGGTAAAAGCTCCCAAAACCTTGCAGGAGTGGTTGGGAACCACTGTGTAACTTCTGAGGGCTGCCCTAGGGGGCCATATGATGTCAACTTAGCCATTGATTTTGGTCACCTAATCATATTGACATGATTTTAGTGTCTGCATGCACCATGCTTGTAAAAATTCTACAAGAGAGGTAATAATATAGTTCAAAACTTGGGCATAAGTTTAAGATTTTTTTTTAATTCTATTTTTCCTTTCAAGTAATAACTTTCAACAAATAATAGTAGGAGTAATCCTTGACAAAATGCATAATGCTTTAGATTTGTAATAGCTAATCCAACATTTCATCAACTCTTTGAATCTCGATGGAGCTACCCAATATATTTTCATATTTTTAAAAAATATCCCCAAATTTTGTAAGAAAAGGAACAATGAAGAACCAAATTATTTGATATTTATAGATCATTCTCACACAAGGCACACCTAAAAGGTCCATGATATCCTCTTCTTTGTTGAAACTCTCCTGTAAGAATCTTGCTTTGGACTACTAACCAAACGAAAGTTAATGAAGAACACAATCTTATACTAAGAGGGGGGTGAACAGTATAAGACCACTTTTTACTTTTCTTTCTCAAACAATATTATCCAATATATCAATGGCAATATCAACAACAATAATCAAATCAATGCATAAATCACCACACACAATAGAGACACCAATTTAATGTGGTTCACCCAATGTGGGCTACTCCACGGAGAAAATATTTTACTAAAATTTTCTCATCAAATATCTTGGGAATCCTTCCCTATTACAATGTTTATGGACATTTGTCCAAAGGAGACACTAATCCCCTAATCAAGTTCATGGATACCTATCCACAGGAGACACCAATCCCCTTTTTTGGTTCGTGTGCACCAACCCACAGAACTCCTCCTCTGCTCTAGTTGGTGATCCTCTAGAAGACTACTACCTCCACTGCACTGGCTTGTGGATCTCTCTCCACTGAAGACCTTTATCCTCACTGCCCTGGCTAGTGGATCTCTATCCACTGGAGATTATTGTCCTCTACTCTTTCACCTCCAAAGCTTGCTTTTATTTTTGTTCAATATTTGTCTCAAATATGTACTAAACACATTCCTTTGGTCTAGCACAAATGATGAGGGCATCACATTCCTAGGTTATGTTTTTCTTTTATTTTCCTAGGATATATTTCCTTTGCCCCTTTCCATGTGAGGCTTCCCCTCACGTAGGCTGATAGTTGGAATTAGACTTGTTGTTAGTTGTTAGCTACTCCATAGGGATTGTTAGCTATTATTTCATAAGGCATCTTCCACCCTATTTTCCTCTCACACACTTTGCTCTATCTTGTGTGATATAAGGGGATTTTGTTGTTAATTGGCATTTCAAAGGCCTATTTAAACCTTGGCAAATTAAATAAATATTAGCTTGATTTGTATTTTAATTGGGCTTTCATAAGGCTCTTTTTGAGCCTTATTATTGGTATCAGAGCTGAACTTTCCTCAACCCTGAAGGGGAATTTCGGTCCTCAAAATTCTCCCTTCCTTCCATTTGGTGCCTCTGGCATTTCAATTTTGTTTTTCTTAAAAATTGTATTTCAACTAGTTTGAACCAGCAAGGAGCTAGCAACCCTCATCCGCCCGAGTGGAGGACTTCAGACAACTTCGGATGCCTAGGTGGAGGACTTCGGATGACCTGACACAATGGCAACTCTGGATGACTAAACCGCTAACCTGACAACGACGGAAATGCATGCGCACGATTGACCCTAAGACCTACACGAAGGGTTGTAACATGGCGAGCAGAGGACTATTGAAAGGCTATGGGTGGAGGGGTCTGACCACTAAGGAGATGGTCGATTCTTACTGTATGTGTTTCTCTTTTTAAACCACCAAATTGATCTTTGGATCCCCCATGTGGGATAAACAAGCTAAAATAAAACTCCACCATTCTTTCGAAAGCTACGCGAGGGCCGAGTTGAAATTCCAGTCAAAAATGTAGAAATTTTCTCCACGATCACAGCGACAACCTGGAGCACAACATTTAGTCGATAGCCATTAGATGGTTGGGGCGAATAGCCAACAACTTTGGTTTAGGCCTGTAAACCCTATGCATTGGTTGTAGATGAGTTGGATACTACTTAGGTTGTACGACGAGGTGTGCTCTATTTGGATGCACATCAAGAGAATAGATAAAATAGGATATTGTGTTGTCATGTGTAGAAGCTACTATGTATATCGCAAGGTTACATTGATGGCCACTATAGATGAAGGTAGAGTTACAGACCGGGATCTAGATAGAACCACCTACGTGTATCATGGTTTTTTGATGAACGCAGTGAACATGTGGTTTGGAGACAGTGAGCTCTGTTGCTCATTTTTGTTGATGATCAAGTATATATTGTAGATGGTGAGCCTAGATCACCCTGTTCAGTCTATGACAAGGTGCATAACCTTATTTTTTATTTTTTAGAATTCTACGACAACACACAGACTGTATTTTTGTTTTTGACTTTGGAGATAAATTCCACATTTGATGTGGGTAGGTCTTTTATGACCTTTAAGTGGGCAAAGGCCCACTATTACTTTCGACCACCACGCGGTGGTCAGGCGTACCTCGCACGGTGGCCGCCACCCACTAGTTGAAGGTGGGAAGTCTGCCATGTGGTAGACCTGCGGACCACTTCCATTGCCCGATGAAGGTTGATTTTAATCCATTTTCGTCGGACTTCGAGATATCATTTTTGCCCCAACATAATTTTAATTCTAAGTTTTAAATAAAATAAATTATATATTAATTTAATTTCTTTTATCTTAAAACTTCATTAAGTTTTAAATAAAAATTAAATTATATAGTAATTTCATTTATTTTATTTTTAAAAACTTAATTATAATTATTTAAAATGTGTTTTTGGCAAATTGATTATTCGGTAATCATTATAAAAGCAACATTGTTTTGCTTGCATGCTTGAAAGTCATAGCACCCTTGTATTTGCCCTGTGATGCAAATATTGAATTCTTGTTGGCTTCTAAGTGCTTGAAAACCATAGCATATTGTAATTGCCCTTTGAGGCAAATATTTTAAGCCTTGATGGCTTCTTAGAGTGCTTGAAAATCATAGCACATTGCAAATTGCCCTGCGAGGCAAAGTTTGAAGACCTTTTTGGCTTCAAAGAGTGCTTGAAAATCATAGCGCATTGCAAATTGGCTTGCGAGGCAAAGTTCGAAGACCTTTTTTGGCTTCAAAGAGTGCTTAAAAATCATAGCACATTGCAAATTGCCCTACGAGGCAAAATTCGAAGACCTTTTTGGCTTCAAAGAGTGCTTGAAACTCATAGCACCATTATTATCTTTTAGAACACATGTTTCTACAGGTATTTGAGGAGTTTAATTTCTCCTCCCATTTTGGGATTCCAAACTTGGTGGATTTGTATAGAGTGCATTTCGGTGGTACCCGACACTCTCCTTCTAATGCAGACCACTTCATCCCACATGGGCATTATTATACTCATTTCTTTGAGATATTTTTGATAGCCTTTCTGGCTTGTACCAGTGAACATAAGGCTACTACTTTGGAGGATCACATGGCCAGACTAGTTGTTGTAGTTAGTCTCATGGCCTTCCGGACCTTGGTCCTTTTTAGGTGGTCATTCATCCTCCATAAAAACTCTTCTTGTTGCTTCTACTACACCTCTATTGTTCCACATCAAGCACTGCAATGGCCTCTTTCTAGGTTCCAGTTATTCACAGGTTCCAGGTTTTCAAAAACATTTGCAAATCCAACAACAGGTCTTTACTCCTTGTCTTTCCTTGGCAAGGGAGTCCTCTTGATGTTGTATCTCTACACTGGCATCCTAGGGTATCCAGGATGATTTTCTGCCCAATTATGAGACCTCTTTGCAATGATTGGTGACTCACCCTTCCACTCTTACTGTGTATGCATTGGATTCCAATGCTACTTGAGTGGGGAGGTATGATGAGGGTATCACATTCCTAGGTTATGTTTTTCTTTTATTTTCCTAGGATATATTTCCTTTGACCCTTTCCATGTGAGGCTTCCCCTCACGTAGGTTGATAGTTGGAATTAGACTTGTTGTTAGTTGTTAGCTACTCCATAGGGATTGTTAGCTATTATTTCATAAGGCATCTTCCGCCCTATTTTCCCTCTCATACGCTTTGCTCTATCTTGCGTGATATGAGGGGATTTTGTTGTTAATTGGCATTTCAAAGGTCTATTTAAACCTTGGAAAATTAAATAAACATTATCTTGATTAGTATTTTAATTGGGCTCTCATAAGGCTCTTTTTGAGCCTTATTAACAAATCTACTTAATATTTGTCTCTGGTCTACACTAAACATAGTCCTTCGATCTAGCACAAATTTGCTCAATCTCTGTCTCTAGTTCACACTAAACATAGTCCTTCGTTCTAGAACAAATTTACTCAATATCTATCTTTGGTCTGATACAAATCTACCCTCATGTTTTCACCAAAATCTATCCTCAAACTATCCTCAAGCCTTAACACAAAGCTTGATCCAATCACAAATCAACTCTGCTAGATCTGCCCCAAACCTTAACTCAAGGTTTGAACAAATCAATTAATCAACTCTGCTCTCAAGTCTTCTCAAAGACTTACCTCAAACCTGCCCACAAGTCCTCTCTAGAACTTTCTCAATCTTCTCAACAAGTCTTCACCAAGACTTGTCTCAAATATGCTCAACAAGTCCTCACTAGAACTTGTCCAATCTTCTCAACAAGTCTTCACCAAGACTTACCTCAAATATGTTTGTAAGCTTCCATAAAATCTCACACAAATTTGTCCTTAAACTTTCACAAAAGCTTCCTTAATTCTATCCTTAAGTCCCCTCTAGGACTTACTCAAATCTGCCCACAAGCTCTCACAAAAGCTTGCTTCACTCTTTCCTCAAGTCCACTCTAGGACTTACTTAAATATGTCCACTAGCTTTCACAAAAGCTTATTCAAATCAATTGCAAAACATGCATATAAAACACAACTCAATCTCACACAGAAAACCTCTTTAATCACACTAAGAAGTTTCATTTAGAATCTTGTTTATCCATAGAAGCATATAGAGAATTTTTAGAGACTCAATATGTTTCACACTCACAAACACTCAATCACTTCCAAACTCTTTTTCAAATCAATTTAGAATAAAGAACAATTTGTTTCACATAACTTGAACTATCTTTCCAACACTCTCAATCAATAATGCTCATCAACTCCAACCAACCAATCAATGAAACAAAGCTTGCTTACAAACCCTAAATAAGTGTTTCACAATTTTTCAACAACTCTCACTATGGAACTCAAATCTTAACTCAATATGATTCCAAACTCACGTAAAAATGATACTCATGTTATTTCACAAACCCTAGTTCAATATAGTTCTCAACTTCACATAACAATGATACTCATGATCTTGCACAAACCCTAGTTCAAGATAGTTCTCAATTTCACACTCAATTGTCCTCACAAACATTCACCAATCATGCATGTGAAAACTCACTCAAACATTTCCAACAATGCTTATCAAACAAAACCTTTTCACTCCAACTTGCACTTTACAACATTCAACAATATTTCACTCACAAGGATGATATGCCCATACCTTTTGTTTTGATGAATATTTGACCTCAAAACCTGTCTCAATCACAAATCACAATCAATTTCTTTGCCAATCTCAACGGTTAGATAGCAAGAATCTTGACTCAAATATTCTCACTCAAATAATTCCCTCAAAATTAATTCACCATTACAAAAATTAACAAAACTCAGATACACCTTATTATCTCCAAACTTGTCCAAATACATCCCAACACATAAAAATCAACTTTCTTTGATAACTCTAAATCAATTAATAAAAGACCAAGTTCCTTTATAATTTCAAAAATAATATTCAGGAATTAAACCCTTAATATCCTTATCACTCCAACCTTAATTTAATTTTAAATACCCAAAATAATATAAACTTTAAACACCTTATGACTCCCTACTTTCCAATGTGTTCTATTTATTCACGTGGCCTTAATGCGCTCCCCAACCTTAGCGCTAATAATAATTAAACAAAAATTCAATGCTTACCTTAACACCTTGTCCCACGTGCAAAATAGATAGCGCACGCCTTGGCTGCGCCTCGAACCCACGACCTCGTTGTTGTCGCTGCGCTCTAGCAATAGTTGGGCCACACGCCCACACAGGTCTAAAAGTGCAGGCGCTTTGCTATGCTATCTTTGCAAAACTCGGTGCTTGAATAAAACACAACAAACCTCCTCAAAACGAATTCATGAGGATTTGAAATCCCAACCTCTTGCCACGCAAACACATTAACTCTACCTTAGTTAGCAACTGTGCTAACCAACATTTTGGTTATGCGCCTCATGCACTTAAATGTTAGCTTACCCACCAAAGGATTTAAATCATACGAATTTCCTTCTATCTTTCTAACAATACAACACATGATTATTTTGCCTTTGGGTACATGAATATTGCATGGATAATGAAAATAAAACTTTAGTCCCCTTTTTATATCCTTTAGCTTATGCACTTTAATAGCGGTGATTATTTTGAATTTAGAAAATCTATTTAATAAAATATTTTATAGCTTTTACCTTTGGTGCCCAAAATCTATTTAAATTTAAATTTTAACCTTTAGGTTAAAATATTTAAATTTAAATAAATTAAATTAAATATTTTGTAACTTGCTCAATGGATCTTTCGAGGAGTAAATTAATTTTAAATTACTCCTTGGACCTTTTCTCTTCACCTCAACCTGTAACTTGGAGCATTATAATATTAAATATTATAATATCATATTTGCCTTTCAAATCTGCTTTGCCCTCCTTGGGACTTCCTTTTAAACCTACTTCTCCTTCCTTGGATCTTCAACCTTTTAGACCATTTTAGGCATATAATATTAAAAATAAATATTATATTTTATTCCTTTAAACCTTTCCTTGCCTTTTTGAAAAACCTCCTGGTGACCTTAATGATGACGAAACTGAAACAACAACTCTTGACATCAATGACAACAAAACTTGCTAATATTTCCAACAATCTCTTCCTTTGTCATTGATGGCAACCCATTTTCCTTTTACCATTTCTTTTACCTTTTTCAGTTTTTCTCCCCCTGAGAAACTACTCCCCCTTACTAAATGCTCTCCCCCTAACTCAAATCTCTTCCCCTTTGATATCAATGGCAAAGGGCCACCTTTGGGGCTTGGGGCTAAGAATGAGACTCTTAGCTTAGCCCCTCCTCCACCTCCTTTCTTGAGGTGGTTAATTTTGGGGTGGGAGTATCTCTACTCCCAGCATACACTGACCTTTACCTTTGTCCACTTTCTTCCTCAACTGATCCTTCTGATTCCTCTAACTATTCTTGTTCCTGCTTGTCTCTGGAAGTTCTGCTCTACACCACTTGGCTATATGCCCAATATTATTGCACTTATACCACTTAATGTTTTGATTCCTTGAAGGTGCAAATGTGTTGAAGTTTCTCCTGGTGAAGCCATATCCATTCCTATCATGAATCCTGCAATTAACTGCCTTGTGACCAAATTGATTACAAGAGTAGAAATACCCTTGAAAAAGCTACCTGTGTCTGAAATTTCCATATTCCTGTCTTTCATTTGTCCTGCATTGTGTAGCCTTGTGCCCAAACCTGTGACATGAGAAGCAACGTCCATTGAAAAAACCTTGCCTTGACCCCATTGGTCTCTTAGTCTCTTCTATCTTGTGTTGTTTCCTATTCCATCTGTTTCTCATTTGTGCATTGTTCTTCTCCTTGTTGAACTTTCTATTGTCGAACTCATCCTTATAAGTCTCACTTTCTATTAAACTCTCTTATTCTGAAGCTTCTTATTCTTTGGAGCTTGAGATTGGCTCCTCTCCTTGTTCTCTGTGTTCCTGTTCAAAACCAAGTCCTGTTTTGTTTGATGAAGATCTATGTACCTTGATAATCTTATCCATGGTTTTTGAGCTTCTCCCAAACTTGTGTAGCTTATCTCTAGACTTTTTAACTTCCTTCCTTAGTGAGGCTACATGCTCTAATATTTCACATTCTAAAACCTTTGCTTCGAATTTCTCTTTAAATCTCCTTGTCTTAGCTATTGAGTTGGTTAGATCCTCTATAAGCTTTTCTTTCTCTTTATCACATTCTTGAAATTGAAGCTTGAGTTTTGAGTTCTGCTTTCTTACCTCTCTTAATGCATCAAGTACAAAAATAAGCTCACCCTCAAGATCAACTTCTCCTTTCTCTGATTCTTCCTCTATATCTTTACCTTTAGGATCATCTGCATTCCTTTCTTATTTATCTTCAATAGGAGCATCTCCTTCTTCTTCTATTACCAAAAGTAGACTTTCTTCTTCTGGTTCTTCAAGAGCATATTCATATTCATCTTCACTAAAATTGAATCCATTCTTTGTACAATTATCTTCAAGATGACCAAAGTTACCACATCTAAAACACTTGAGAATTAATGGTGTTCTTTTTGCCTTTATCTTCACATCTTCTCTTTCCTCTACCAGAAATATAGTTTTTTCTTCATCATTATCTGATGACCTTCCATCACTATCACTTGAACTCTTACCTGCCTTATCTGCATAAAAACTCTTCTTATGCCTTTGGAAAAAATTCTTTCCTCGCTTGCTTTGTTCATCCATGCTTTTCTTTTGGTACCTGTGTTTTCATGTTTCCCTATTCTTATGATCTTGTTTGTCATCATCATTTCTACTTCCAGCCTCTGGAAAATCATATGCATACTAACTAATTTTGTACCTTTATACTTTCTTGAGTCCTTGTTCCTTCTGCCATATTTTTCTTCTTCATCATTGGATAACTCATTGCTTGAATCTGACTTCTTACCCTTTGTCTTCTTTATAACTTTGAATTTTACTTCTTCCTTGGGAATAGGTTCCTCTTTTATTCTCATCTCAAAAGCTGTGAGAATTCCATGTAACTCATCCCTTGTCAAAAGTTCAATATCTTTAAACTCTTATATGGCTGAAATATTTTCACTATACCTTCTTGGGAGTGACCTTAAAATATTATGACAAACATCTATTTATTCAACTTTAAACCCAAGTCCTTGCATGGATTTAACAACCTCATCCACATGAAGTAGGTATGCAGCAATGTTTTCCTCATCCTTCATCTTTAGATCTTCAAATGTTCTCTTGTAATTTTGCAACTTTATCATTTTGATATTTTTATCTCCCTCATATATACCTTTCAGCTTATCCCAAATTTCTTTTGCTGATGTGCAATGCATAACCTTTATAAACTTTGTTTCATGCAAACCCTTTAAAATTCCATTCATTGCCTTTGAATTATTCAATTGTAGGAGCTTACCATATTTATTTGTAGGTGGAGTAGTTGGCGGTATATATCCATATTCAACTGCTTTCCATATTTCATTCCCTAGTGCCATTAGGTGAATCTTCATTCTCACACTACAAAGTGCATTATTATTCCCATCGAACAATGGTGTTGAATTCCTCGATGATCCATTCTAAGAATCCATCTGTGTTCCTGTAAGCTTTTCCTTCAATCTGTTAAACTCAACTGAAGGAACCCGCTCTGATACCAATTGAATAACACAAGCTTATACTGAGAGGGGGAGTGAACAGTATAAGACCACTTTTTACTTTTATTTCTCAAGCAATATTATCCAATATATCAATAGAAATATCAACATTAGTAATCAAAGCAATGCATAAATCACCACACACAATAGAGACACCAATTTAACGTAGTTCACCCAATGTGGGCTACTCCATAGAGAAAATATTTCACTAAAATTTTCTTATCAAATATCTTGGGAATCCTTCCCTATTACAATATTTATGGACCTCTGTCCAAAGGAGACACCAATCCCCTAATCAATTTCATGGATACCTATCCATAGGATACACCAATCTTCTTTGTTGGTTCGTGGGCACCAACCCACAGGAGAACTCCTTCTCTTCTACTCTGGTTGGTGATCCTCTAGAAGACTACTACCTCCACTACATTGGCTTGTGGATATCTCTCCACTGAAGACCTCTATCCTCACTACCTTGGCTAATGGATCTCTATCTATAATAACCCGAGTCAACCCACTTGGTTTCAAGGCATAGAAAAGTGAAATTTTCAAAATTTTGTCCAACTCTGTCTAGTACAAGCATGCCCAATCTTCACGGATGTCATCTCACTGCAGTAAAAATATCCGTGAGATCGATATTGGCCAAATCTCGATAAAATCACCTTTCTAACTACTTCCTCTCCTTGCCCAAGAATCCAAGTATAGGCAGGGGTTTTTACTTCCAAGGCCCATTTCACCTAGAAGTCGTATGCTTTACTCCTCGTATCTTGTCGTAAGATACTAGCGTATGCATGCTAGAGCTGATGTACGTTCACTTCCCTGAAGTACATCAAGGAACTACCACTACCCTGGTAGAAATCCAAAAGTCTTATTTGCATGATGCCCATTTCATTATGCAAGTACCCCTTCGGGTTATAAGATCTTCTGCTCGTGTACTAGTAGGGTTTTCCTAGGTGTGATGCCCATATCATCACCCCTATACCTCCCACTCTATATTATAGAGTCCGACAAACCTTGTCAGGATGAAGGCTACCCCACAACATCCTGGTGGTTGGAAAATTGAATGTCTACCCACATTCCTTATAACTTAGGTTATCTTACCACAACCATAAGTATATTACGATAATCACCTTTGTTCTTATGTAAATATTTTATGGTTTAATGTCAGAGTTATGAAGGCTTTGTTCCAATTGCTTTGTAAAATGGTATGGGTTCCTTTTAAAATATTACCCTTTTGCATTATCTTACTTGCACAAAGAATACTAATATAACTTAATAGCAGCTTCTATAAAAATTAAATCAAGACATAAAATATAAAATATAATTCAAAACTATAAAAAAATTAGCAATACTCTTTATAATTTAAGGAAACAATCTAACACTTAAACTAATTAATAACAACTCCTTTAAAATTAAGTCAAAAACATCAAATATAAAATATAATACAAAACTTCATCTATAAAAATTAGCAATTCTCTTAATAGTTTAAGGAAACAATCCTACTTTTAAACTAAGGTTTCCCTTGCTAGGAATGAAAAATTGTATATATAAATCCTAACTAAAAAGTACTTTACCTATCTAATCAAAGCAAATAATTTAACATTTAATAATCATTATGTGCCTATCAAAGTAACACTATATTATAATTTTAATACCATAGTTTATTTGTTACTTAAGTAATGTCCCGATACACTAAAGACAACACTGTGATGTAATTTATTTTTATACACGTCTATCTAGAGATAACTCATTTTTATTTGGCTCCATAAACATAAGGATATCTACCTTTGTTTAACCCAATCAAACCACGTTTATCGAATGAGAGTTCCCATAGAATTCACAAAACGTAAGCATTTGAAACTATGTAATTATAGCATTACATCTCTCTAGAAAAAGTAGATGCAACTACTAAAATACACAACACCCAATCCAATACACTTGCCATGAAAACAAGGAGCGTTGAGCTCTATGTATGCACTGGTTTCATGAAACAGAAGTGTCCATACAAGTCAGAAAATGTCTTATTTACGATTATGTTTTTACCCTCAAACAAGCTCTAGGAATTTTCTCGAATTTAGAAAGTGCATAATCGCAGAATTACCTTGTTAAAGACGTATTTTTTTCCCAACTCTTTCTCTTATGCATTGGTTTAAGGTTTCTTATTGACCTCACCCTTATGTTGATGGCAACAACGTCTAATATTAGGGCATCCTAGTCTAAGCAACCAGCTCATTTCTGAATTATCATCATATTGGGCTTCCTTCTATGGCTTCCACCTTCTAATTGTCTTTAAACCAACAAACACTTTGGATATCGCACATGTACATAAACAATAAAGCAGAGCTATTATATATATTTTTTATTTCTCTCTTCATTATTTGACAATTATATCTAATATTGAGACTAATGCAGACATCCTTCCGCTGCTCCATCAACATATAAATTTAAATATTTTATTCTATCAAAGAATGCTTCTCAACATTATTCAAAACAAAGAGATCTACACTGGTTTTTTTATGAATTCTGCAATTCCACGTCACAGGAAAACAAGCTATACACCCATAGCTTTCCTTGTCAAGTTATTTTTAGAGCTTATCACAACCAAGCATTGGTCTTCCAGCAATCTAAAGAAAGCAATCTGATCTATTTTAAATCTAATTTACAATCTGAATTAAATGAAAATAAAGCTCTACATTAAAGGTTGCAAATACCATTGTTCATTCTGGATAAATAAACTGCAATTATTGAAAGATAGAGAAAATCATATAAGGTGCTCACTATCCTCTAAATCATTGAGGACGTTATAACATAAAGCACACATTCATTAGGTATTTTTATTGGTTCTATAGAGAGCAGAGCTGGCCAACGTTCCTCATTAAAAACTTTGAATCATGCACTATTTCACCACTGGTTTACTTCTTCTAGTTCGAAGTCAAGGTTTCTAATATGTGGATTATAAATATTACCCAGCATTTCCAGATATCATAGCGGCCAAACAATCAATGACAATGCAATTCTATAATCTATATGCACAACATTTACTTACAAATGCACAATGTATTCAACTACTCACCTATATCAAAATTTTCCTTTTTAATATGTAAAATCAATCCAAACAGATTTAAATTTTCAACTAAAGCCTTCAAATTTCTTTTTCCATTCATTACATGCTTCCATTTAACTTTAATTTCAGAAAAGGAGTGAACTCACAGTTATACCAGTTCGCACCCTCCACCTACAAACGCTTCCTTCCCTTAATTTTTCTCCCCAACTTTTCCTTCATCACCTTCTATGGAGAAATTCTTTACTCTTTCTTTTATAGAGAGAAACCCAACTTTTGCGAATAACATCTGTTAATTTTATATACCAATTTCACTGGTGGCTTGCCAAGTGGTAAGAGAGAGCCAGATCATCGCTTTAGAAATATTACGAGTTAATATTGATTCCCTAAAACTTCCTTACTATATTGAATAAATTATTTTATTATATTATATTTTTATTTTATTATTATTTATTTATTATATTTTATTTATTCCATTTACATTTACATTGTAATGATATATATTTATTTCAACATTTCATTTAACCCTTTTTATAATAATAATAATTTCTATACCTATATTTATTTATTATTATATCTTTTTATTAAGTATTTTGGTTATGTTTGTTATAATGTTTTTTTTTATATTTATGAGAATATATACATATATATGTATATCTATATATATTAATATTTTATTCAAGCAACCTAGAGATGCATCTACATGAAATGCAGCTACATGGACCGCTGGTGGATGCATTACCTCTAGGATTTTTAGATCCAAATTATGGCGAATACTCCATCGCTCATCATTTCTCTAGACTTACCTTAAGCTGAATAACCTTTTCCAATATCTGAAGGAAGACATTCTAGCTCCGAGCTGCTCTTCCACAGACAACACCTATTCCTGCATCCACAAATACATTAGCAGTATCTCATCCTTACAGCTAATATAAGCGAAACAATAATCACAAGTGTGGGGTTGTTACATAGTTCCCCCCTAAGACTAAACATAGTACCTATGTTTGTAGTGTATAACATTAAAAGTAACTCTTATGAGCAAATACAATGTAGAATATAATGACATACATAATATTGATTCAACACAATCATCATGACTTAACTAATGATAGCCAGACCTAAGATCAATTTTTGAGAAGATCGTAGCTCCCTTCAACTGGTCAAATAAGTCGTCTATTTTGGGTAGAGAATACTTGTTCTTAATGGTCATTTTGTTGAGCATCTTGTAGTCAATACAGAGTCTCAAAGTCCCATATTTCTTCTTCATGAAAAGAATCGGTGCACCCCATGGAGAGACACTTGGCTTTATATGTCCTTTTCCAATAGATCCTGAAGTTGAGTTTTGAGTTCTTGCAATTTTATTATGGTCATTATATAGGGTGCTCGGGCTATTAGTGTAGCGCCATAAAGAAGTTCTATTGAGAAGTCAAATTCTCGCTTGGGTGGTAGTCCTGGAAAATATTTCAGGAAAACATATCAAAAATCATTTAGCACTGGATAGGTCTGAAAAATACTTGTTTCAGACTCAATCTCCTCTTTCTTATTAAGTTTGACTACAAAGACTACTTCCTTTCCTGATGGATCTTTTAACCTACATGGTTGTTAGAAAGTGTGGTTCCACTGACTCTCATCCACAATAAATTCAAATTCTTTGCTTGGAGTTGTTAGTGAAATCCAACCATATTTCTTCGAAATTTAATAATGCCTTATGATCCTTGAGCCAATCAAACCCCAAAAATATGTCAAAGGCATGTAGATGTGCTACATAAATATGCCAACTAGTATTTCTCTAAGGTAATATTATCTAAGGGTCAAATAAACACTGATCTACAATATAGGTTTGCCTAGAGTCATACTCAACCTTCCACCCATTATCCATAAATCTAAGTTTTTCTGGTATGTCTCTCAGAATGCTTGGTGAAATAAAACTATCAGTAGCTCCTGAATCAATCAAAATTCTTACATCTCTATTATAGATTTTTCCATTCAATAGAAAAGGTGTGGCTTGACCTTTAAGTTTAGAATTACTTATCGCAACGTAGATCTTATGAGTTGGTTCCGTAGGTTCTGGTCTCTTGTCCTCTCTCATAGGAAATTTGTCAGCATAATGAGGCTCCTTACAGATCCAATAATCAGTTCAAGGTGCCTTATCTCTTTTATCCTCATCGTTGCCTTCCTGGGTACCAGTTCTAGCTTTTTTATCATACCTATTGAAGTTCCCCCTATCCTGACCTCCACGGTTGTTCTGATTTATGTTCCCTTGAAATTTATTCTTACCTTTGTCAAATCTGTTCTTGTTCTCATTTCGTCCCTTGTTACTCCTATTCTTATCCCATCTTGTTGGACTTGCATTCTTCTTTCTCAGTAGTTCCTCTCTATTAGAGGACTTTTGGTAGTAAGCCTTTTTGGCCTTGTAATTATCTTCGTGTTGATGAGCCAGATCACAAGCGGCAGTCAAAGACACTGGCTTAAGCATAAGAAGCAGGTTTCAAATTTTTAGATGAAGTCCAAATAGAAATTTCTGAACTTTAATTTTAGTTCTCTTCTCGTACTCGGGCATATACTTAAGCAACCATACAAATAGTTGATAGTATTCGGTAACAGTCATGTTGCCCTGAGTTAGTCTAGAAAATTTCATGATTTTCTCAAGATAAAATTGAGGGGACAGATACCTTTCCTTAAATATTGTTACAAAGTTTTCCCAGGGCACATCTACATCTTCTACGTTATGGGTTTTCCTATATGTATCCCACCAGTATGCAGTAGCTCCAATCAATCGAAAGACTATGTAAGAGGTTTTTGATTTGGAAGAAAGAGTTCTGACAACAAAATATGCTTCCAAGTTGTTTAGCCACCTTTTTGCTTCTTCCCCATCCCCCTTGCCATCAAATTTAGCTATGTCAATTCTACGCATATCTTTGTCTAGTTCATAATCAACTTGCTTTCTTCCAGGATCCACAGATGATTCATCCCCAACAACTACCATTTCTTTACCTTTAGACAAGTTTTCTATTATCTTTTGTTGTTGTGAAATCATCTCCTGTTGTTGTATTAGTTGAGCTTTTTGTTGCTCCATATGCTCTAACATTTGTTCCTTCTGTTGAGCCATATGTTCCATCATCTGGACCCTTTACTAATCCATTTGCTCCCTCTACTGACTCATCTGTTCTTGCATTAGTTGCATCATCCAAGTCATTTTATCTTCCTTTGCTATTGGCTCCTTTTCCCTCCTTATTACTCGAGGGGGCTCTACAGTTTCCTCGGTAGCTCCTGTCCTTACTACCCGTCTAAGGACCCACTTAGGATTCTCAGCCAGCCCTTCCCGTTGTGCCACCATAGGTATTTTTGAGGAACTAACCTTTAATCCGGATGCCATTATCTATTTCAGAAAGAGCTTTGTTATTTTTTTTTTTTAGAGCCTAAAGTGAGTTACAAATTTGTATTTTATTTTGCTTTGACAATCTAAAGGTTTTATTTTCAAAATTTTGTCCAACTCTGTCTAGTACAAGCATGCCCAATCTTCACGGATGCTATCTCGCTGTAGTCAAAATCCAAAAAAAAAAAAAAAAAAAAAAAAAAAAAAAAAAAAGAAGAAGTAGGGGGAGAAAAAAAAAAAAAAAAAAAAAAAAAAAAAAAAAAAAAAAAAAAAAAAAAAAAAAAAAAAAAAAATTTTGCCGGCACCAATAAAAAATTTTCAGGAAAACCTCACCCCGCAAAATATCTGTGAGATCGAGATTGGCCAAATCTCGATAAAATCGCCTTTCTAACTACTTCCTCTCCTTGCCCGAGAATCCAAGTATAGGCAGGGGTTTTTACTTCCAGGGCTCATTTCACCTATAAGTCGTATGCTTTACTCCCCGTATCTTATCGTAAGATACTAGCGTATGCATGCCAGAGTTGATGTACGTTCACTTCCCTAAAGTACATCAAGGAACTACCACTACCCTGGTAGAAATCCAGAAGTCTTATTTGCATGATGTCCATTTCATTATGCAAGTACCCCTTCAGGTTATAAGATCTTATGCTCATGTACTAGTAGGGTTTGCCTAGGTGTGATGCCCATATCATCACCCCTATACCTCCCGCTCTATATTATAGAGTCCGACAAACCTTGTCAGGATGAAGGCTACCCCACAACATCCTGGTGGTTGGAAAAGTGAATGTCTACCCACATTCCTTATAACTTAGGTTGTCTTACCACAACCATAAGTATATTACGATAATCACCTTTGTTCTTATGTAAATATTTTATGGTTTAATGTCAAAGTTATGAAGGCTTTGTTCCAATTGCTTTGTAAAATGGTATGGGTTCCTTTTAAAATATTACCCCTTTGCATTATCTTACTTGCACAAAGAATACTAATATAACTTAATAGCAGCTTCTATAAAAATTAAATCAAGACATATAAAATATAAAATATAATTCAAAACTATAAAAAAATTAGCAATACTCCTTATAATTTAAGGAAACAATCCAACACTTAAACTAATTAATAACAACTCCTTTTAAAATTAAGTCAAAAACATCAAATATAAAATATAATACAAAACTTCATCTATAAAAATTAGCAATTCTCTTAATAGTTTAAGGAAACAATCCTACTTTTAAACTAAGGTTTCCCTTGCTAGGAATGAAAAACTGTATATATAAATCCTAACTAAAAAGTGCTTTACCTATCTAATCAAAGCAAATAATTTAACATTTAATAATCATTATGTGCCTATAAAAGTAACACTATATTATAATTTTAATACCATAGTTCATTTGTTACTTAAGTAATGTCCCAATACACTAAAGACAACACTGTGATGTAATTTATTTTTATACATGTCTATCTAGAGATAGCTCATTTTTATTTGGCTCCATAAACATAAGGCTATATACCTTTGTTTAACCCAATCAAACCACGTTTATCGAATGAGAGTTCCCAAAGAATTCACAAAATGTAAGCATTTGAAACTATGTAATTATAGCATTACATCTCTCTAGAAAAAGTAGATGCAACTACTAAAATACACAACACCCAATCCAATACACTTGCCATGAAAACAAGGAGCGTTGAGATCTATGTATGCACTAGTTTCATGAAACAGAAGCGTCCATACAAGTTAGCAAATGTCTTATTTACGATTATGTTTTTACCCTCAAACAAGCTCTAGGAATTTTCTCGAATTTAGAAAGTGTCTAATCGCAGAATTACCTTATTAAAGACGTATTTTTTCCCCAACTCTTTCTCTTATGCATTGGTTTAAGATTTCTTATTGGCCTAACCCTTACGTTGACGACAACAACATCTAATATTAGGGCATCCTAGTCTAAGCAACCAACTCGTTTCTGAATTATCGTCATATTGGGCTTCCTTCTATGGCTTCCACCTTCTAATTGTCTTTAAACCAACAAACACTTTGGATATAGTGCATGTACATAAACAATAAAGCGGAGCTATTACATATTTTTTTTATTTCTCCATTCATTATTTGACAATTATATCTAATATTGAGACTAAGGTAGACGTCCTTCCGCTGCTCCATCAACATATAAATTTAAATATTTTATCCTATCAAAGAATGCTTCTCAACATTATTTAAAACAAAGAGATCTACGCTGGTTTTTTTATGAATTCTGCAATTCTACGTCACAGGAAAACAAGTTATACACCCATAGCTTTCCTTGTCAAATTATTTTTAGAGCTTATCACAACCAAGCATTGGTCTTCCAACAATCGAAAGAAAGCAATCCGATCTATTTTAAATCTAATTTACAATCTGAATTAAATGAAAAGAAAGCTCTGCATTAAAAGTTGCAAATACCATTGTTCAATCTGGATAAATAAACTGCAATTATTGAAAGACAAAGAAAATCATATAAGGTGCTCACTATCCTCTAAATCATTGAGGACGTTATAACATAAAGTACACATTCATTAGGTATTTTTACTGGTTCTATAGAGAGCAGAGCTGGCCAACGTTCCTCATTAAAAACTCTGAATCGTGCACTATTTCACCGTTGGTTTACTTATTCTAGTTCGAAGTCAAGGTTTCTAATATGTGGATTATAAATATTACCCGGTATTTGCAGAGATCAGAGCGGCCAAACTATCAATGACAATGCAATTCTATAATCTATATGCACAACATTTACTTACAAATGCACAACGTATTCAACTACTCACCATATCAAATTTTTCCTTTTTAATATGTAAAATCAATCCAAACATATTTAAATTTTTGACTAAATCCTTCAAATTTATTTTCCCATTCATTACATGCTTCCATTTAACTTTAATTTCAGAAAAGGAGTGAACTCACAATTATACCAGTTTGCACCCTCCACCTGCAAACGCTTCCTTCCCTTAATTTTTCTCCCCTGCTTTTCCTTCGTCACCTTCTATGGAGAAATTCTTTACTCTTTCTTTTATAGAGATAAACCCAACTTTTGCAAATAAAATCTGTTAATTTTACATACCAATTTCACCGGTGGCTTGCCAAGTAAGAGAGAGCCAGATCATCGCTTTAGAAATATTACGAATTAATATTTATTCCCTAAAACTTCCTTACTATATTGAATACATTATTTTATTATATTATATTTTTATTTTATTATTATTTATTTATTATATTTTATTTATTCCATTTACATTTACATTGTAATGACATATATTTATTTCAACATTTCATTTAACCCTTTTATAATAATAATAATTTTTATACCTATATTTATTTATTATTATATCTTTTTATTAAGTATTTTGGTTATGTTTGTTATAATATTTTTTTATTTATTTTATATTTATGAGAATATATATATATATATATATATATATATATATATTAATATTTTAGTCAAGCATCCTAGAGATGCATCTACATGAAATGCAACTACATGGACCATTGGTGGATGCATTACCTCTAGGATTTTTAGATCCAAATTATGGCGAATACTCCACCGCTCATCATTTCTCTGGACTTACCTTAAGCCGAATAACCTTTTCCAATATCTAAAGGAAGACATTCCAGCTTCGAGTTGCTCTTCCATAGATAACACCTGTTCCTGCATCAATAAATACATTAGCAGTATCTCATCCTTATAGCTAATATAAGCAAAACAATAATCACATATCTGGGGTTGTTACACTATCCACTGGAGACTATTACCCTCTGCTCTATCACCTCCAAAGCTTTCTTTCAATTTTGTTCAATCTCTATCTCAAATCTGTACTAAACATAGTCCTTCGATATATCACAAATCTGCTTAATATTTATCTCTAATCTGCATTAAACACAGTCCTTCGATCTAGCACAAATATGCTCAATCTCTGTCTCTGGTTCACACCAAAAATGGTCCTTCGGTCTAGCACAAATCTGCTCAATATTTGTCTTTGGTCTGATACAAATCTATCCTCAATTATGTAGTAAACTCTATCCTCAAACTGTCTTCAAGCCTTAACACAAATCTTGATCCAATCACAAATCAACTCTTCTATATTTGCCCTAAATATTAACTCAAGGTTTGAATAAATCAATTAATCAATTCTGCTCTCAAGTCTTCTCAAATACTTACCTCAAATCTATCCACAAGTTCTCTCTAGAACTTTCTCAATCTACTCAACAAGTCTTCACCAAGACTTGTCTCAAATCTGATCAACAAGTCCTCACTAGAACTTGTCCAATCTTCTCAACAAGCCTTCACCAAGACTTACCTCAAATCTGTTTGTAAGATTCTACAAAAGCTCACACAAATATGTCCTTAAGCTTTCACAAAAGCTTCCTCAATTTTATCCTTAAGTTCCCTCTAGGACTTACTCAAATCCATCCACAAGCTCTCACAAAAGCTTGCTTCACTCTTTCCTCAAGTCCACTCTAAGACTTACTTAAATCTGTCCACTAGCTTTCACAAAAGCTTATTCAAATCAATTGCAAAACTTGCATATAAAACTCAACTCAATCTCACACAAAAAACCTCTTTAATCACATTAACAAGTTTCACTCAGAATATTGTTTATCCACATAAGCATATAGAGAATTATTAGAGACTCAATATGTTTCACACTCACAAACACTCAATCACTTCCAAACTCTTTTTCAAATCAATTTAGAATAAATAACAATTTGTTTCACATAACTTGAACTATCTTTCCAACACTCTCAATCAATAATTCTCATCAACTCCAACCAACCAATCAATGAAACAAAGCTTTCTTACAAACCCTAAACAAGTGTTTCACAATTTTTCAACAACTCTCACTATGGAACTCAAATCTTAACTCAAGATGATTCCAAACTCACATAACAATAATACTCATGTTCTTTCACAAACCCTAGTTCAAGATAGTTCTCAACTTCACATAACAATGATACTCATGATCTTGAACAAGCCCTAGTTCAAGATAGTTCTCAATTTCATGCTCAATTATCCTCACAAACATTTACCAATCATGCATGTGAAAACTCACTCAAACATTTCCAACAATGCTTATCAAACAAAACCTTTTCACACTAACTTGCACTTCACAACATTCAACAATATTTCACTCACAAGGATGATATGCCCATACCTTTTATTTTGATAAATATTTGACCTCAAAATCTATCTCAATCACAATAAATTTCTTTACCAATCTCAACGGTTAGATAGCAAGAATCTTGACTCAAAAATTCTCTCTCAAAAAATTCCCTCAAAACTAATTCATCATTACAAAAATTAACAAAACTCAAATACACCTTATTATCTCCAAACTTGTCCAAATACTTCTCAACACATAAAAATCAACTTTATTTAATAACTCCAAATCAATCAATAAAAGACCAAGTTCCTTTATAATTTCAAAAATAATATTCAAAAATTAAACCCTTCATATCCTTATCACTCCAACCTTAATTTAATTTTAAATTCATAAAATAATATAAACTTTAAACACCTTATGACTCCCTACTTTCCAAGGCACTCTATTTATTCATGTGACCTTAATACGCTCCCCAACCTTAGCGCTAATAATAATTAAATAAAAATTCAATGCTTACCTTAACACCTTGGCCCACGTGCAAAACGGATAGCGCACACCTTGGCTGCACCTCGAACCCATGACCTTGTTGTTGCCACTACGCTCTAGCAGCAGTTGGGCCACACGCCCACACAGGTCTAAAAATGTAGGTGCTTTTCTATGTTATCTCTATAAAATCTAGTGCTCGAATAAAACACAACAAACCTCCTCAAAACAACTTCACGAGGATTCAAAACCCCAACCTCTTGCCACACAAATGCCTTAACTCTGCCTTAGTTACCAACTGTGCTAACCAGCTTTTTGGTTACGCACCTCATGCACTTAAACGTTAGCTTGCCCACCAAAGGATTTAAATCATGTGAATTTCCTTCTATCTTTCTAACAACACAGTGCACGATTATTTTACCTTTGGATACATGAATATTGCATGGATAATGAAAATAAAACATTAGCCCCCTTTTTATATCCTTTAGCTTATGCACTTCGACGTCGATGATTATTTCGAATTTAGAAATTTGATTTAATTAAATATTTTATAGCTTTTACCTTTGGCGCCTAAAATCTATTTAAATTTAAATTTTAATCTTTAGGTTAAAATATTTAAATTTAAATAAATTAAATTAAATATTTTATAACTTGCTCAATGGGTTTCGAGGAGTAAATTATTTTTAATTACTCCTTGGACCTGTTCTCTTCACCTCTACCTGTAACTTGGAGCATTATAATATTAAATATTATAATATCATATTTACCTTTCAAATCTGCTTTACCCTCTTTGGGACTTCCTTTTAAACATGCTTTTCCTTCCTTGGATCTTCAACCTTTTAGACCATTTTAGGTATATAATATTAAAAATAAATATTATATCCTATTCCTTTAAACCTTTCCTTGCATTTTGGAAAAATCTCCTGGTGACCTTAATGATGATGAAACTAAAACAACAACTCTTGACATCAATGACAACAAAACTTGCTCATATTTCCAACATTTAAGGCCTTGAGGAAGGCCTCTTATGACCAAACATTCTTCCAATAAAAACCATTAAGAGTAGAAATGGTCCAAATATTCATATCCCAACTTGATTGAGTTACCACCATATTTTGATATTTTAATACCAGCTCATTATTTCATGTAAAAGTACGTAAATAAAAATCTTGAAACATATTTTGAAGCTCATTTGTTATTTATCTTTATTTTCCTTTAACTAGGTTGCTAATAGAAATCTATGATTTAGAATTGTTGCTCATATGAATATATACCTTGTGACCTTTATAATCTAGACATGCTCAAGCCAATGGTTTCTATTCTAAATTAGAGATAAGAGGATAAGGATTCATCCAAGAATTGAACCAAAAATTTGCATAATACCTCTTAGTCATTGACCATCTAATATGTTTCTTGATAAATTGTAAACTATTTTATATGAAGTTCCATTTTGGTGATCATTTAGGTAGGGTTTGTTTCAATAATAATTTCATTGCATCAAGAGAACTTGTATGTTTTTTAAAGTAATAATTTCACCCAATTCTTTCCTTGATCTTTGAATAGTCTATACCTGAGTTTTGGAACTAAGAAAAATCTCATAGGTTTGTAATCAAACCTATCCCTTTGATATTTTATCCTTTGGAAAACCTATCCCACTAACAAATATAAAACCTAAAATTTTCCTCATATCCTTTCCAAAAGAAATCTATTTGAATTTTATCAAATTTGAATGTTATACCTGCTAGAAATCTTGAAAGTGATATCATCTAAATAAGGATGGATTACAATATAGTCTTTATGAGTTGCAACCTTCCATTCATAATTGAGAACTTACATTTCCAACCTACTGAACTAGATTTTATATTATGCAAAATTAAGTCCTAGAGGTGCTTTTTTAAATGAGACAAAAAAGTATCCAAATATGTTAATGAAAATTTTGTAATTTTAAACCTTAAAATAACCATAACAATCCATCGTAAATCTAGGGATATGTTGATAAAAAAATCTAGTATTAAACAACTATCCAATAGCCTTATCATGACATGATAATAATGAATTAAACTCCATAAACTCAATAACTAAAGGATGACCCAAAATAAAAATATCATCAACCAATTGAAAATGAGATTTAAAGGGACCATTTATTTGACCTGAATATTTTTTATTTTCCTTTCATTTTGTCCTTTGAGAAAGCTATACCCAATGCCTTTGTAAGAAAAATATGGATATAATGGATCGTGTTGGCAATGTCCACAGGATTAATCAAAGTATCTAGTAGGGGATCCATTGATCAAAATATAGTATTTTGGAATGTTATAATAACATTTAATCCATTCACACCAACCTTGATTAAAACAGATATTTTTTAAAATATCACAAAATGATATTTTTTAGGGTTTGTTAGAAAAGTCTAACAAACCCTCTTATATGCTTTATCATATCTATTTTTATAAGCATAGCTAAATTTTCCATAGAATGAAAATAATGTATCACACCCTATGCAATGATTATACCATCAAGAATTTATTTACCATGAGCAAATCATCTTGTTCCTCTAAGATAACAAAATGTTAAATGATTTTCAAACTATTTTCTATAATTTTTAAAATAATTTTATAAATTAAATTACAAAGTCTTATTAGACAAAAATTATCAAATTAATTTGTCTCGTCTTTCTTGGAAACCAATGTAATAAAGATGAAATTGATCTCACTTATTATAGTTGTAGACATAGAAAAGCACCATGCAAAGAGAACAAATAATATATGATATTTCAAATGAGTCTTTTTTAGTACAATAGAATCCTCTTAGGGTGTTTACAAGAGATGTGTCCAAAGAAGGGAGTGATCCCTTCTACAAAATAACTATTATGGTGTAATCCTTTTCCTATGCCACAATCATATGTTGGTGGATTTTTAGTGACCATCGTTGGTTGAGTAGAGTCTCCCAATACCTACACACAAGCAATAAAAAAATATTAGTAGCATCAAGGGTCTACCTTGGTTAGGCCCAAATTTAATACAAGAATCAAAATAATAACTCTAAGAAAAGGTTTAGAACACTAAAAAATGAAGTCACTCTTACAACTCCTGCAGAGTTCTCCTATGCTCTCCTTGCTTGTTGATTATGAAAGAAATGGGTGGATATTTATAGAATTTTAGAGGGGAGAAGGGTGAGAGTGATGTGGCATATGAGTAGACTTGGAGGACAAGGTAAGGAGAGTGGGGTATGGGCCTTATTTGCCCATGTGTTGGATGGAAGGGGATAAAAACTAAGAGAGTGAGGAATATAAAATTGTAAAAAGGGTTGGTAGAAGATAAGATAAGGTGGGTGAAGCATGGGTATGACATGCTAGTGGGTTGGGTGGGAGGTAAGCTATTTATCTCATGCTAATGAGTGAAAAATCTAGACTATTTGGATGAATGACAAGATGCTTGAGTTGAGAATCTAAACTATTTGGATGAATGACAAGATGTTTATCTTATGCTTGAGTGGGGAATCTAGACTATCTGGATGAATGGCAAGGTGCTTGTCTTATGCCTTAGTGGAGAATCTAGACAATTTTTATGAAAGATAAGGTGATTGTATTATGCCTTAATGGAGAATCTAGACTATTTTGGTGAAAGACAAGGTGCTTGTCTTATGCCTTAATGGAGAATCTAGGCTATTTTGGTGAAAGACAAGGTGCTTGTCTTATTTGCAAGTGGGGTAGATGGAGCATGAGTTAAGGTTAACTACGGTTAAGCGTTGACCAAGGTTAAGTGTTGACTATGGTTAAGGGTAAATATAGCATAGGGGGATGGTCACATGGTAATCATGGGCTAGGTATAGGAGGGTGCTTAAATAAGAGTGAATAGTGAATAGTGAATAGTGAACAATGAACAATGAATAGTGAATAGTGATTTTAGAAAAATTAGAAAGGAATTAGAGAGAATTAGAAGAAGTTAGAGGTATTACAAGGGAATTATAAGAATTAAAGAAAATTTAGGGAGATTAAGGAGAAATTAGAGGGATTAGGTGGATTTAGAAGGAATATTAGGGATTTTAGAGGAAATTGAGAGGAAGGAAATCTAGGGATTTTACAAGAGATTAGATGAATTTGAAGGGAAAATTGGGAATTTGGGGGTTTTGGGAGGAAATTGAGGAATTTATAAAAATTGATTAAAATGATTTCAAGGCATACAAAATGACACATTGTTTTGGTGTCTATAGATACCCCTTTTTGGACTACGTTGTGTGTGGACACAATGAGGTGCAAAAATATATGACACCAGTTTCTAGACTGATGATGGATAATGATGCATGGATGATTGATGGAAACTACTTTTGTCTTGAAGAGGGGGATGTAAGATTGAAAATTAGAAATTGAGATTGAAAGTAAAAAAAATTATTGATTTTTTTAAGATTACTTGATTAAAATTTGAAAATTGAAGAATTGATTATTTTAAAAATTGAAGAAATTTGAAGAACTGAAGATTATTGAAATTGGTGAAGAGTTTTTGAATTATAAACTTAGGAGAAATAATGATTACCACATCAAAGAAAATCATATGGAAGAAATTATTAGAAATACATTTTCAAAAAAATGTGAAGAAATATTTAAAAAACTAAAATTCTATACACAGATGGATAATTTCAATGAGCAAAGATATATGCCAGATGACTTGAAGAAATTGTCTTTGATTCGCAAAAATGCCAAATATGGGAAGTTCACAAAATTCATCAATTATCTTCATTAAAACTATTTGGAGCATGGTGGAATTCCCAAAATGCTATTATTTTACCTATTGAAGTAGAATAGTAATGTACATGGCATCACTCACTTTTAAGATTTACCAAGAAAAAGATGAGAAATTTTTGAAATGAAAGATGTTAATTGTTATACAATAGATTTAAATATATTAATGAACTCAAGATATGTTGACTTCAATGTGGAATCAATAAATTCCAATATCATAGAATATACAATTATGATGATTTATTGATTCAATATCCAAAATTTACATCAAAAACAAGATAATGACCAAGACTAGGAAGAAGTAGAAACCAAAGAAACAAAAGAAGAACAAAGTAAAGAACCAAAGAAATAAAGTTGAAGATAAAGAAGAACAAAACAAAGGACTAAATGCAATAGATTGAAGACTAAAGGTCTTAAAACCAAATAATGTAATACAGGAAGTGTTGGAGAATATTACATTATTTGGTAGATGATAAAATATGTCCATGGTATAATTATATAGTTGTAAATATTAGATTAGGATGTGAGTTATTAGATTAGGGAGTGTGATTTATATTTCCCCTAAAGCATGTGTCAATGTGTGAGAAGAGTCCTAGTGTCATGTCATAAAGTGTGCAAGAGTGTAGAGTGTGAGAGTGTACAGGTGTCATGTAATAAAAGTGCACAAGTGTGTAGAAAATCAAGAGTCATATGTGTAGATGTCAAGTATACAAGTGAAGATGTAAACTCAAGAGACATGAGATTTTTGTCATATGTTTTGAATAGAAAAGGATGGATCTCCCAAATATGTGAGGAGAGAAATAGTCAAGTATTGAAGAGTGACCTTCTAAGATTATATTATAGAGATAAAGCTCCATGTATTGTATCAAGAAAGCATCTGAGAAAATCGAAGCTCTTATAAAATTCCAACAATAATATTTTAAGTTTGTTTATGCATATTATTGTTATTTCATGAATGTTATGTTCATTGATATTGTTGGAAAATATTAAATGATTTGGTACATGCAAATGTATCCCCATGGTACCTTCATGGTACAAATGTAAATATGTAATAGATTAGGCTTTGTGTCTATAGTTTAGATGAGTGATTTATATTTCTTTTTCATGTAAGTGTCTATGTGTAGGATATGCACAAGTGTCATGTAAGAGTGCAATGTGTAGGATATGCACAAGTGTCATGTAAGAATGTAATGTGTAAGATATGCACAAGTGTCATGTAAGTTAGAGTGCAAGTGTGTATTGAGAGAATGTGCACAAATTTTATGTATGTAAGTGTGCAAATATGTAAAGTGAGGATTGCACAAGTGTCTTGTATTAGGAGTGCATGTAGGAGAGTAAGAGTCATAGAGTTAAAGTATGCATGTAAAAGGAGAGTGAAGAGTCTAGTATACAAATGGCAAGATGAGAAGCCAAAGGTCAAGAATAAAGGTTGCATCTCCCAGATATGTGAGGAGTGCAATAGACAAGTATTGAAGAGTCACATTACTATGTCTATATTATGGAGATAAAGCTCCATATAATGTAAGGAAAAATGATCTATAGCGATCACCACATAACAAGCATTGATAATAAAGCTTGTATAAAAATTTTGAAATATTTTATTTTAAGTATTCTTCATATATGTACATGAATGATTTTGGCCATTTACATTTATATTTAATATTTTTTATCATTAATAAAAAGGGTTTTAAAAGGGTCTCCCACCCTTTTACACGAAAAGTGATCTAGAAACGCACATTTATATTTGATATTATAAATGAATGTTATTTCATTATTATATTGGCATGTATATATATTTGATTGCCCATATATATAATTCTAATCTTGATTATTAATATTTTGACCTATTATATTGTGGCTTAATTATATTAGGACCTATGATATTTTGAGATAGTTAAGCTTAAAAGCCAACATAAATTGGCCAAAGATATTGAATACTCTAATATTGAGTTTGAGTAACATTCTGTGAAGTGGACCTATGATTCAATCTGACTAAAAAGCCAACACAATCTTCCCTCCTGAGGAAAACTTTGACAATTATCAACTATATTGTAATCATCCTATCATTGTTATTGCATACCTTCTTGAGTGATATGCTCATCACAACTCTATGTCACCCAATTTAACTCTATTTTGAATAAGCAACCACACCAAAATGTAGAAATGGAAACCACACTATATATAACTCCACTAGGAACATATAAATACTTACTACCACATATACACAACAATATGTGGCACATGCACATATAGAGTACACACAACACTATGTGACATACACATGCATGTAAGACGAATACAATACACATGTATTTATTCTCACATGCTCATACAATCACACACTTAAGCATTCATTGCAATCATGCACTTTTCCAAAGATGCATTCATATAGACATTTCAAATCATCTTATAACCAAAAAACTTCTAAAAATAACAACAATAAAACTTAAAAAATACAAAAACAAAAAGCATTCACCAAAACATAATTTAGATTTCATAGTAGTAAATCAACTATAGCAAGAAATAAATATACACATCAAATCACCAAAAAATCTTATCCACTCAAAGAGGGTGAAGTTTTATAGCCACTTAGAGAGGGTAAAGAGGGTAAAGTCTCATATATACACCAGAAATGACTAAGATTTTAAGTATGAATAATGATATAAAGTACTATGTAACCCATTTATTTATGGATTAAAACAACTAACCCAAACCCTAATGCTCAAGGGTTGACTACCCTAGCCTAGGGACCAAGCTAACAACAATAAATATAGTTGGAATGGCTCTATTAAAGTCGTTACATGCTCCTTTAGCCCCCTGAAAGCTTTGTCCACAAAACTAGAAATGATTAGAGAGTACTTATTGGTGACCATATTGCATCTTCATTAATTAGATCCTACCACTTGATGAGGAACTCCTACACCTGGAAAGATCGTAGATTATAGACTCAGGACTACAATACTACTTCCAACTAGAGGTTGATCCTCCCTTCTTCATCTAGTACTTAAAGATCTACCTAGGACTACAAGTTTTGACCAATAACCTAATTAAGGCAAGATAGATTTTGAAAGTAGGAGCAAGCTCCAACTAACATGTCACTTCCTCAATTCGATGAACCACATTGTAAAGACCATAGAACCAAGGTGCTAATTTTTTACTATATTTGTTCTTTAAAGATAATTTTTTTAAATGCAGAAGCCACCAAAAATATCAACAATCACAAATTTACACTCTAAATATTGCAAATCTAGTTGCTCCTCCATAAGGTTTTATGCCTAACAAAGATTATCCTTGAGGATAAGGAGAACAAGCTAACATTGTTGAAGTAAATCATCTATTTGACCCACCTTGGAGGAGCCTGGAACATAATTTGCCATAGACAATAGTTTTTAATCATACAATGCATCAAATGGAAACATCTTGAGAGGGAAATGGTAAGAAGTATTATACCACCATTTTGATAATGGAATTCATTTAACCCACTAATATGGTTTGTCTTGGGTGAAACATCTAAGGTAAGTACCCAGACAATTATTTGCAATCTCTACTTGGTCATCCAACTAAAGATGATAAGAAGAGATCATATTCTATTGAATACCACTAAGAGTAAACAACTCCTTCCAAAAGTGGAAAATGAAAATTGGATCATGATCACTAACAATAGACTTGGGCATGCCATGTAATTTGAAAATAGAGTCAAAAAATACCTTGGCTACCTTGCTAACAGTGACTGGGTTTTGCAAGGCATAGAGCATACTTCAAAAGGCAAAGAACTACAATAAAAATCACAATTTTACCCTCTGATTTGGGAAGACCCTCAATGAAATCCATTGAGATGTGCTCACATTGGTGATCGAGGATAGGTAGGGGTTACAACAAGCCAGAATATTAAACTAATTTCCCCTTATTTCTCTAGCATACATCACATTCAACCACAAATTGCTTGGCATTTATTTGCAATCCTTTCCAAGAAAAAGACTGCTTCACTCACTAATAAGGTTTTAAAAACCTAGAGCCCTACCTATAGTGAAGCATGTAAATTGTACTTAACCTATTAAGGGAGATAAATATGATCCTTCTTCTTGAGGACCCTTCAACATAAGAGAATAAGAAAGTGGGCGAGTTACCTGCCTCTAAATCATGAATTATGCGAAGTCTCAAGATTTGAATGCCAATCCTTACAAAGCTTGGAAATCCACTATGGAACGGAACTGAGGATTGCATTAACAACGATTGTGTCCTCATATTTGCAAGAAAGAACATCGACTATGACATTCTTCTTATCTTTCTTGTATTCAATGGCAAAGTCATAACCCAACAACATAGTCAAGCATTTGTTTTATTTCAGGTAAGAGATGTTCCAAGAAATGCTTGAGGTTGTTATGGTCATTAAAAGAAAAAAAATAAGATCCAACAAATAAGGCTTTCATTTCTCCATGGCATGCAAGATGGCTAACATCTCATTTCAATAAGTCGAAGGCATAAAATGGTCATCCTAGACTCTTGTCAAAGAGTTGCTTATTTTCAAAGGCATGAAATGGTCGTCCTACATCAAATTAGCCCCAATACCTGTTCCTAAAGCATGACACTCAACGACAAACAACTTGCTAAAGTTGAGCATGGATAAATAGTGGTGGTGCACATAGCCTCCTATAAGGCATTCAAGGCCTTGGTAACTACATCAAACAAAATAAAGGCATCCTTCTTGGTGAGAGCCAAAGGAAAGTTGTAATCTTCCCATAATTCCTAACAAAAAAAATTTAATACCTTATGAGACACAAAAATCCTTGAAGCTACTTGAGGGATCTAGGCAAGAGCCCCATCCTGCATGGTCTTGATCTTGTTGAGGTCCACCTTGACTCCATGAAATATAATATGACCCAAGTGTTCCACTTTGGGTACCCAAAAGAAAATTTGGATCTGATATATGATTATTCCTTTCGTAAAATATTGATTCTTTCAACATGCACTAAATGGATTTTCTAGGTCTTACTATAAACTAAGATATCATCAAAAAAGACCCACACAAACTTATAAAATAAAGGACAAGAGAAAAAATTCATTAGGCTTTGGAAAGTGGAAGAGGCATTCGAAAGAACAAAATGTGTGACAAAGAACTCATAATGACCCTCATGTAAGGCAATGTTAAGTATATCATGTTCTCTAACCTTAATTTGATGAAACCCGATATGCAAGTCAAGCTTGGTAAAATATTTAGCACCATGTAGTTCATCCTACAAATCATCTATAACAAGGATAGGGAACTTATCTTTGATGGTAATCTCATTGAGAGAAAAAAAAATTAAGGCAAATGTACCATGAATTATCCTTGTGCCACACCATGACCACTGAGGAGGAATAAGGATTGATGCTAGAATATATAATATTGTGCTCCAACATCTCTTGAACTAGCTTCTTTATCTTTGACTTTGATATTGGGGATAACAATAGGGATGATCATTGAGTGGTTGAATTCTCGAGACAAGGTGGATGGCATGATCATGTGTATGCTTAGGAGGAAGATCCATAGGTTACCGCAACATACTTATCAACGAGAGATTGCATATTAGAAGGAATATCTAGATAGAATTGCTTGGTGGGTTCTAAAAAGAAACCTCTACCACCCTTCTTCATGGTCTTTTCCATTTTATGGAGCTGACAACCCTCGATGGCAAAGGTTTGATACCCTAGAGATGAATAGCCTTGCCATATTCCTCATATTGTACATACAATCATAGATTAAGAATAACATCCCCTAACTAAAACAACCATACAACCCCCAAGATGACATCTACACTACAAAGTACTATCACATAAAGATAAATTTATGGACATTTGCAATACAACTAACATATTGAAACTTACCCCCATTGGCAATCAACACCCAAAATTTGTCTTAGATCGTAGTATTGACATATAAGCCTAAGGTTTTGGTTGTCTTGTTATCAATAAAAAATATGAGTACTACCTCAATCAATCAACACATTGACTCATAAGAGTTTGATGAAGCCTTATTACCTTGATGGTGTAATGCATTTACAACACGATGAGGGAAAATGTTAAAAGGGTCATAGTATCTATGTCTTGCTCGTGATCCTCGACTTTAGTTGGTAGCTAAGGAGTATTAGAATAGGAGCAACATTAGAAATATTATTAAGTTTCTAAGGTTTAAATAGAACAATAATAGGCTAAGAATAGCCTTAGGATATTTAGAAAATAATATCCAAAAATAATGCTAACTAACGCGCTTTACAAAATAAGCACCTAACTACTAACAACTAACAACTTAGTCAAATTGACTACGATGACTAACTAACCCCAAGATATTCATATAAAAGTAACATAGTAATTTATATATACTATGCGATAAATAAAATCTACCTAGGAGAATATTAAAAAATACCAAATGAGGTAATAATTATAGTTACTGTAGCATAGTAACTCTAACATCTCCCCTTATTAAATTATTTGGGTAATGGATATAACTACCCCAATACAGTGAAAAATATCCTGATATGCGGGCTCTTGCTCTGGCTCGGGCTCTATCACAGTGCTCTGGCTGCTCTAAGCAAAAAGTGGTTCATTTCTCACTTTGTTTTCACATCAACGAATGTCCTTATTATAATCTTGTCATCCAACCGGATTGCATGGGTAACCAGCTATTGCAACCGCTAAGTGTATTAGAGTAGATCACTACATACAAGGTTCATTTTGTTACAATATGATTTTGCAAAAGTTTTGATAAGGTAGCTAAGGTGTCGATCGCTGCCAAAAATGCACCCTTATAAGTTTCCCCCTTGTTGCAAAACATGTTGTAATGGAATTTCTGCAAGAAGTGTGACTAAGGTGTCGATCTCTGCCAAAAATGCACCCTTATAAGTCTTCCTCCCTTTTTAGAAAAAATATTTTGTGAGGTAGGAAAGAAATGTTTATCCCCCCTTAAGTGCAAAATTTATGCAACTTATGAAGCTTGTTAAGGCTTTTACAAAGATTGCCTCCTAGGCAAATTTCAAAAATTACACCAAAAAATCCCTCCCTTTTATTACAAGTACTTCAAACAAAAAGAGTTTGTTATTTATTAAGCCTAAAAAGAGATACAATCACCCCTTTATTGCAAGTACTTCAAACAAAAACATTTGTTGTTTATGAAGCCTAAAAAGAGGTTTGGAATGGTGCCTGCCTAGGGTGGCAAATTTATTTCCCTTACAAAGTTGTATGGGACATGAGCACCTGGTGTGCTCTTTCTGAATCAAAATTAGAATCAGAATCAGACACTTTACTAGCAACATGGCCTCTTTGTTGTCTATTTTTCCTCTATGATGTGCCTTTGCCATTTGCTTGTTTTTAAACCAACATAGATTGGTGTCATGGTTGTCCTTTTTACAATTTGTGCAAAACTTCTTTTCTGATTGAGGTTGCTTGCCCTTATATTTTGAAGATGATCCTCCCTTCTAAAATTTTCCTTTCTTCTTCCTACCCTAGTTGTTCGAGTAAAGTACATTATTTGACACTTCATCGCTTTGGAGCTGATTTGCTTCCTCGGTTTGAAGAAAATTGACTAACTCCACAGAGGTTACTGTTATTTGAGATACATGAAGGGATGTTATTAACATCTTGTAGAATTCTGGAAGAGCCCTCAATATTACTGAAGTCAGGATAGTATATTCTACTTTTGCTCCTAAAGCATTCAACTTTGACTTTAGTTCTACCACTTTGTAGAGGAATAGTTCTACTATTTCTCCTGACTTCATATGGAGTGTATGAAGTTGATTTTGAAGGTTTAGAATAGTCGATTGATTCTTGCCTTCAAAAATGGTACTTAATGTGTCCCATGCATCTTTACCAATTTTGGCTTCACTTATGTGAGGCTGGATTTCATCAGTAGTTGCTAGCAAAATCAACATGAGAAGTCGTTTATTCTTTTTACCCCATGCTTTTTGATCTGCTCTTGTTGATGTGGGTCTTTTATCAATGTCATCCACTAAATCCCACATTTCCTCTACAATAAAAATGGACTTCATCTTGGTTTTTCATGCTGACTAGTTAGAACTAAGCAATTGTGTATCATTTAGGTATTTGTTGATAGTTTCCATGATGAAGGTTCTAGAATTGCACTAAGATGGTCTTTCTTTCACTCTTAATTGATATTTAATGGCACTTGCCTAAAAACTCTCTTGAAGAAAGATGATCAGTTTGAGGAAATTTAAGCCAAACAAATAAGAATTGAAAGAGAATTCACTCTAATTGATATTTAATGGCACCTGCCTGAAAATCCTCCTGAAGAAGGATAATCAGTTTGAGGAAATTAAGCCAAACAAATAAGAGTAAATTTAAGGGTTGTATGGAGAGAATATCAATTTTAAAAATGACTTTATATTTGTGCAATGAATTACACAAATGAGTGTGAAATTTACGGTTTTGAGTGCTCTTGATTTTGATGACTTACAATTGCAGAAAACAAGAAATTAAATACAATAATCAATCAAAGAGTGCCCATAATTTTTTACCACTTAGGTGTCGGATGCAACCGAAAATGCACCTAATTTGCCAATTTGAAATAAATGTGTTGAGTAATATCGAAAATGCACATTATTACTAATTTTTGCAACAAAATTTTGATTTGTGTTGTGCAAAAATTTGATATTCAATGTCTCCTCTTGTTTTACAATTTTGCAAAGAATGTGACAAAAAACAAGTGCCCTTCTTTTTGAGTTGCAAAATAAACAAGTTTTGTTATTCAAGTGCTTCCCCCCTTTGTGTTATAATTTTGCAAAGAAATACAATTTCTTGTCTTCCCCCCTTTGATTTGCAAAATTAACAAAGTAGCACTCCTTTCAAGTCAAGTCGACACACGACCCACGTTTGAAAGGCTTTCCATATTCAGTCGACACATGACTTGGTTTTAGTGGACCCAAGGTCTTCAATCTCTTCTCGGTTTTGCAAAAAATAAAATGTGCAATTTCTTGTGTTATATTCCTCCTTGGAGAAAACAAATGCACAAGTTTTAACTTTGGATTTTGCAAATTTGGTGTTTCCTTGTGTTACAATTTTGCAAGAAAGAATCATTTTTTTTTTATTTTGTCCCCCTTTGATTTTGCAAAATTAACAAGGTGGTGAGAAGATTTTTAGGGGTCCCTAATTTTGCAAAAGAAATGGTGCTCTTCCTTGTCTTACATCCCCATTTTGTGGAGAAAACAAAAGCTCTCATGTGTTTTGAAATTTGCAAAAAATAGGTTTTTTGTTTTTCAATTTTAGTGCATAATTCTAATTAGGTCTAGCATAATTATTCAATAATAAAACAACTTTTGAAAAAAATCACTTTAATGTTTAAAAAAATGATTTTAAACAAAATAATATTAAATTATTAAAAAAATACTAAAATAATTAAAAATTACAAAAAAATAAAAAATAATTAATACCTTTGAAAAGTTTTGTTTTTGTGCAGCTTAGCAAAAAATTTGTTTTGCGACCACGTTGGGAGTCGAACCCGCGACACCGCGGGTATGAGCCCTATGCTGGCTCCTCGAGCTAGTAGGGCTAGCTTCCGATTTGGAAGCTTAAGCGTAAGATAAGCGCTTTGTTCATTTGCACCTCGCGCAAAAGGAAAAAAATTATGTGAATTAATCCCACATTGTCCAAGCGGGCAATGTTTTGCTCTTTAAAATAAAGAGGACGCACATATACCGTCGACTGCCTACGGGTAGTCAACCGATAATATTTTGCCATGCAGATCGGAGAACTCTCACGTGCCCGCCACGTGGAGGAGGGAGATTATGCCACGTATTGCTAATCGCATGTGTCCGCCAACTCGACGATCAATATCGCCACGTCACACGGGCCAACTCTGCCACCACGTCAGCAGTCGCCAATAAGATCACCACATAAGCAGCAACAATGAGATCGCACCATGTCAGTACCACGATTTGCGTGCCCGCTAGGTCATTAATGCCCGCCACGTCAACTACCAGATGACTACCACATCTCCACCCACTTCGATCTGCGTGCCACCAGATGTCTGCCACGTTAGCACCTTGGATTTTGTGCTCGGGTGACATCAGTAAGGGTTGGTCGACAATTCTCGAGAATCGTGCCTTCGTTGTTGGTCGATAATTCTTGGGAATCATGCCCTCATTGTCAACGCCAACCAGTTCGTGATTTGCATTGGAGGTGCAGGGATCGGAGTTGGTGACGTCAGTTGTCAGTGGTTGGGATCTGCATCGAGAGTCAAAGACATCGAAATCTTCTACGTGTAGAGTGTTGGTCGCTGCAATAGTCTCGTTAGATGAGTGGTGTCGTCAAAGTTCACCAACCGTCGGGATCGGTGTTTGTCAATGGCAGGTGTCAATATTTTCGTGCGAGAGGGCGTTCCAGGTCGCGTCACCACTCCAGCTCATCAGGTGGTGCAGGGAGCATCGCCTGCAATCCAATCAACACCCGTTTGATTGGGGGACAACCTGCAGGCTATTAGTCTTGTTGTCAGCTGCCTGACAGGTTGTCAAAATGCTACAATTAATGCACTTCAAACTACAAATCAGCAGCTAAGAAAGTGCACAAAAAAATTTGAGCAACAAAAAAAATTAGTAACCAATCAGATTCAGCGCCCACGTAAGAATCTGTGCCCAAAAATTCGTGCCACACAAGTCAACGCCTATTCACCTGGATTGTCGTCCAGCTTAGTCCGCCATTAATCAGCTCCCATAGGTCTTGTCCACTGTGGAACCTAGGAATCTCCAGGTCTTGTCCACAAAGTGGAACCTGGGAATCTCCAAGTCTTGTCCACCAAGTGGAACCTGTGAGATTAAGCGAAAATATTTCTAAAAATTAAAAAAAACCCTTGATCACTTATCTTGCTCTGATACCAATATTAGAATAGGAGCAACATTATAAATATTATTAAGTTTCTAAGGTTTAAATAGAACAATAATAGGCTAAGAATAGCCTTAGGATATTTAGAAAATAATATCCTAAAATAATACTAACTAACACACCTAACTACTAACAACTAACAAAATAAGCGCCTAACTACTAACAACTAACAACGTAGTCAAATTGACTACGATGACTAACTTACTAACCCCAAGATATTCCATAGTGAATATCTTCTAGGTAATTAGTAAAAGTAACATAGTAATTTATATCTACTATGCGGTAAATAAAATCTACCTAGGAGAATATTACAAATTACCAAATGAGGTAATAATTATAGTTATTGTAGCATAGTAACTCTGACAAGGAGACATCGACTTATCATCCTCTATTTCCAATTGGTATGCCACTCCTCACAAGCCTAAACTCGAGGATGGTAATGGAAGAATCATGGTAGACACTCTTCATTGTGATTATTGAAGTATGATCACCTATGATTGAAATCGCATCATAGTTGGGGATAAGGCAATTAAAGCTTCTTTTTTGCTACACGAGCCAAATGCTCAACATCATGCAAGGTAAACGGATCATGCATATTGACCTTCCATTTGATGTCATCCTTATGGCCATGTTGAAAGGAAGATATCACCATTGTGAGACTCAAATAATAGGTATTTGTGAGGAGTCCCATATACTCAATGCAATAGTCCTCTATCAAGCCTGTTTATTTGCTCTGCATCAAACATACCACATCAAAGGTAGAGGGTCCCTTATCAAACTTGAGTAGGAAAATCTTCTTGAACTCTAGCCACAAAAAGTGATGAGCACGATGCTTGACTTCCCATAGAAGCCACTGATGAGCATGGGTACCCAACTTAGAAGCAGCTAAGGTGACATAGCCTTCCTCAAGAACACGATGCAAGCATATGATGAAATCCATCTTGGGTATCCACCTATGCAAATTTGTGCCCTCAAAGGTCAAAATACTAATGCAAGGCATAGGAACATCATAAGGCCACTCAAGTAAAAAGGTAGCACCTCTACGAAGGGATAAATATTGGTAGCACATTCTAAATTAAGCTCACCCATACTTAGAAGATCCTCCATGGCAACATGGGGATGCATGTGACCCATGCAAAAGCGATTGTGATTGTGCCCAAATTCGACGCCTGGATGCAAGGACCTCAAACCATGCCTGTAAGTTGGCCAACAAAAGTTCTTGGGATCCTAAAATTTGAAATTCCTGACATTAGGAGGGTTATCTGACAAGAATTCAAGCTCATGTTGCTTATCTTGTCACTATATCCTAAAAACCTATTGGAACTCATTGTCCAATGTGTGCTTGGTAAGGAGGGGCAAAAGGGCATTGCTTCCCAAATAGTTGGTCCATCTATGTCTAGATTGAATCAAGCTTTATTGACATCCCTATTTGTTGAGAACTAACATTTGTCATCATTTTCTCTAGCCTTGTGCACTCACAATGCAAATAATAATGAAAATAGGAGAAAATGCTTTAGGTAAGGAAGTGAGCATCCACAAGAGTGGGAGGGGTACTCATATTGCGTAAAGAAAAAAGAGCATGCCCTTCTATCATTTTCTGCACCATCACAGGGAGCCAAGGTTGAAGCTCTAATACCACTAGTGATGAAACACCTTCCAAAAATAGCAACAATAGAACCTAGAAAATGCAAAAACCAAAAATATTCACTGGAACAAATTTCAGATTCTATAACAGCGAATCAACTATAACAAGTAATAGATCCAAATTCTAAATCACCAACAAATCCTAGCCACTCAAAAAGAGTGAAGTCTCATAGCCACTTAAAGAGGGTAAAGTCCCATATATGCATCAATGGTGACTTGTATAAGTATAAATGATGATCGCATATACTACATAATTCATCTATTTATACACAAACAACTAACCCCCTAACCCTAATGCTCAAGAGCATACTTACCCTAACCTAGGACCTAAGCTAACAATGATAAAGATAGCCTAAGTAGCTAATTGGAGTCATTACACGTTTGCCTACAACTTCTAACTCCATGGCGAACAAAAAGTAAAAGTTGCCTCAAAAACAAATAATAATAGTCTCATGCCCTTGGACGATTGCTCAAGTCATCCATTATACCTAGTCTTTACATTATTGTCTTTGGTAAGTAAAAAAAAAAAACAATTTTCATATCACCTTGCGTTGGGCTACGGCAAAGACTTTTTTAACATAGTGTTGCGACTCAAATAAATAACAAGAAATTTTTAGTGACTCACATTACCTACATTTAACATATTCTGAGTGGATCTCCACTATTATGGAAATCACTTATTCCACAGCATATAAGTTTTAATTTACAATAATCTTTTGCTCAAGTTATGGTGCTTAATATTCAACAAAGGTGCAAATTTAGAGATGATTTTCATGTTTTTGCTTAGATACTGCTATTGCAAAATAAAATCCCTCAAAATCATCATTGAAAATGATGAACCCACCAATTTAGTTGGCAAAGTTAAATTTGTTCCAGATTTGGAAAGCTACAAATTTTGTGCCCATTAGGGCAGAGGGCCAGGTGCTTTCTTATATCATACAGGAATAGAATTTCATGTAATCTTATTGTTAATTTGAAAATTCTTTTTTTTGAACAATGTGGTAATATATTGATACATTTTTGTATTTAAAAAGAAAAGGTTACTGCACAATATCCAGCTGACCAGTTTGAGAAAAACTCTCCTCTGACAAATTTTTCAGTGAACGTAAGTATTTATACTAATATAAAAGGGAATAATTTTACAAAATTGCAAAAACTCATTCTGCCATCAAATGGACTTACTGGAGTTCATATTCCATTACCATTATAATATATATCAAATAGTTATCATTGCACATTTGAATAAATTGCTCTGCTCCAACTCCTGACAGTTATTTTCCCTTACTTTCAAATGCACTTTCTTTGTACTTTCTTAAGATCATTTGTACCTCCTTGTAAAAGCTATTTCTGAAGTATTCTATAGAATACAACATCCATGTTTTACGCATTCTCATTTTTTGTTTTGTTGAGGTAGAAGACACCTTCCAGAAAATCTTTTATCGAGGTAATCATATGCAACTCTTACCTAATTTGATATAGAAGACATAACAAAATCATCTTTTTAATCATGAAGTACTATGGTTCAGCCACTACTGTCACTTCTGCATCTTCACCATTGCTATAAGAAGCAACTTTCTCCTCTGTAGCATTTCTTCCTCTTAGCATTTTCAGAAGCCTCTACAAGGCCATGTTTCTCCGCTGATTCGCTAACATAATTCTCTTCATGGTCATGTTTCTCTCTTAAATGGTCTAACAACTTCTCTTTTATTTTCTCTGCCAGTTCATCACGGATGTCAAAAAGTGCTCTGTAAGAAACCTTATGGTTCTATCTCTACCGTTAAATTTTTCGCTATTCAAAATATAAAAGTTCCCTGATTTTGAGATTAATCCATGCTTAGATCCAAAATCCAAGATCTCACCTTCAATGGAAATGCCCTTGCCAAACTCAAGCTCAAATTCTACTTTCTTAAAAGGAGGTGCCAGTTTATTCTTCACAATTTTAACTTGAACCTGATTTCCATATGCCTGCCACAATGATTCAAACATTAGCACAAATAAAATAGGAATCTCCATGAAAAGACTGAAAAGAACTACCAAATAAAAAACAAATGTGACATGAAGCAAATTCTTCTCAACTGAAGGACATAAACTGCCAGACACAGTAAATGAATGCAGAAGAGTAGAAGAATTTTTATAACAATTTATAGCAAATAAAATTTATTTTCTTCAGATGAAAAACATGAATTCATGGAGTGGTGGTAAAAATGGTGTCTAAGGCATCATGGAGTGGTGGTAAAAGGGATTAAATTGAGTGCAACCCAAACTTGTATCTCTGCATTGTGATGGACAATCCCGCAACAAGGCAGCCTGTGATGATGCACTTCGTTGCAATACCACAATACTGTATTGTCCCTGTAATATGGGCAGCATCCGTTTCAAACCCATATAACCAATTTAAAAATAAAATCTCTTTTATTATGCCTGGTGACACCAATCTATACTGATCTCATTCTGTTTTCTAATAGATACAGAAGATAATTAGTGAAATATTGAAATTAAATACCAACCTATTATTTCTCCAGCTTAAGAACTATGAAGGCTCACTTTTTCAGACAGTGAAAGAAGAGAATTGGCATTACAAACTTTGAAATCCCTTCAGCAAGGATGATTTCAACAAAAGAAATAGTGCCATTGTAGAATAATGCAAACATACACTGTCAAATGCTATGTTCAAGCATCTTCATTTTCTGAAATAATTTTAGGCAATATATGTTGCTTGACACTTTCCTGCAAATTAAGGATAAAAGAACTTTTATGTTAAACAGACAGAAAACATAAAATAACATATCCAAGACAATATACTCATATCAAGTAGTGGAGTAATCAATGAAATTGAGTTGGCTCGCCAGGAAAATGAACAGATTCAACTCACTCAGCTAATACTTGGACAAAAAACCAAACTTATGGAATTATACAACCTCTGTGAATCCAACAACAACACTCAACTACTTAAAATAGCCCAAAACACCATGAAAAAGCATCATGGTTTGGAATTTTGCCTATACTTCCTTCCCCCCACTCCCCGAAACAAAGACTTGGTGAAAAAGACAATCTGGACACTAAAATCACAGGTTCAGTAGATTTCCTAACCAAACTGAATTGGGAGGAACAAAAATAGCTCAAAACCTCTAATATACCTTGTACTTTGAGCATTTAGTAATGACCAAGAGGGAATTTTGTCCAAATTTTCTGTTTCAGGAAAGTTTAGGGCAGTGAGCAATTGTTGGAAATCTTGCACACAAGGACATAAACGAAACTGGATAAATTCAAGGACACTTCTGAGGGATTTTGTCATCTGCTTGTTTTCTAAACACTGCCCTCCCAAAACAAAAACCTAGAAAATATTGAAATGGAGCTACGCAAGGTCTTTCTGCAGAGACTTTTGCAAGGGAGGCTAGAATGCACTTTTCTTGTAGTGAAAAAAGGAGAACTGAGGGATGAACTGATTTAAGTACAATGTTGATTAAAACCAGTCTTAATGAAGCTCCATGTCAAGCATGTCTATTGATTTAAACCATAAAAAGGACACCTGCTTGGAGACCAAGAAACATGAAATAGAAGCTTGGGGGCCAAAACAGGGCAAGTTCCCTGTATTAGTATTAAAACGGTTAAATATCATCTTTAGCCCCCATGCTAGTGCCAATTTTCTACTTATACTTGATATTTTCAGGTGTGCTCGAAGTTGCCTGCTCTTGCTTCTCACTCGGAGACGCGCTAGAAGCTGCCTGCTCTTGCGACTCACTCGGAGACGCGCTAGAAGCTGCCTATTCAGGAGCTTTGCCCTTCTCGGCCGCTGATTTTTTACCCATGGCACCAAAGGAAATTCGAAATTAGAGTCGTTTGCCGGGTGAAATTCTGATTTTATCTTTAGCGCAACTCGAAATTTAACTCTGGCAGTTGAATAGGCGACTGTGCCCTTTTAACAGAGAAAGGTGAAAACTTGGTATTAATGGCGGGTGGTGGAATTAAAGCCCCGGTGCGCGAAGTGGATGGGCGCGTCGTTATTCTCCGATAGCCGTGCGTGAGATCTTCCTTGGGGAGCGCAACTTGTACTTTATCGGCCCAGGGTTCGTATTTTTCTTTAATGAAATCAGCATTGGGGATTGCGCAGTCACCCTTTCTTTTAAAACGTGGGCCTTGATGACATCATCCACCGGCGCCTGGGCACGCGCCATGAGGTTCATAATTTTGAAATAAGCGTTGGGGACGAAGGTCGCTCGAAACTGGGAGCGAATCCTGGAGTCGCTGAAAAAGTGAGCGATCTTGAGCTTCTAGGCGTCTCGGCGAGCGACCGGCGTCCGCTGGGACTTAGCGCGATTTTTTTTCTTTCTCTTGAAGTATACACCCCGTCCATTTTCGCTCAAAAAATGAGCGACGACCGGCATCGCTCGAAAAAATGAGCGACTTCGGGCAGCTCATACTTAGAAAATTTTTCATTATTTTCTGGCGCCTTGAAGACGGGCCCGCCGAATTTCGCTCGAAAATAGGAGCGACTCCCAGCGTCGCTCAGAAAAACGAGCGACTTCGGGCAGGTCCTTCACACTTAGAAACTTTTCGGCCTGCCTTTCCCTTGGCGCACCTCCCAGAATCGCAGATTTTTCAAGGCGACAACGGACGGCGCTGAGTTTTGGAGCGATAGCGGGGGTGGACCCCTGCCTTAGCCAATTTTTTCACTGCTTTCGGCTCCCAATTTCGCTGAATTTGGAGAGCGATTTTCGGCGTCGCTGGCTGGATTAGGCGAAGTTGGGCGTCTCCACCTCTGGAACACTTAGTGAAATTTTAGCCTTTTTCTGCCCTCTCGCCTGCTTTGGTCTAAGGAGTTTGGCAATCCCCGCCTTTCTCTTCTACTACCAGGCACTTTCTACACAAAACACTTGGCTTCTTCTTCTTTTTTTTGGATTAAAGCTGGAAATTAACTCTACTGAAAGCAATATTTACATTCAGAAAAGAAACAAACTTAAACTGCAGAAAAAGAAATATGTACAAGGAGAAACCTCTGGAACTTCTTAATGACGATAGGCTTTCAAATGAAAGCCATTAACCGGTATTGGGAGGATATGACCCTCCATGTCTCTTAGTACGAAAGAGTTGAACTGATTGACCCTGGCAACCTGGAAGGGGCCTTCCCAAAAGGCATCAAACTTATCATGATTACCTGTTTTCTTCTTCCAGGAATCCCATTTCAACACTAGGTCCCCGATCTTGAAGACCCTGGCAGTAGCCCCTTTTGCGAACCATTTTCGTGTGGTGCCAGCGTGTTTCATAAAAGCCTCATGAGATTTTTCTCTCTGCTCTTCAAGATGCAACAAATGAGCTGGCCTAGCATCAAGGGGCTCCAGGTTGTCCTTTTCATCATCCAGCAGCCAGAGTGTGGGCATCTCAATATGGGTAGGCAAAACAGCCTCTTTCCCGTATACTAGTGCGTATGGGGATGTCCTGATGGACTTCTTAACGGATATGCGATTTGCCCACATAGCCTGATCCAGGTACAAGTTCCAGGACCTCTTATTCCTCTCCAGAGTCTTCTTTATAATATTCATCAGGTTCTTATTCGTCGACTCGGTGAGGCCGTTCCCCTGCGGGTAGTAGTTGGATGAAGCCTTATGGTAAATACTGTACTTGCAAGTGAACTTTGTCAGTTTGGCTCCTGTGAACCCTGGACCGTTATCTGTCACAATCGCCTCCGGGATTCCGAAGCGAGTTATCAAACTTTCCAGGAAGGAGATAATTGTCTCCTGGTCAGCGAGCTTCATGGGTATAGCTTTGGCCCAGCGGGTGAAGTAATTTGTGGCAGTCAGGATGAACTTGTGCCCTGCAGAGGATTCTGGTGAGATCTTTCCAACAAAGTCTAAGCCCCACTACTGGAAGGGAACCTCCACCTGGATTGGTTGTAAAGGCATTGGAGCGTTCTTATTCCGACCAGCGAACCTCTGGCATTTCTCGCACTTCTGGCAGACTTCTTGCGCATCCGCGAAGATGGTGGGCCAATAATAGCCCACTTTGATCATCTTTAAGGCCGTAGGCCTTCCTAAAAGGTGTCCTCCCGACATTCCAAAATGGAACTCGTCGAGGACTTTTTGTTTTTACGTTCCCTTAGCACAGCGTAAGAGAACACCATCAATATTTTTGTAAAATAACCCCTCGGGGCGCAGAACATACTTCAAAGCATTAAGCCTAAACCTCCTTTGTGAGGCAGTGAGCTGATCTGGACATCTCCCTATGCTAAAGTACCACACTATGTCATCTGTCCAGTCACTCTCCTCTGATAAGGAGTTGACAAAGTTACCTTCCATCACGGGATCTTCCCACTGACAAGCAGACACCTCGACAGCCACACTTCTGGCTAATTCCTGGCATAGATCTCGACCTTGGATTAACTTGGTTGGTCGCACCTCTATGTCGAATTCTTGGATTTTAGCAATCCATCCTACCCTTTTGTGACCCGGTTCCCCTTGAATAATAAAATTCAGACATCGGGGTGTATCACAAAAACTGTAATCCGGCTCTGAGAGACGAAGTGCTTAAACTTCTTCAAGGATCTCATGACTGCATGCACTTGTCGCTCAATAAAATTGTATCTTTCTTCATGCGGTTGGATTACTTGGCTTAAGAAGGCTATTGGTCGCTCTTCGTCGTCATCTCCCTTCTGGGTCAAGACCGCAACGTAGCTCTCAGGTTCCCCGACTGCATAAAGGATGAAATCCTTGGAGTAGTCCGGGTTTATCAACATGGGCGCCTGAGCGATCCTGGCCTTAATCTCTTCAAAGGCCTGCTTTCTTTCTTCAGTCCAGTCAAAATTGGCATCCTTTTTTAATATTTCGGCCATAGGTTTGATGACTTGAGCGAAATCAGGCACGAACTTCCTCACGAAGTTGATCTGGCCAAAGAAGGACTGGAGCCCTTTCTTGTCTACTGGGATGGGGAGTTTCAGGAGAGCTTCTGCTCTATCAGGATCAACTGCTAGGCCTCTTTCAGAAATTACATGACCTAGCAGCTTCCCCTCCTTGACGACGAAGACTGATTTCTTGGGATTGATGGATATGCCGAACTCACGACATCTTTCAAATACTTGTTCCAGATGAGAGGTGTGTTCTTCCCTCTTGTGGGAAAACATGGTCATGTCATCTAAATAAATGACAATGATCTTATTTAGCAGCTCCCAAAATGCAAGGTCCATGGCCCTCTGGAATGTGGCCCCAGCGTTGGATAATCCGAATGGCATGCGCTGATAGGCGAACGTTCCATTTGGTGGTGAACGTCGTCTTGTGTTGGTCCTTGTCTCTAACCCAGATTTGGTTGTAGCCAAAAAATCCATCCAGGAGAGAGAACCTCTGAGCCCCTGCGACCACATGAAGAATTTGGTCGATCTGTGGGAGTGGATAGTGATCCTTGAGGGAGGCCTTATTCAAATTGGGGAAGTCAACACAGAGGCGGATATCCCCATTCTTCTTTCTGACTGGGACCAGATTTGCGACCCAAGAAGAATGCTTGATAGGATATATGATCTTGGCTTCTAGCATCTTCAGGAGCTCTGCTTTCATCATAGCCTCGATCTTCGGGTTAACCGCTCTTTGTTTCTGTCTAAAGGGCTTAACCCCTTCTTCTAGTTCTATGGTGTGTTGTATAATTTCTCTGTCATACCCTTTTAGATACTGATAACACCAAGCTACAATATCTGGATACTTTCTGCACAAGGCCCGAATCTGTTCTAGTTCCTCTGGGGTGCAATCTGTTCCAACTTTAATCACCTTTCCTGGTTCTAGTTCCAGATCTCTGTATTGCTTGGAGTCGACCTTGATCCTGTGAGATATTGCTCTATCATTTTGATCAAACAGGCTTTCAAGGGTAATGAGTCCCTTAGGGACGTGGTTATTCTTCAACTGTATTAACCCCTCATACCGCTCATCATCAGGGTCTCTACCTTCGATTGAACTTTCTTCATGTATCAAAAAATTGATGATCTGCTCATCAAAATCGAACACCTGCCAGTGGGTGTCCTTATCAGGCACAGAAGGCCTGTAGATGGTATGAACCGGCTTCGGCTTCTGCATAGTGTCATCAGCCGGAACATACCTGGCTCCAACGGATGCCAAGATATCAGCATGTTTATTCTTTTCACGGGAGATAGCTTTGACATTCAAGGAGTCGAATGACTCCATCAGGTCCCAGACACGGTTGCGGTATGCCTTGAGGTAATGCTTCTTGGAGGAGCACTTATTGGTTATCTGCTTGCACACAAGCTCTGAATCTCCAAATATCTACAGTTGTTTGATCCCCAACCTCTCCGCCTTCCTCAGGCCTAAGCACAAGGCTTCATATTCGGCTGCGTTGTTCGTGCAACTCCAGGCCAGCCTGTAGCAGTAATCTTTTTGTATTCCCGATGGTGAGACTAGAAGGACCCCTTCCCCGACGCCGTTCTTGCATCAGGCGCCATCAAAGTATAGCTTCCACAGCTCATTCGGGGCAGGACCTGTTTCTTCTTTGGCTGTCTCCTTGGGTTTCTCAGGCTGGGTAACAGAATAGCAACCTATGTCTGATTCAATCATGGCGTTGAAATCCAGCAAGGAGAACTCATCCTATACTTGTAGCTGCTCTATGGCTTCTTCCACTAGGTCCACTTCTGCCAATTCCTCGGTCATCAGATGGACCGTTTCATTCTGCTGCCCTTCCTCAGGAATCTGCTCGACTAGGAAAGTGGATGGTTTGTCATTGTATATTTTCACTTTCCTCCCTTTGAAAGGGACTTCCATGTGTGAGTAGTCCAACGACAAATATCCGCCGAGCTTGGCGGTAAACTCCCTCGAGAGACACATGCCAAAGTAGGGCTCCAGGTCAACAACCACAACCTCTTGGATCACCACGATCTTGGGCGCTTTATGCAACTGGATAGGGATGTCTTTGATGACACCCACTGTTTTCACAGGAGTGTCGTCTAGCTGCAAGACGCCTTGACTGCTCCGCGTATATTCCATGTTGATTTCTTCGCATACAGCCCTTGGCATGACAGTGGTTGAGGCGTCGGAGTCAATCATGCAGTTGTGAACTACATGCCCCTCCATCCGCAAAGACAGGTAGAAAGGCGGAGGCCTGTTCTTTCCGGTGATTGAAGTTGTCAGGGGTTGAGCTAACACGGGTAGTGGTGGCTTTCCTCCTTTAACGGTCTTCAGTGACTCTTGCAATAGGTCCACCTGACCAAGGAGCTGAAGAGCATCATACATGTTGATCTTCACCGGAGTTTTCTTGAGCTCGTCAACAATGTTGTAGGCCGAAGAAGATGGGCCCTCCGTTTCTTTCGTCGGCTCGTACCTGGTGCGGTATTGTTGCGTGGCTTCAACCCTTTGCCGCTTTGTCAGCGACGGATACTTAAGCTTTTCTCGAGCTTGCTCTTTGGTTTCGGCCGACGGTTGAGTCACAAGAGCCTTGGCTGGTGATGCCTTCTCTTTGGCGGGTGGAGGCAATGGTGCTTTCTCAGGAGCTTCCATGGCAGGTTGCACCTTTTCTCTTCTGGTGTATACCTTCAGAGGCTGCATCTGGGCCGCATCGACCTCCATTGGCTTTTTTCCGCTCCTGGTCAGAATCGACACAGGGTCCTCTTCTGAGACCGTAAAGTTGCGCTTTTCTTCCCGAATCATGTTGACTTGCTCCTCGGGGTTACTGCTCGCGAGAGTCTGGACATAATGTTGATGCAACATGCAGGTAGCTTCCCTGTGGGGGTCATTGCATGTAGAGCACCAGTGCAAATTGTCTGGAGTGCTCGGTCCTGCAGTGTTAGCAGCATTTCTAGCCGGAGGCCTATTGGCCTGAGCTTGGTCTCTTGTAAGCGCCGGAGGAGGATATGGCCACCTAGGAATAAATTCTTGATGGGCCTGCTTTTTCTTCATCACATCCATGTCGTTGGACAGTGTCTGACAAACGAAAGTAAGCGACTCTACATGTTGCAGAATTTTGGACTGCACATCAATGTTGGGTTGTGTTGACTGGGCAGGCGACGACAACAGAGCTAACGGCGGTGCTGGAGGCAATGCCGGGTATTGTGGAGGAGCGGGAAGTGCTGGATATTGCGGTGTGGACGGGGGCTGAGGTGCCGGTGGCATAGGGAAATGCACTTGAGGAGGGAATTGAGACACAGCTGGCGCGATTCCATGGTGGATGGGGATACGAAGAAGACGCTGGTGGATATTGTGATTGAGGGAAATCTGGGTAGATCGACGGCTGCATCTTGTGCGGAAGTCTACCTATGGCAATCATATCTAGCTCTGCCCTCTGGGCTACCTCATATAACTCAGGAAAAGTGTTAATGCAGGCCAACTTAATGACCAAACTGATGTTCGAGCTAAACGCCCTGACGTAGTAGTGAGCAGCTTGTCCATCGGAAGGACGTAGTTCAATAGGCACTCTTTTCCAGGACCGCGCAAACCTCACATTGAAGTCTGATATCTCCTCTTGCGGATGTCGTTGGATGGTTTGAAACTGGTGCAACAACGAGGATGGATCTGCAGACTCATTGAACCCTTTGACCAGCCGACCAACCAGTTGAGCCCATCCCGTGATAGCACCCTCCGACAAGGATCTATACCAGTATAAGAGCTTCCCTCGGAGAGAGAGAGCCAACAACCGAGTCTTGACACTTTCATTAGTGATGGCATGAAGCGCAGCCAAGGCCAGGATGTCTTGAATATGTTCATATGCCGTCTTCCCAGTTCCATCATATGTGGGAATAGCCTTTAAAGCAATAATTGGAACAACATCTTGCCCAACTACGTTGAGGGGTCCAGTGGAGTCAACAACTGGGAATAACTCAGGAGCATTTGGCTGAGGATTTGCCATGTCTGCGTCTTGATCGTCTTGATCAGGGTCGTGGTAGTTGTCCGTGCTTTCTGAAGTTGTCTCCTCAGTTTCAGTTGTCTGCTCCAAAGCTTCGTCTTGGTAGGCTTGATAGTCAATCAACCTCGGGTGCTCTCCAGCAACGTTGATGTCAAGCTCGTAAAACTCAGGCACCTCTTGTCCTGCGTTCCTAGCTCTCCATCTTGTATGCATGAAGAAGCTTTTGATATTGGACCAATCTTTGAGACTCGAAGAATATTCAGGTTCAACAGAGTCGCCAGGTGTTCTCCTTTGACAGCACTGAAGCGAACACCAATGCTTCAATACTGCTTATGGGGTGAGACACTCGTGTCCTGTTGATTATGAATCTGCCATTAGGAAAGGATTTCATGGAATGCGCTCCAGATTCACCCACCAGATTGAAAGGCCGGACGGAAGGAATGCCTTCCGTGCCAATCTTCAGAGAAGGCCGGCTTCCTATGGGTTTTCTCAAGTGTTTAATCTAAGAGTGCAGGAAAGAGATAAAAATGCGAAAAGAGATTGAAATGTGATTTGAGTTGGGTGGGGGAGATAAGCAGCACGACAACGATCAATCACCACTACTAACAGCAATTAAATACATAACACACTATAGAAACTATTAACTATCATACATCCTATGTATCCTCTATCTATGCATTCCAGGAATACTTAATCATCAAATAGCGGAATCCAGAATTCAGAATAACAGTAAGCAATGAAATAAGCAACATGAGGCAGAAATGCTAAGTAAAGGCAGTATAAAGAATGATAACAGCAAAATAGAGCCAAGTGTGTGTCTTGCATTCAGAAGCAAACGTATAGCTACAATGGTTCCCTAGTATGATATCCCCCTTCCACCACCTTTACAATGATGTAGTGCGGTTATTTATAGCGCAGTTTCCCCCCAATTACAATCCTGGGCATAAAATCCCAGACCTGACAATGGTTGGCAAAAGCTGGCAAAAGCAGCGAAAGAGCCGCTGATGTTGACTCCTGCAGGCAGGGACTGTACTGGCAGCAAGATCCACCTAAAAACTTGGTAGCTACATGGCAGTGCGGTTGATGAAACTTTGAATCAGCATGAATGCGAGTAGCTGCGGTAGATGGAACTTTGCGTCAGCATGAATGGAGGTAGTTGGAGTAGGTGATTTGGCCCATGCTTGTCTTTTTTCCCATCACATCTCGGCTCAGATCCCGAGGTTGGACACTTGTCAACTTTTGATGGGGACGCATCTGCCTTGGAAGGCAGTCTCTCTTTTGTGTTCTACTTCACCTGAAATCAGAGCGCAACTGGGTAGCGCAAGTGGGGAACAGTGCAGTTGGGGAGGCCTCCATGCCTTAAATAATTTTTGGGCTGCTTGAAAGATATTGCCCAACTGCGCATAAGCTAGAGGGCGCAGCCCGACTTCGCTGCAAAGTCGAGTTGCGCACTCCGAAACTTAGTCAATTTGGCTGTCGTTCAGACTGCGCACAGGAATCAGGGCGCAGCTCGACTTCGTTGCGAAGTCAGGTTGCACTCTGAAATTTGGGTTGTGCCCTCTAGCTTAGTCAATTTGGCTGTCGTTCATACTGCGCATAGGAATCAGGGCGCAGCCCGACTTCATTGCGAATTCGGGTTGCACTCTGACACTTAGCTAATTTTCTGGATATACTGCTTCCCAAGTGCGCACAGGAAGAAGAGCGCACCCCGACTTCGTTGCGAAGTCAGGTTGCGCTCCCATACTTAGCCAAATTCTGCTCATTTTCGGTCTACTTTCGTACTTCGCATTCCCGAGTGCGCTCAAACTTAAGGGCGCACCCCGACTTCGCTACGAATTCGGGTTGCGCTCTTAGAATTAGAATTTTTCAGGGAATGTTTGCTCTGTTTTGTGAATTCTGACCGAAGAAAGAACAAGGGGAAAAGGGGGGAATGCAACTGATAGAAGGGGAGAAATGGAACAGTGGAGAGAAAGGGAAAGAATATGGAGGGAAGGGAGAGTAGCATACTTGCAAAATTGAAAACATGGCACCCCATGCAAAATGTGGCAACATTCCTGGCGGCTCGCGGGGTGTCGAGCTCGCCTCGACGCAAAGAACCAGTCCTTCATCCTTTGGGCGCAGAGGAACTTCCTTCCCCTGCACTTTGCTGCTCTGATGACTTCTTTTTGGGCAACTTCTCCTTTTCGGATCCACTTTCGGTAGTTGCTTCTTCTGTTTCTTCTCCTCTTTCTGAGTCTGAATGATCGCCACTATCAGCCTCCCACTCACGGACATGATTGTATGCAGCTTTGGCTTGGTCCCAGGCTGTTGCCTGAAAGGGCCCTAAGTTGCTGACTTCTCTCAGCGATGCTCTAAATGCCGCAACCGCATGCGCATCGATGGTGTTGTATCTCTCTCCCAAATCCTTAAGGGAGGTGTTGATCTTGCAATATCTTGACACCATCTGGGTGACCTGAGCTTCCTGGATTGGCTCGACCCAGCTGTCAATTTCTGATGTGTCTGCCTCAAAAGATAGCCAATTCATCTTCACCTTCTCAAGGGTCAGAAACTCTCCATCCTGGACGAAGCTCGGGCAACCGTGCTCAGAAAGAGCATTGAAGGGGGCCAGGCAAATGTTCATTTCGTGGTCTAATGCGTCCAGCATTTTCCTGGCGGCATTTATTTTCTCTATTTTTTCAAAATAGTTATGCAAGGTTACCCTTGCATCTACCCATTCTAAGGCAATTTAGGACATTGGGGGAAATCGCAGACCTTTGTGCTCGTACTCCTCAAGTTTTAATGCCAAGTCCAGCCACTGCTTCGCTTGGTTTTCGGCCTCCTCTACCACAGGCTTTGCCTGGGCAGATACTTCTTGGATCCTAGACGCGAAATCCAGGACGGATATGGACCTAACAACGTTGGCCCTACATCCCTACAGCAAACCAGCCCGCATCGTTTTGACCTTATTCTTCGAAAAGGCCGTCATCTGGGATGATTTCTCCTCGAGCTAAAATTTAGTCTTCCTTAACGAATCCTGGAGCTGGGAGACCTGCTCCAGCGCTGCCTTCTCCTTTGACAGCTATTCGGCTGTCTTTCTTTGTGCCGCAGCCTCCTGCTGAGAGGCGGGCAGCTGTTCTTTCAGCTCATCGATTTCTTGCTGGGCAGATTCCAGCTATGCGGTGGCCCTAGCCAATTCTTCCTCCAGCTGTCTTGAAGTATTTTGCAACCGAAACAACGTCTCCTAACTCTCGAGTCGCTTGACAAGGAGATTATGTGTTCTACGATGAATACCGTTGATTTCATATTCCTCTTTTATATCATCAAAGCTCTTCTCCTTGACTTGGTGTTCATAGTCTGCCTCGATCATTTCTTGGAGAGGCTTCTTCACTTTTGGAATCAACTTCTCGGTTCTCAGCACTCTCCTGTCCAAGTCGTACTTGGTGCGCTTCACCGGGGCAGCTATCTCCTCGGCTCTTCTCCGTTTGACGCCCTGAAGGAAAGAGGTGGAGCACCCTACGACCTTTGTTGCCAAAGGTTGATCATCTGTGATCTGCAGCTGTTCTCCCATGAAGTCAAGGTCTTCCAGCATCGGATCTTGCTACGGATTTTTTCTTGCAAACAACGAAGCAGGAGGGATTCCAGAAGTCGTGGTCGCTTTTAAGGGCGACCGGGTCCTAGGGGAAGTGAGCGGCTGAGTGGAAGGTGTAGGCGGGGTTTTGAACAATGGGAGGTGAGCGACGCGGCGATGTAGGCACAGCTTCGGCACTGGCCGCAGGCGAGGGGGCTAGGGTTTGACTGAGGGACTGGAAAGCATTTGGGTCCTGGGCGAACTGGTCAAAGGAATGGGGGTTGTGGGAAGGTTAGGTGGTCTGAGAAGAAGATGATGCAATTATGGCTTGCCCTGATACGGAGGGGGACGGCGTTATGGTAGGGCCGAGGGATTTGAGGGAGCGGGGAAGTGGACATACATGCGGGCTCCGCCTAAGCCGCTGTTTGAAGGACGCCTGTAGCCCAAGTTTCTGCTTCTGCCCCAAGGCTGTTTAATGAAATAATTTCCGATGCGGCTGCCCCTGCCTGTGCTGCGGCCGGTTGCTGTGCAGACTCCTTAGGCCGCTTGGCCTTTTCGCTCCTCTTCCTCTTATTTTCTTTTTGTGCTGCAGCTAGTTCAAAGGAGGGAGAGGAGGTTGGGGCGGCAGGCAGCGATGTTCCCACGGTAAACTTGTAGCTGGGTCTAGACGGGAGGATGCTCGCTGCGGCCGTTCTACTAGCTGGATGTTCTGAAGCCTTTTCCTCTTGTTTGGTTCGTGTACCCTCTGAGGTAAGGCTTCAGGAGCTAGAGGCAACATTGGGCCCACTTGGCTGCTCGTTGGTGTCACGCTGGAAGTCCTGGGAGTGGGCAATTGCTGGGACGGGGACCTCCTTGTATATCTTTTCCTAGCGCCTCGGGGAATGCAATCTCAAAATGCGAAAGGCGCCATGTGTCAGCGTATTGATCATATAAGGCCAAAAACTCATCATCAATGGCCAACGTCTTTCGGTTAGACTTATCGTGTTACGTGTGGCACCTCATCTTCCAACATTCAATGATTTTGTCTTTTTGCCAGTTGAGGGGCGCCACCTTGGAGAGGAATTTCTTGAAGCCCGCTGAGTCTAACCGGTGATCCGGGTTTCACTCATACGCCACTTCTTCACAGTAAAAATCATGCCATGGCGGCCATGATTGCATTCGCTCGATGTGCCATTCTAGGTCTATGCCTATTCTATTGCCCCTTTCTTGCATGATCTCTACTCAGGGGCAGATATGCACAAACTTTCCCCTGACCCTAATCAGGTCATACTTCCAGCGCCGAGGGAGCTATATCAGGCCCATGTTGATGAGCTCTTGTTCGAGGTAGACATGCTGTCCAATCTCACATACTTGAATGTTCACCCAGGTAATAGGATACTGGAAAATATGGCCTCTTTTCTTTCCCTAGACGAACTCTTCCTTGACATAGTCCATCTGGCGCGAAATCTCCATTCCGAACTGATGGTCAGTGCAGAAATAGGGTAGCAGGAACGGCTTCCCCTTGAATTCGTAGATTCTGACTACAATGCCCTACATTAGCCGGAAGGTGTCCCCGTGCTTGTACTTCCTCAGATAGTTCATCATGGCCTCTGGCGGGCGGGATGCCTCGACATTGAACAATGCGAGGGTCATACTTAGAAAATTTGAAATTGAACTTATAGAATGACCCTTTCGTGTATAGGGCCTCGATCCATTCGTACACATGCAACGGCTCTCCTTTTTCATTCACTTTATTCAAGTCAGGAACTCTAATCCGGTAGTGCGTGTGGTACAGGCACAACCATGTGAGGAACGAGCAGAGCCGGAATTTTGTTGTCTGCTTCTGCTGCAACCTGACTAGGTTCGAGTGTATGGCGTACGCCAGCCAATTTGCCCAGTCAAAGAAAATAGGGCACCTCCCGCTTCTTTGCATCGTGGAGTCGTAAAAATCCCCATGCAGGATGCATTCTGCTAGCGCCAACTAGTACGGGTGTACCACTTTGTCAGAATCATAGCCGAGCACCCATGCCAGGATGATGTATATGTACTTATTTTCGAACCTGTCCAGGGGTATTGGGCCTGTTGGCCACTGTCCGACTGGTAGCGGGGTCTTCAGCTCTGAGTTAAGGAATTCTCTCATCCTCTTGGTCTGGGTGAATCTGCCCGCCTGCTCGTCCAAGTTAATTCTCTTGACAATTTGATGGGGGACCAAAATCGCTCACCCCAAACTCTCAAAATTCTCATTCATTAAACTTGGAAAAAATTACAATAATGGCAGCAGTCTGCCAAATAAACTCCTTTATCCCGAAAGGTAGTTTATTTTTAATTACATTACAGAATCTTCCGCCCAGGAAGAATTTTCTATTACATTACCGCACAGCATTTCCAACTCTGGAAGAAAAATAGCCTAAACAGGTCCAGAATGGCCCTCTTGCCTTCACGTCTGCAACACTATCTCGACAGTTTTTCGACCCCTTGTGCATGCCTTCGCTTCCCCTTTTAAACATCTCTAGCATGACTCTCCGCCTTCCTTTTCTGACCCTTCGTTTCAATTCCCGTGCCTCTTCATTGTCTTGGCTTTCGAAACGTCTTTCTTTCCGATCTTCGTCTGCTTCTACTGCACCTTGGTGCCACGTGCTGTTCAGTGCTACCATTGTAGACTCTGTCCGCCTGTCAACCAATGATGACGTTCGGTATACCCACCGCTCGACAGTTTCCTCTGTAATGGCTCCTGTAATCGCCTGCCCTTTATTTCCTTCTGTTTGGTCATGAAAATGCGACATGTCGCGATATCGCGACACTTTTGGCTTCTCTACCTTCCTGCCCTCTTCGAGTCGTGAAAATGCGACATGTCGCGATACCGCGACACTTTTGGATTCTCTGCCTTCCTGCCCTCTTCGAGTCGCGAAAATGCGACATGTCGTGATATCGTGACACTTTTGGCTTCTCCGCCTTCTTGCCCTCTTCGAGTCGCGAAAATGCGACATGTCGTGATATCGCGACATTTTTTTGGCTTCTCCGCCTTCCTGCTCTCTTTGAGTCACGAAAATGCGACATGTCACGATATCGCGACACCTTTGCTTTCTTGCCTTCCTACCTTTCTCGAGTCGCGAAAATGCGACATGTCGCGATATCGCGACACTTTTGCTTTTCGGCCTTCCTGCCTTTCTCGAGTCGCGAAAATGCGACACTTTTCTCTCTTGCGCCTCCCATCGTCTTCTGGTCACGAAAATGCGACACTTTTCTCTCTTGCACCTCCTCTCGTCCTTTGGTCGCGAAAATGCGACATGTCGCGATACCATGACACTTTTTCTCCTTTGTGTCTTCTCTCGTCCTTGGGTCGCGAAAATGCGACAGGTCGCGACATCGCGACACTTCTTCTCCTTTGCGCCTTCTCTCGTCCTTGAGTCGCAAAAATGCGACATGTCACGATATCACAACACTTCTCCTCCCTTGCACCTTCTTTCGTCCTTTTGTCACGAAAATGCGACATGTCGCGATATCGCGACACTTCTCCTCCCTTGCGCCTTCTTTCGTCCTTTTGTCGCGAAAATGCGACATGTCGCGATATTGCGACACTTTTTCTCCTTAGTGCCTTCTTTCATCCTTTTGTCGCAAAAATGTGACATGTCGCGATATCGCAACACTTTTTCTCCTTAGCGCCTTCTTTCGTCCTTTTGTCGCGAAAATGCGACATGTCGCGATATCGCGACACTTTTTCTCCTTTGCGTCTTCTCTCGTCCATGGGTCGTGAAAATGCGACATGTCGCGATATTGCCACACTTCTTCTCCTTTGTGTCTTCTCTCATCAATGGGTCGCAAAAATGCGACATGTCACGATATCGCAACATCTTTCCTTTTCGGCTCTTCTTCCTCCTTTTCGGTTGTGAAATCACGACATGTCACGATATCGCGACATCTTTCCTTTCTGCCTCCTCCTCGCCTCTTGGGTCACAAAATTGCGACAGCTTTGCTCTCTACTTTCTCTCTCTGTTTCGGGTTGCGAAATCATGAAATCGCGACAGTTTCCTTCCTTGCTTTCCTTCTGCTCCTTCGGTCGCGATTTCGCGACATGTCGTGAAATCGTGACATTTTTGCTCTGCGCCTTCTCTCTCTTCTTTCGATCGCGATTTCGTGACATGTCGCGAAATCGTGACATTTTTGCTCCACGCCTTCCATCTCTTCTTTCGGTCGCGATTTTGCGACATGTCGCGAAATCACGACATTTTTGCTCCGCACCTTCTCTCTCCTTCCTGAGTCGCAAAAACACATGTCGCGATATCGTGACGCTTTTCTCTGTCACGATATCGCGACATTAAGGTGAACACTTAGAAATTTTTTTTGTCGATGCAAGATTGCTCTGCTACCACCGAATGCTCCTACATCAGACAACCGGGGTGGATTGAGAAGTGACCTTTACTTCTGTACTGTTCTATCACCTTCTTTTTCAACATCTCAAATCTTGCAAAATCTTCAACCTCAGCACGACTCTTTTCTCCTCGCTCAACTTAGAAACATTCCTTGGACTACTCCCACATACAATTTGGAATGGTGATTTACCGGTACTCCTCTTGACAGTCCTATCCAGAGTAACTGGGACTTTACAAGCTCTCCAAGCTTCAACAAAATCTGGGTCTTCAGGGTACAAACCCTTAAGTTCCTCCAACCCCACAACTTCCACTCTCATTGTTGTCAGCAACCTCTTTTCATCCATCTCCTTCAGTTACCACATTTCTCCCACCACCACGGTTTCTTCGTGGAGGCATTCTTCCTCACTCTCTTCTCACAACCTTTTCACAGATCCTGGTGTAAACTGCCTCACGTCCGGCGATCTGTAAACACACTCAGGAACCCTACGTTTGTCCACAAATCCTGGTGCAAACTGCCTCACTGTCGGTGATCTGCTCACACACTCAGGAACCCTAAGCTCTTCCACAGATCCTGGTGCAAACTGCCTCACTTTCGACGATCTATTTACACACTCAAGAACTCTAAGCTCTTCCACAGATCTTGGTGCAAACTGCCTCACTTTCGACGATCTGTTTACACACTCAGGAACTCCCGCTCTTCCACAAATCCTGGTGCAAACTACCTCACGTTCTGCGATCTGTTTACACGCTCAGGAACTCTCGCTCTTCCACAAATCCTGGTGCAAACTGCCTCACGTTCGGCGATCTGTTTATACGCTCAAGAACTTCCGCTCTGATACCACCTGATGGGGGACCAAAATCGCTCACCCCAAACTCTCAAAATTCTCATTCATTAAACTTGGAAAAATTTACAATAATGGCAATGATCTGCCAAATAAACTCCTTTATCCCGAAAGGTAGTTTATTCTTAATTACATTACAGAATATTCTTCCCAGGAAGAATTTTCTATTACATTACCGCACAACATTTCAAACTCTGGAAGAAAAATAGCCTAAATAGGTCCAGAATGGCCCTCTTGCCTTCACGTCTGCAACACTGTCTCGACAGTTTTTTGACCCCTTGTGCATGCCTTCGCTTCCCCTTTTAAACATCTCTGGCGTGACTCTCTGCCTTCCTTTTCTGCCCCTTCGTTTCAATTCTCGTGCCTCTTCATTGTCTTGGCTTTTGAAACGTCTTTCTTTCCGATCTTCGCCTGCTTCTACTACACCTTGGTGCCACGTGTTGTTCAGTGCTGCCACTGTAGACTTTGTCCGCCTGTCAACCAATGATGACGTTCGGTATACCCATCGCTCGACAGTTTCCTCTGTAACGGCTCCTATAACCGCCTGCCCTTTCTTTCCTTCTGTTTGGTCACGAAAATGCGACATGTCTCGATATCACGACACTTTTGGCTTCTCCGCCTTCCTGCCCTCTTCGAGTCGCAAAAATGCGACATGTCGCGATATTGTGACACTTTTGGCTTCTCCGCCTTCCTGCCCTCTTCGAGTCGCGAAAATGCGACATGTCGCGATATCGCGACATTTTTGGCTTCTCCGCCTTCCTGCTCTCTTCGAGTCACAAAAATGCGACATGTCGCGATATCGCGACACTTTTGCTTTCCTGCCTTCCTGCCTTTCTCGAGTCGCGAAAATGCGACATGTCGCGATATCGCGACACTTTTGCTTTTCGGCCTTCCTGCCTTTCTCAAGTCGCGAAAATGCAACACTTTTCTCTCTTGCGCCTCCCATCATCTTCTGGTCGCGAAAATGCGACATGTTGCGATATCGCGACACTTTTCTCTCTTGCGCCTCCTCTCGTCCTTTGGTCGCGAAAATGCGACATCTCACGATACCACGACACTTTTTCTCGTTTGCGTCTTCTCTCGTCCTTGGGTCATGAAAATGCGACAAGTGGCGACATCGCGACACTTCTCCTTTGCACCTTCTCTCGTCCTTGAGTCGCGAAAATGCGACATGTCGCGATATCGCGACACTTCTCCTCCCTTGCGCCTTCTTTCGTCCTTTTGTCACAAAAATGCGACATGTCGCGATATCGCAACACTTCTCCCTTGCGCCTTCTTTCGTCCTTTTGTCGTGAAAATGCAACATGTTGCGATATCGCGACACTTTTTCTCCTTAGCACCTTCTTTCGTCCTTTTGTCGTGAAAATGCGACATGTTGCGATATCGTGACACTTTTTCTCCTTAGCACCTTCTTTCGTCCTTTTGTCATGAAAATGCGACATGTTGCGATATCACGACACTTTTTCTCCTTTGCGTCTTCTCTAGTCCATGGGTCGCGAAAATGCGACATGTCGCGATATCATGACACTTCTCCTTTGCGTCTTTTGTCGTCCATGGGTCGCAAAAATGCGACATGTCACGATATCGCGACATCTTTCCTTTTCGGCTCTTCTTCCTCCTTTTCGGTCGTGAAATCGTGACATATCGCGATATCGCGACATCTTTCCTTTTTGCCTCCTCCTCGCCTCTTAGGTCGCGAAATTGCGACAGCTTTGCTCTCTACTTTCTCTCTCTGTTTCGGGTCACAAAATCGCGACATGTCACGATATCGCGACATGTTCCTTCCTTGCTTTCTTTCTTCTCCTTCGGTCGCGATTTCGCGACATGTCGCAAAATCGTGACATTTTCTTCTCTGGCCTTTCCTGTCTTCTTTCGGTCGCGATTTCACGACATGTCGCGAAATCGTGACATTTTTGCTCCACGCCTTCTCTCTCTTCTTTCGGTCGTGATTTCGCGACATGTCGTGAAATCGCAACATTTTTGCTCTGCGCCTTCTATCTCTTCTTTCAATCGCGATTTCGCGACATGTCGCGAAAACGCGACATTTCTACTCCGCGCCTTCTCTCTCCTTCCTGAGTCACGAAAATGCGACATGTCGCGATATCACGATGCTTTTCTCTGTCACGATATCGCGACATCAAGGCTAACACTTAAAAAAAAAATTGCCGATGCAAGATTGCTCTGCTGCCATCAGATGCTCCTGCATCACAATTACGCTAGGGTCGTACTGGAGCCCCAGGGCAAAAGCTAGCTGGACGCTTTCCTTGAAGAGTGTGAACAATACTCTTCCTTTGTTTTCACAGACTTGTCAGGCAGCTAGCTTGTAGTATGCCGCAATGGATTCAATCAGCTCCGGGCATTGGTGGACAGGAGGGCACAAGAACCAGTACAGGTTCGATATGTATGCAGCCTCAACATGGTGTGAGGGCGAAACTTTGTCAGCGCACTTCGCTATATTTGGCCGCAGCTTGGTGAGGCTGATAGAGTAACTGTTGTCTCTATACCCGTCCAAGTGATTGATGGGCGACGATGGAGCTTGCCCTTGGATTCTCTTCGACCTAGTTCTCTTTTTTTGCTCACGCTGCGCTTCGCTCTCATGAACGCTGGATTCTGTCTGTTCTTCAGCTTCGTGTTCTGCGTCGCTGGACTGTGCCGGCATTGGCGCTTTCCCCTTGTCCATTCTCTCTTTTCTGCTTGAAGTGGCAGAGATGGGGATTCTGGCTACTGATTGCTTAATTCTGGACCTTGCAGCTCAGAGTCAGCTCGACAATTTGGATGTTCTGAGAATGCCAAGGCCTCCTTTTCTAGGCAAGGGAAACAGCATTAATGGCGCAAGAGAAGAGGTTAAGGTGATTTACCTAAATTTGGTGGAAGCGTTATAATTCTTTGGCGGTTGTGCATGGGTTTATTTTTGGAAAGCGTACCCTGGTTGCGGTTGGTCCTAATGCACCTGCTTTCTTAATGAAATCCTTTTTGAAAGTCGCGCAATCATTATTTTAAAAAAATTTCAGGCCTCGCGCTTCCAATGACGTCATAGTTGCCGCTTGGGCACACGCTTCGAGGGAGAACTTTTGGCCTAGAGTTTTAAAGGACGCAACCCAACTTCGCACAATGCCACACTGCGCTGTATAGGCCCACACTTAGAAACATTTTATCATTTTTCCTCGTTTCCCACGATGGGTCATCCAAGGTGCGCCCCAAATTGAGGGCACACTCGGACTTCGCCCAAAAAACATGCGCACTTTGACTTCGCCCAGACTTTGCTGCGCAGTCAGACTTCACTCAGAAAAGTTGTGCAGTCTGTCTTTGACACTTAGCTGATTTTTGCTCTGTGCTCCCCGACTGCGCTCCCAAGACGGTGCGCAGTCGGACTTCGTTGCGAAGCCGGGTTGCGCACCCAGCACTTAGTCGAATTTTTGGCCTTTTTGTCAGCTGCTTTCTTTCGAATTCCCGATGTCGCACTGTCCAAGAAGCGATGCCCGAATTCACTGCGAAGTCGGGGTTTGCTCTAGGCTTCACTTAGGCTCTTGAAAACTTAAAAGCTGAATGTTGAAATAAATATATACAATCTGATAAAAAATGCAAAAAATAAATATGTACAAGGAAGGACCCCTTGGGTGCCTTCAGTGGTGGTAAATCTTCAGGTGGAACCCATTGACAGGAATGGGGAGAAGATGTCCCTCCATGTCCTGGAGCACGAATGCATTAAATTGATTCACCCGAGCAATCTAATAGGGACCTTCCCAGAGGGCATCAAATTTACCATGGTTTCCCGGCTTTGCTTTCAGTGAGTCCCACTTCAACACTAGGTCCCCGATTTTGAAAACTCGGGCGGTGGTGCCTTTTGCAAACCAGCCTTGGGTCGCTTTAGCATGTTTAGTAAAGGCCAGGTATGCTTTTTCTCTTTCTTCTTCTAATCGCAGCAGTTGGCATAGTCTGGCATCCACTGGATCCCTATTGCTTTTTTCTTCATCTAGCATCCAGAGTGCGGGTATCTCTACGTGGGTAGGCAAAACTGCCTCCTTGCCGTACACGAGCGCGTAGGGGGATGTCTTGATAGACTTCTTGAATGATATTCAGTTCGCCCACGTCGCTCGATTCGAGAGTAGGTGCCATGTCCTCTTGTTTCTCTCTCTCGTCCTTTTGACAATCTTCAGTAGATTCTTGTTGGTGGACTCAGCCAGGCCATTCCCCTGCGAGTAGTAGTTCGAAGACATCTTGTGATAGATGTCGTATTTGATGGTATACTCTGTGAGTACAACGCCCGTGAACCCCGAACCATTGTCTGTTACTATTGACTCTGGGACCCCAAAACGGGTGATGAGGCTCTCGAGGAACCCAATGACCATTTCCTGGTCCGCATTCTTAGTGGGGATCGCCTTTGCCCACCTAGTGAAGTAATCGATGGCGGTAAGGATAAATTTGTGTCCTGCTACAGAGTTAGGGATGATGACCCCAATGAAGTCTAGAGCCCACTACTAAAACAGAGTCTCAGCTTGAATTGGCTAGAGGGGCAGGGGTGCTTTTCTGTTTCTGCCAGCAAACCTCTGGCATTTATCACATTTGACACAGACCGCATGTGCGTCTGTGAAGAGAGTGGGCCAATAGTACCCAGCTCTGATGATTTTCAAGGCCGTAGGCCTTCCAAAATGATGTCCCCCAGGCATCCCGGAGTGAAACTCTCCGAGGACCCTAGGTGTGTCTGTATCTCTGACGCATCGCAACAGGATGTCATCAATGTTTTTGAAATAAAGCTCCTCGGGGCGAAGTATGTATCTTAAGGCGTTTAGCCTAAACCTCCTTTGTGAGGCATTGAGGTGATCTGGGCATCTCCCGGTGCTAAAATACTGCACCAGGTCATTTGTCCAATCACTTTCCTCTGATAAGGAGTTGGCTAGGTTGGTGGTTGCTATTGGATCTTCCCACTTGCAGGCGGAGATTTCAGCTGCAGCGCTTCGAGCCAGCTTTTGGCACAAGGATCGGACTCTGATCAGCTTTGTTGGCCGCACCTCGATGTCAAACTCTTGGACCTTGGCGATCCATCCTGCCCTCTTGTGACCAGGCTCTCCTTGGATGATGAAATTCCTAACGTCCAAATGTATCACGAAGACAGTGATCCGGCTCTGAGAGACGAAGTGCCTGAACTTTCGAAGAGATTTCATGACTGCGTGAACTTGTCGCTCAATAAAATTGTATTTCTCTTCATGCGGCTGAATCACCTAGCTTAAGAATGCTATGGGGCATTCTTCGCCATCGTCTCCCTTCTGAGTCAGGACTGCGGCGTAACTCTCGGGTTCTCCCACCGCGTACAGGATGAAATCCTTGGAATAGTCTAGGTTGATCAACACCGGAGCTTGCGCAATTCTCGCCTTGATCTCCTTGAAGGCCTGCCTTCTTTCATCAGTCCACAAGAATTCGGCATCTTTCTTTAACATTTCAGCCATGGGCTTGATTACTTGTGCGAAGTCCGGTATGAACTTCCTCACGAATTTGATCTGGCCGAAGAATGATCGTAGCCCTTTCTTGTCAAGTGGGATGAGCAAGTGGAGGAGGGCTTCTTCTCTGTCAGGATCCACTACAAGGCCTTTCTCGGAGATGACATGTCCCAGCAGCTTACCTTCTTTTACCGCGAAGACTGACTTCTTCGGGTTGATAGAAATGTCTAATTCATGACATCTCTCAAATATCTGCCGCAGGTGGGAAGCATGGTCTTCTCTCCTGTGAGAAAATACAGTCATGTCATCCAAGTAGATGACAATGACCTTGTTGAGCAGCTCTTGGAAGGCTAGGTCCATGGCTCTCTGGAATGTAGCACCGACATTAGACAGGCCGAAAGGCATGCGCTGATATTCAAACGTTCCCCATTTGGTGGTGAACGTTGTCTTATGCTGATCTTCGTCCTTTACCCATATCTGGTTGTATCCAGAGAATCTGTCCAAGAGAGAGAACCTCTGCGCTCCAACAACTATGTGGAGGATCTGATCGATTTGGGGAAGTGGGTAATGGTCCTTCAGCGAGGCTTGATTAAGATTTCTGAAATCCACGCAGAGACGGATGTCTCCATTCTTCTTCCTCACGGAACCAAATTCGCGACCCAAGATGAATGCTTGATGGGGTAGATGATTTTGGCTTCCAGCATCTTCAAGAGGCCTTCATCATGGCTTCAATCTTCGGGTTTACAGCCCTTTGCTTCTGTCGGAAAGGTTTTGCATTTTCTTCCAGCTCTATGGTATGCTGGATCATCTCTTTGTCATACCCCTTCAAGTCCTGGTAGCACCAAGCTACGATATCGGGGAACTCTCTGCATAATGATCTGATCTGCCCGAGTTCCTCTTCAGTGCAGTCCGTCCCGACCTTGATTGTTTTTCCAGGTTCCAGCTCCAAGTCTGCGTATTGCTTGGGGTCTACTTTTGATCCTATGTGATATTGCTCTATCATTCTTGTCAAAGAGACTCTCTAAAGTAATCAGTCCTTTTGGGACATGATAATTTTTCAACTGTATCAACCCCTCGTACTGCTCGTCATCAGGGTCTCTACCTTCAATTGTACATGCTTTGGTAATCAAAAAAGTGACGATATCCTCGTCGCAGTCAAACACATGCCAGTGGGTGTCTTTATCAGGCACAAAAGGCTTGTAGATGGTACGAACCGGCTTCGGCTTCTAGACAATGTCATCAACCAGAACGTACCTGGCTACAATAGACGCCAGAATGTCAGCGTGCTTGTTCTTCTCACGTGATATGGCTTTGACATTCAACGAGTCGAATGACTCCATCAGGTCCCAGACATGATTACGATACGCCTTGAGATAATGCTTCTTGGAGGCGCACTTATTCGTAATCTGGTTGCACACCAGCTTTGAGTCACCAAAGATCTGCAAATGTTTTATCCCCAGTCTCTCCACTTTTCTCAAACCCAAGCATAGGGCTTCATTCTCCGTCGTGTTGTTAGTACAACTCCAAGCCATCCTGTAGATGTAGTCCTTCTGGATCCCGAACAGGGAAACCAACAGTACACCTGCACCAGCACCATTTTTGCATCGGGTGCCATCAAAGAAGAGCTACCATAGCTTTTTTGGTGCTGGTCCTACCTCTTTCTTGGCTGAATGGTCAAGTCTCTCAGGCTGAGTGACGGTGTAGCAGCCTTGCTCAGTCTCGATCATGGTGTTGAAGTCTAGCAAGGGGAACTCATCCTCCACTTGTAACAGCTCAAGAGCTTGCTCTGTCATGTCCACCACCACCAGTTCCTCAGTCGTCAGTTGAACCATGCAGTTCTGTGACTCTTCTCCGGGTATCTTCTCTACTAGAAATGTGGAAGGCTTTTCATTGTAGATCTTCGGTCTCCTTCCTTTGAAGGGCACTTCCATATGTGAGTAATCCAGAGATAGATACCCACCCAGCTTTGCAGTGAACTCCCTGGAGAGACACATGCCGAAGTAGGGTTCCAAGTCGACAACCATGACTTCTTGTATGACCACTATGTCAAGAGCTTTATGCAGGCGGATCGGGATATCTTTGATGACACCGACTGTCTTGACAGGGGTGCCGTCTAGTTGCAGCACACCTTGGCTGCTCCTTGTATACTCCATACCGATCTCGTCGCAGACAACTCTCGACATAACAGTCATGGAGGCACCAGAATCCACCATGCAATTGTGAACTATATAGCCTTCCATCCGCAATGACAGATAGAAAGGAGGTGGTCTATTTTTTTCGATGGCGAAGACTGTCAGGGGTTGAGCTAACACAGCAGGCTACGTTGGCTTCCCGTATTTTATGTTCTTCAAAGATTCCTATAGTAGATCAACTTTCCTAGGGAGCAGAAGATCCTCGTACATACTTATCTTTGCGGGAGTCCTCTTTAGCTCGTCCACTATGCTGTAACCTGAAGTGCTAGCTCCCTCCATTTCTTTCGCAGGCTCATACTTATTCCAGTATTGTTGCGTGGCTTTGACTCTCTGTCTCTTCGTCAGCAATGGATATCTCAGCTTCTCCTGAGCTTGCTCTTTTGTTTCAGTTGGAGACTGAGTTGTGGGGGCTTTTACTGTAGGACCTTTGGGCGCAGGAAACTTTTCCTTGGCTGCATGAGGCCACAGTGACTTGTCAGGTGGTAGCCCAGCAAGTTGCGCATTTTCTCTTCTGGCGTATACCTTTAATGGCTTTGGTTGGGCAGCGGCAGTTTCAATGAGCTTTCTGCCTTCTTTAGGCAGGAGCAACGCAAATCTTCTTCTGGGACGGCGAAGTTGCCTTCATCGTCCAGGATCATGTATAATTCATCCTCTATGGCGCTGCCTGCCAGGGTCTAGAGGTAATGCTGATGCAGTGTGCATCCATCTTCTGAGTGTGGATCGTTGCACATGGAGCACCAGTTGACCTGGTCAGAGGTGCCAGGTTGATCCTCAATGGCAGCATTTCTTGCAAGGGGTTGCCTTTGAGCTTGTCATTCTGTGGCTTGGTATTTCGTTAGCGTCGGAGGAGGATACGGCCTCCTTGGAAGGAACTCCATTTGGGCTTGCTTCTTCTTCATTATTGTCATGTCATTAGACATGGTATGATACCCAGATGCCAGAGCCCGTACCTCTTGGAGGATTTTATTTTGTATATCATTGTCTGTAGGGGCCAACTGAGCTGGCGGAGGTAATGCAGCCAATGGCGGGGGCGCAGAATATGCCGCGTACTGAGGGGGAGCTGGTAGTGCGGGATACTGCGGAGGCGGAGGCGACGGGTTAGGATAATGGATTTGAGGAGGTTCGTAGGGGTTTACCACTGGTGCTGGATTCCATGGCTGCTGGGGGTGCTGACTTGAAGATGAAGGCATCACACCAGAGGCCGATGGGTACTGGGACTGAGGAAAATCAGGATAAATAGGGGGCCGCACTCTATGCGGGAGTCTGCCTATGGAGATTATATCTAACTCTGCTTGTTGGGCAGCTATGTATAGGGCAGGGAAGGAGTCAACTCGGGCTATCTTCAGAAGTAGGCAAATATCTAAGTTGAAAGACCTCAGGTAGTAGTGTGCAGCCTGACCTACTGAAGGTCACAGTTCGTGAGGTACTCTCTTCCAAGATCTCGCAAACCTTATGTTGAAGTCTGACACCTCATCTTGCGGGTGTCGTTGGATGCTTTGGAACGGATGCAACAGAGAAGAGGGATCGGCAGACTCGTTGCATCCTTTTACAAGTCTGCCTGCCAGCTGAGGCCACCCCGTGATATATCCTTCTAGCAAGGATCTCCATCAATAGAGAAGCTTCCCCCTTAGGGAAAGAGCTAGTAGACGTGTCTTGACGCTCTTGTCAGTAATAGAGTGTAGCGCAGCCAAGGCCAGAATGTCTTGGATGTGTTCATACGTCGTTTTGTCGTAGCCATCATAAGTAGGGATGGCCTTCAGGGCAGTGGGGGGTACATCTTGTTGTCCGACCAGGGCCAAGGGCCCTGTGGAGTCGACCGCCAAGAAGAGATCATCATCATTCTGTTGAGCAGCCATTTCTTCCTCTCCTCCGATAGTGTACTCGGTATCGGTACTGTCCGAAGATGTAGATTACTCTTTAGCCTCGGCCTCTTCGATTTCAGGCTCGGATTCGTCTATGTGATCTTGGTGGTCAGCCAGCTTGACGCGCTCTCCTGGAGCGGCAATGTCAATTTCGTAAATATTAGGCTGGTTTCCCGAATTCCTTGCTCTCCACCTTCTTGTATGCATGAATGCGCTTGGATAGGTCTCACGGACTCAGAGAATATTCAGGTACTTGCAGAGTCGCCAGGTGTTATGATTTTAACAGCAATGAAGCGAACATGGTGCTTCAATTCTGTTTTGGGTGGGAAACTTTTGTGTCCCATCGGGCGTGCCAAAGAAACTGTTGGTTACAAATCTGCCATTAGGAAAGGATTTCGTGGAATGCACCCCAGATTCGCCCACCAGATTGAAATGCCAGAAGGAAGGAATGCCTTCCGTGCTAATCTCCGGAGAAGGCAGGCTTCCTATGGGTTTTCTCAAGTGTTTTAAGCTAAGAGTGCAGGAAAGAGATTAAAATGCGAACAAAGATTGAAATGTGATTTGAGTTGGGTGGGGGAGATAAGCAGCATGGCAACGATCAATCACCACTACTAATAAAAATTAAATACAGAACACACTACAGAAACTATAACTATCATACATCCTATGTATCCTTTATCTATGCATTCTAGGAATACTTAATCATCAAATACCGGAATCTAGAATTCAAAATAACAGTAAGCAATGAAATAAGCAACATGAAGTAGAAATGCTAAGTAAAGGCAGTATAAAGAATGATAACAGCAAAATAGAGCCAAGTGTGTGTCTTGCATTCAGAAGCAAACGTATAGCTACAATGGTTCCCTAGCAGGATATCCCCCTTCCACCACCTTTACAATGATGTAGTGTGGTTATTTATAGCGCAGTTTCCCCCCAATTACAATCCTAGGCACAAAATCCCAGACCTGACAATGGCCGAAAAAAGTTGGCAAAAGCGGCGAAAGAGCCGCTGATGTTGACTCCTGCAGGCAGGGACTGTACTGGTAGCAAGGTCCACCTGAAAACTTGGGAGCTACATGGCAGTGCGGTTGATGAAACTTTGAATCAGCATGAATGCGGGTAGCTGCGGTAGATGGAACTTTGCGTCAGCATGAATGAAAGTAGTTGGAGTAGGTGATTTGGCCCATGCTTGTCTTTTTTCCCATCACATCTCGGCTCGGATCTCGAGGCTGGACACTTGTCAACTTCTTATGGGGGCGCATCTACCTTGGAAGGCAGTCTCTCTTTTGTGTCCTACTTCGCCTAAAATCAGAGCGCAACTAGGTAGTGCAAGTGGGGAACAGCGCAGTTGGGGAGGCCTCCGTGCCTTAAATAATTTTTGGGCTGCTTGAAAGATATTGCCCAACTGCGCACTAGCTAGAGGGCGCAGCCCGACTTCACTGCGAAGTCGGGTTGCGCACTCCGACACTTAGTCAATTTGGCTGTCGTTCAGATGGCGCACAGGAATCAGAGCGCAGCCTGACTTCGCTTCGCTGCGAAGTCGGGTTGCTCAATCCGACACTTAGTCAATTTGGCTATCGTTCAGACGGTGCACATGAATCAAAGCGCAGCCTGATTTCGCTACGAAGTTAGGCTGCGCTTTGACACTTAGCTGATTTTCGGGATATACTGCTTCCCAAGTGCGCACAGGAAGAAGAGCGCACCCCGACTTCGCTGCGAAGTCGGGTTGTGCTCCCATACTTAGCCAAATTCTGCTCATTTTCGGTCTGCTTCTGCACTTCGCATTCCCGAGTGCGCTCGAACTTAAGGGTGCACCCCGACTTCGCTGCGAAGTCGGGTTGCGCTCTTAGACTTAGAATTTTCGAGGGAATGTTTGCTCTGTTTTGGGAATTCTGACCGAAGAAAGAACAAGGGGAAAAGGAGGAATGCAACTGATAGAAGGGGAGAAATGGAACAGTGGAGAAAGGGAAAGGAGATGGAGGGAAGGGAGAGCAGCATACTTGCAAAATTTGAAAACATGGCGCCTCGTGCAAAATGTGGCAACATGTCCCACCGGGCGTGCCAGAGGAACTGTTAGTTACGAATAAGCCACTTAGGAAAGGATTTTAATCTATTGCGCCCTAGATTCGCCCATCAGATTGAAAGGCCGGAAGGAAGGAATGCCTTCCGTGCCAATCTCCGGAGAAGTTCGGCTTCCTATACTAATCTATTTGATTTTTTAGATAAGAGTGCTGGAAAGAGATAATGAAATGCAGAAAGAAATGTAAATATCATTTGTTTCGGGTGGGGAAGAACAAGTAGCACAGTCACTAACCTATCACTAAACCAACATCAATCAAAACTGTAGATTAAAAATACACGCCAAACAGAAATAAAATCACAATGACAGAGTACAGAATAGTTGCACAAAAACAAACGATTTCTATTAATCGATGGAGTTTAAAAACTCCTTTTTGAATACAACCGGGCCTGTAACCCTTTATTTGTGATACACAGTTACAAATTATGCTAGTCCCGAAACCCTAGGCGGCACGAATGGTGGCGCTTCCGAAGAACGTATCTTCAATCCCAACGGAGTGAGTGGGCTTTGTCGTATCCCTTGCTTGGACCACTCCAGCTTAATCGACTGCCATCAATAAACTGGATCTGTTATCAAAAACCTGCACACATTAACACTATCAAGGAGTTAGAAATTAATGAGAGGGCTCCACTGCGTGAGCCCTCAGGAACAATCTAAAACCCTATAAAAATGGAATGCAGGAAATCAATAACAGATTAATACATAAAATACGGCTACTTGCTTTAAACTAATTTATACTTGTTCTCTGTTAACGTAGCTAGACCAGGCGACACCTGGAAGTAATGTTGTTGTCAGAATAGGCTACGAAAGGCGCCCTGGTGCACTCGCCGAACGCCCGCGTGCTTCTGGATCTGGATTACAGATGCCGGTCTGAGTCTGTGGCTGTGGGTAAACGCCCGCGGGCACTTGGTAAACGCCCGTGGGCACTTGGTAAACGCCCGTGGGCACTTGGTGAAAGGGTAAACGCCCGCGGGCACTTGCGACAGGAATGGGAGATTCTGTCGAATGCTGCAGAAGGAATGGCGGTGAAAGCGGCGACGAAAGCGGCGATGGATGCGACGAAAGGGTAGCGAAAGAGAGGAGATAACGGTAGAAGAATTAGAATCAGAGATAGAAGTAGCAAAAGACATAGGGTTTGAGCCATCAAAGTGACTCAATTTATAATCCACTCTTAGGGCACACTTTAGGGTTTTAACGACACTTTGAACGTGTGGCTAAGATTAAAGCGGATCCAAGGGTAGAGAATAAATCTTGGTTGTGGAATGGATTAAGATGGATGGACGGATGAGATTAAATGAAGGATGGACGGCTCAGATTAAATCACTTAAACTATTATTTAAATATATATATTAAAATATTAAAATATATATATATATATATATATATATATAAATATTAATTTAAATAAATTTGGGGATGAAAAATGGCGGGAAAGGTGAAATTGGGCCAAATAATGGCGGGAAAGTGGATGACCGACACGTGGCTGACAGGAAGGTATAGATGACTTGCAAGTGGTTGGATTTTGGTGTCTACAGATGCCCCTTTTTGAGCTGCTTTGTGTGAAGACACAATGCAGCACAAAAACTTAGGACACCTAAAAAGCTGGATCAGACGCAACTCTCTCTCAAGACTAAAGCACAACTTTGAAGACCAAAGAATAAAAGAATATTTAAAATTTATCATCTTACCCCCTCAATTGGCGAGCGAGAATGGTTCTCACGAGCCAATTGGAAGAAATCGAAAGAAAATGAACCGTTTTTGCCCCAACGGTGAAAAAACGGGTTGGTGTATGAACCATCTGTTTATGTCCCAACGGAAAAGGGGTTGTTGAAAAGGGGTTGGTGTACAAACCAGAGAAGAATATGATTGAAGACGATATGAGTGATGTGAAAGATGAACCGTTTTCTGCCCCAACGGTTATAAAGGGATTTTTGCCAAATTATAAATTCCATGATCATGTAAGATGAATTCCACTATAGGGAAGTTAGAAATTGATAACGGATGCCCCAACTCCTGTGGGTGAATCCATACTGTTGATGAAATTGCCTTGTTGGCGCCATTGATATGCAGAGATGCAATATGAAAGAGTCCAGAACTTCAGAGATGCTCCTAGTGACCGTATGGATAATTCCTCGGGTCGGAACCAATCAACCTAGGTAGCCTTAATCTCTAGCAAGACTCAAAATAATGATGATATTGAAGATTTGTCCACGTTTAAGGCCCCATGAACTAGGCCATCAATGACAACTGTTGAGCAAATTGATCTTGGTATGAGGTCACTTGAAAAGTAGGATACCCAAAATTGATTTTCAATTTTCAAACAGATGAAATAATTGATGATGATAAATGGTAAGTGTCCTTATGGTGGTTTAATCCTCTTACCGAATTGCATGGATGCAAATCGTTGCAATCGCCAAGGTGATAGAATATACCACTAGATACGAGGTTTACTTTAATTTAATTTGGCAAAAATATGCATGATGAAAGAAGAATGAATGAAATTGACGATAGATCAGAAGAATTGATGAATGTTGTTAATTTTGTGAAGGTTTTGAATATTTTTAACCCAATTTGTAAATCAATGATGAATGATGCGCTTTTTGAGAAAAATGACAAAATTTGTTTCCAAAGCTGTTGTAACCTTCACAAAATGTTTTATTATGATAAGAAGAATGGATGGATGCAATTTGATGAAATTTGGAGGAGGTAAGCTTCAATTTTGTAAGTTTTGTTCTTTTATTCAATACTGACACCAAACGCCGGTATGCATTTGGAGGTGGCAAAAACGCCCGCCGGTGTTTGAATGCATCATGAAACGCCCCACTGCGTCTGAGAGCGCCATGAAATGCCCCACTGCGTCTGAGAGCACCATGAAATGCCCCACTACGTTTCAGGGCGCCAAAACCAGCTATTTAAACATTTTTAGCGAGAATTTCGCTCATTTGTGCGTTCGAGCTTGAGAGAAGTGCGTCTGAGGGAGTGGAATGAAGTGAAGTGAAGTGAAAGGTTGTGTGGGAGAGTGAAGCACGCGGGAGCTATGGCGGAGATGGGAGCGGACGCACCAATGCAGCCAAGTGAGGTATTTGTTTATTTAAGCAAGTACTTTTATTTGTTTTTTTTTTTTTTTTTTTTTGGAAAAAAATTTGTAACCAATTTTTGTTTTGTTGTTTTGCAGCTTAGGGTGTTAGAGGCACGACACCGATTCTCCCCTATCATTCCGGGGATGAGGAGGTCATTGTCCCAGGAAGACGGGAGATATTGGAAGCAATAGGGCTAGCGGAGGCAGCCCGGTTGGAGGTAGTTCGGGCAGATGAGGGGTACCTCTCGGCTTTGGCCGAGAGGTGGGATCCAGATCGGGGGACGTTCCAGCTCCCGACTGGAGAGATGACGGTGACGCTTGAGGATGTATACCGCATCCTCAAGGTGCCCGTGGAGGGGGCACGGGTGGAGGTTGGACGAGATAGGGCCACGGAGATGGCCAAGTTGTTTGGGGATGACTGGAGGGAGATCCGGACGGAGAGCGGGGGATTCCTTACTTGGCCATGTATACGGCCAAGGAGTTGGTAGCGGTGGAGGCTCTGATGATGTTCGTATTGGCCAACATTGTGGCCCCGAACAAGCATCGGGTGCGAGGTTTCCATGGAACTCGATGGGTGTAGTGAGCGAGATGCTCACTAATAGGGTAGTGTATGCATGGGCGCCCGCTTTATTGGCGCAGGTGTACCGGGAGTTGTATGAGGTTCGGAGACGGGGCCGGAAGGGCCTAGGCTACGGTTTGGTTCTCCAGTGCTGGGGCTAGGAGCACTTCGAGTGGCCCGACCGGAGGGATTACCATGTGCTTACTGGGACATGAGCCAGGCTTATGGTAGGAGATGGCCAGTGGCGGAGGAGAGACAACCGAGCCGCCCCGTGAGATCGGGGCAATGGTATAGGAGTTTATGGGCGGACTTGACGGATGCCCAAGTCATTTGGAGGCCCTGGCGGGAGGCGAGGTGGATCGGTGATGGAGAGCATCTGAGACGGGTGCGACAGGCTAGATGGGTAGTGGGTCGGGGCCACAGCGAGGCGGAGTACATACAGATGTCTCGAGTGCTCCGCCAGGTCGGATTGAGACAGGATGTCCCCGGTGAGCCAGTGCGCTATCGAAGGCACAGATCAGAGGGGGATTTGCCGTGTGCCGAGCCATGGAGGGAGGCGACAGAGGACGATGAGGACATGGAGATCCCCGACGTGGACGACGTCGGGGTAACAGCTGAGTATGCAGCATGGATGGCCACAGAGCCGAGGTGGGAGCCACCATTGGTGGCTGTTGGAGCTGGAGAGGACGAGGGAACCGTAGAGGTTCCCAAGCGCAAGGAGGGTCCCCGCCTTCGAGCTGACAGTCGAAGGCGAAAGGGGAAGATGGTGCGGCAGGCACCGGGGAGCGGAGATGACGAGGAGGATGATGGCGAGGGCCTAGGAGAGGCCGTTGGAGAGACTAGGGAGGTACCCCCTAGCGGGCACGAGGATGATCTGGCACAGCTGCAGCAACAGATAGCAGAGCGTGATGCTATGCTAGCGGTTCGGGATGAGAGGATAGCTCGGCTGGAGCAAAAGGTTGCAGAGCGGGATGCCCTGATAGGCTGTTCAGGAGGAGAGGATGGCCCAAATGCAGGCGGACTTGGATGGAGCGACTAGGGTGCCCCAGGATGACAGGGTGAAGAGACTCCGAGCGAGCTAGCGGAGCGAGAGCGACGACACGGGATAGACATATCTAGACTTAGGTCTAGGACTCGTTATATTGAGGCTCTGGAGGACACATTGTTTAGGCATCACATTGTGTTGTCTGATCCTCCATCCTCCTCTGTCTCTAGGCGTAGTGAGTCTAGGCACACCACTAGGTCTAGGGCTCCTACTAGGTCACGGGGATCCTCTTTTGATGGTTAGCTTAGTGCTTAGATGCACTCTTTATGAGCCTTGGTGCTCTATTGTATTTTGTAGCCTTTTGGCATTCATTGTACGTTTTGATCTTTATACATATATATATATACATGGCTTTTATTTTTAGGTGTTTTACTTTCTTTTGTGTGAATGCCTATGTTTTTGTGATGCATGTTTTTATATGTTTTAATGCATATGTGATGGAATGGAATGCAAAGTTATAGATGATTAATGCGAGACTAAGTAAATGAAATATGCACTAAGAAGCACTCATACTTTTAGATAGTTAGATTTAGCCAACTGTTATCATAATTGTTTAATCAGGGGCACCGAACTTGGTAGCTTGTGAATGGATGACGTATGGAATGACATGAATATTGAAGAAGATATGGAGGTTAATATGGAAGAAAATATGGAGGAAGACTGTTTTACAAAGACTCAAACATGCTAGTGGTATCAAACAAACTTACTAATACTGCCTAATTCAACTAGGACCAAATGTGTGTGCATGTGAGTTCATTAACCAAATCAGAAGCATGGTAGTGACTCTAGGCAATCAAAAACCTGTGTGTGTGCAAGTGTGTTCATTAACCTCATCTTGCACAAATTAGGTAACCCTGTTATGGAGAAGACCCCGAAGCTAGTTTGTCCGTATGAGCATTCAGAGGTCTCTCTTTGAGGAGAGACATGTCGCCACGCAATGAGTATACTCCACTGCCAATCAAGCGTCTATAGCCCCGGTGAAGGTTAACTCCATAGTCCATGTTGTTTTTGACCTTTGTAAGCCTTGGGGATGACTACCTATCCAGTCCGATTGGACAAGTAGTACGATCCTTACAACTTATTTGGGATCGGTGGTGTGTGAAAAATGTTCATTTCCTTAGAGCTTTGGGGAATCGAATTCTCAACCGAAGTATGATGAGAATTTTACCCTATCCTTACTACTCGGTTTATATTTATATTTTGTTATTTGCTTGTGATAGTGGTAAGAACCACTATTTTATGGACTATGTTTGCATGATAGGACAAACGAGGATTACCCTTTTCACTTCAAGGCACAACCCAAGGATGGTGTTATCTCTCTTTGACACAAGATGTTTTTAAGATGTGAAAATGTGATAGGTTCAAGACCGCTTTTGAAATCATTTCCCAATACTCAAGATTTTATTTAGTGTAATTTGTGATATGGCCCTAGAGAATTTTGACATGCATTTCGAAGTTTGCTTAAAACACTAGAAATGGCTGAGTGACTGAAAACATTTTGGCAATGTAGATATGTGCAAATGGAAAATGGGTGTACGAATGACAATTCGGTTTGATGGATTTTTATGAAGGTGCCCCTGATTAAGGCAACATGACTTTTGCTTGACCAAATTTTATATCCAAAAGATAGAATGGTCTCTAACATGATATGCAACTATGGCTGAAAATGAAATGTTATGGTTTTCAATGAGATGTATGCACATGAAATGCAATGTTTTTGAATGAGATGTATGCAACTAACAATGAAATGCAAATTCTTTTTATTTTATTTGTTTTTTTTTTTTTTTTTTTTTAAGCCATGTATATATGTACATATAAAATTCAAACTATGCGTAAAATGCCCTCAAGTGTATAATATTAAGTGGTTCGGGTTCTTCCTCTCCCTCTAAACTGGCAAGTCTATAAGTTCCATTACCCACTCTTTCAGTGACCATATATGGACCTAACCAATTAGCCGCGAATTTATCTCGAAGATGCGGCAATGCATTGGTGTTTTGTTGATTCTCTTTAAGGACAAGATCCCCTACTTGAAATTCTCTTAGATGAACTTTGGCATTGTAAGCACGTTTCAATCGGTCTTGATAAACTCGCAAATGCTCTAAAGCATTGATTCGTTTTTCATCTATGAGTGTGAGTTGATCAAGACGTGCTTGTCTAGCAATATCATCATCGATAAATTCCTGCAAAGAAATTCGCAAGGAAGGGATCTCGAGCTCAAGAGGCATGATTGCTTCAGCTCCATAGACCAAAGAAAATGGCGTTGCCCCAATGGGAGTTCCGATGCTTGTTATGTAAGCCCATAATGCCAAGGGGATTTGTGTATGCCAATCTTTATGATTTTCTTTAACAAGTTTCTTAAGAATAGCAATTATGGTCTTATTTGAAGCTTCAACTTGTCCATTGGCTTGTGGGTAGTAAGGAGTTGAGAAACTATGTTGGATATTATACTTTTCGCAAAGAGCTCGAACATCCTTATTCTTAAAAGACTTGTCGTTATCAGAAATGATTTTAGAGGGAATACCAAAACGACAAATGATATGGTGAAGTATAAACTCCACAATTCTAGGACTTTCAGTACTTGGTTAGAGGAATAGCTTCAACCCACTTTGTGAAGTATTCGGTGGTTGTAATGATGAAAGTATGTTGTCCCGAAGAGGCAGGTGAAATCTTGCCAATTAAATCGAGACCCCATTGTGAGAAGGGCCAAAGGCTTTGGATGGGATGTAAAGCTTGTGATGGTATATGGATTAAATTAGCGTGTTCTTGACACTTTTTACATTGTTTAACATATTTGCAACAATCTTGTTCCATAGTGGGCCAATAATACCCCATACGTAAAATACGCTTCGCAATGGCCATTCCACTAAAATGACCACCACAAGTACCATCATGGGCTTCAGCAATAGCTCTATGTGTTTCACTTGCTTCTAGACAATGGAGGAGTACTCCATCATATCCACGTTTATACAACACATCCCCCAAAAGAACAAAACGAGCTGCCTTTTGCTTAAAACAGTGGCGAGCAATTCGAGACAAATCAGATGGGAGTGTTCCAAACTTGAGGAAGGCTACTATCTCACTAGACCAAGGCTCATATGGATCCGAATGGATAAAGCAAACATCTTTTTCATCCTTAGACTCAGCACGGACAATTGCAGACTTAGAGATTGTGGAAATGATTAGGGGTTGTACCTCTCCAAGGGAGTCCTTTGGAATCAATGATCCAAGAGAGGCCATGGCATCCGCAAATCTATTAGTCGAACGAGGCAAACTAGTGATCTCATACCAATCAAACTTAGAGAGCAACTTCATTGCTACATCATGATAAAGCTTAATGGTAGGTTCTTTGGCTTGGTATTCCCCTGTAATTTGTTTAACCACGAGTTGAGAATCCCCAAATATCCGAATACGCTTAATACTCATAGCTATGGCTGATTGAAGACCTAAAATTAAGGCTTCATACTCTGCTGTATTATTGGTGCATTGGAAGTCTAGTTTGAATGATAAAGGGATGGGAATCCCTTGAGGTGTATGAAATACAACTCCAGCACCCTGACCTTTCACGCACTTAGAGCCATCAAAGAATAGCGTGATGTCAACATCTTCCTCCGGAATGATGTCCTCTTCTTGTTCAGTGATAGCAAATACCGAATCATCTGGGAGCTCAATAATCAAAGGATGATCACTAGGTAGCGGAGCTTCCGCAAGTTGATCGGCTATAACTTGACCTTTAACGAATTTTTGGCTAATGAATTCAAGATCGAATTCGGTAAGCAACATTATCCATTTAGCGGTACGAGTGTTATTATAAGTGCGAGACATCATATAACGCAGAGGGTTTTCTCTAGCTATGACATATGTTGTATGGCTAAGCATATAATGACGAAGTTTCTTAGTGGCAAAAACCACCGCTAAGCACAACTTTTCCACATAAGCATATCGGGTTTCATAGCTTACCAATGTTCGACTAATATAATAGATAGCTTGCTCACGATTTTGTTCATTCTTTTGTGCAAGCATTGTCCCTAAGGCAAAGTCCGTTGCTTGAGATATAAAGGTTGAAAGGGACCCCCGGACGAGGCGGAGCTAAGGCCGGCGAAGATGCTAAGTCATCGCTTGATGTCATCAAAGGCTTTCTGACATTCATCTGTCCATGAAAATTGTACCCCCTTTTGTAGTAGGTGGCAAAATGGCCTACATTTATCCGAAAGTTGTGCAATAAAGCGACGGATTGAATTAATCTTTCCTTGCAAACTACGCAACTCCTTCAAATTAGTTGGGGGACACATTTCCATAATGGCTTTGACCTTGTTTGGGTCCACCTCAATACCTCGTTTAGAGATAATAAAACCTAGGAGTTTGCCTGAGGTAACACCAAAGACACATTTCTTAGGGTTCAACCTTACTTTATGCTCTAGAAGCCTATCAAAAACTTTTTCCAATACATCAAAATGCTCTTGTCGAGTTTTAGATTTTGCCAATAAATCATCCACATAATCTTCGATAATCTTATGCATATAATCGTGGAAAATATAAGTCATGGCTCGTTGATAGGTTGCACTGCGTTCTTAAGGCCAAAGGGCATCACCCCTGTAACAAAAAGTTCCCCAAGGTGTGGTAAATGTTGTTTTGTGTTGATCTTCGGGGTTTATTCGAATCCGGTTGTATCCTAGAAAATCCATCCATGAACGAAAGCATTTCATGACCAGCCCGGTATCGACAAGAGTATCAATGTTTGGAAGAGGAAAGTCATCCTTAGGACACGCTTTATTTAGATCTCGAAAATCGGTGCAAACACGTATCCCCCGTTAGGCTTGCGAACGGGTACCATGTTAGAAAGCCACTCGGGATAATCAATCGGGACGACAAATTTAACATCCAGAAGTTTTTGAATCTCCGATTTAACTAGGAGGGCCACGAGTAGGATGCATTTCCCTAAGTTTTTGTTTGACGAGTTTAGCATCTTTTTGTAAGGTGAGGTTATGGACAACCAAATTAGGGTCTAGGCCTCGGCATGTCTTTGTAAGACCATGCAAATATCTCCTTCTTCCGCTTGAGTAGAGCAATCATTTGCTCTTGTTCCTCCGATGATAGACTTTTAGCCGGTTTCACAATTTGGGTGCCATCTTGGTCTGGACTAAGGTCTACATCGATAGTTTCTTCAATAGACATGTGGGAACCTTCCTCAAGCTGATGGGGAGTAGGGATCAGATTTATGTCATCTAAAATGTCATCAAGCTCCTGTGCCTTGCTCTCATCTATGTCTTCCTGGAAGACCTCTGGCTTAGAAGATGAAGGTGAATGTGGAGGTGAAGGAGGAATGTAGTTGGCGGAAGCCCTTAACAATTCCTCGAAAGGATGAACTCTGAAATAGATGGAGGGGATGAAATCCGATCCATGTCAATCAGGCTTGGGTTGATCGGGATTGGCTTATCCGGATCATATGGATTATGGAGCGGTGCGAATAAGTCTTCAAAATTCATTGTCAACTTATGGAAGAAAGGATAGGCGGAATGGAAGGGAAAACCGGTGAAGACCTCGGAAGACTTGAGATGCAAAACAACATAGTTTTTCAAATTTTTTTTTTTTTGGTTTGAGATTTTTTTTTTTTTTTTTTGTAGTGGTGAAAACCACTATTACACACATACATACAACAATAAAGTATTTTTTTTTTTTTTTGAATTTTCTAATTTTTTTTGTTTTTGGTAGTGGTGAAAACCACTATTTTAGTATATACATAGTAATACAAGGATTTGCAAATATGAAACCCTAGGGATGTCCCACCATGATCGCCATTTGTAGATTAAAAATACACGCCAAACAGAAATAAAATCACAATGACAGAGTACATAATAGTTGCACAAAAACAAACGATTTCTATTAATCGATGGAGTTTAAAAACTCCTTTTTGAATACAACTGGGCCTGTAACCCTTTATTTGTGATACACGATTACAAATTATGCTAGGGTTCTCCGAAACCCTAGGCGGCACGAATGGTGGCGCTTCCGAAGAACGTATCTTCAATCCCAACCGAGTGAGTGGGCTTTGTCGTATCCCTTGCTTGGACCACTCCAGCTTAATCACTGCCATCAATAAACTGGATCTGTTATCAAAAACCTGCACACATTAACACTATCAAGGAGTTAGAAATTAATGAGAGGGCTCCACTGCGTGAGCCCTCAGGAACAATCTAAAACCCTATAAAAATGGAATGCAGGAAATCAATAACAGATTAATACATAAAATACGGCTACTTGCTTTAAACTAATTTATACTTGTTCTCTGTTAACGCAGCTAGACCAGGCGACACCTGGAAGTAATGTTGTTGTCAGAATAGGCTGCGGAAGGCGCCCTGGTGCACTCGCCGAACGCCCGCGTGCTTCTGGATCTAGATTACAGACGCCGGTCCGAGTCCGTGGTCGTGGGTAAACGCCCGTGGGCACTTGTTAAACGCCCGTGGGCACTTGGTAAACGCCCGTGGGCACTTGGTGAAGGGGAAAACGCCCGCGGGCACTTGCGACAGGAATGGGAGATTCTGCAGAATGCTGCAGAAGGAATGGCGGTGAAAACGGCGACGGAAGCGGCGATGGATGCGGCGAAAGGGTAGCAGAAGAGAGGAAATAGCAGTAGAAGAATTAGAATCAGAGGAGATAGAAGTAGCAAAAGACATAGGGGTTTGAGCCATCAAAGTGACTCAATTTATAATCCACTCTTAGGGCACACTTTAGGGTTTTAACGACACTTTGAACGTGTGGCTAAGATTAAAGCGGATCCAAGGGTAGAGAATAAATCTTGGTTGTGGAATGGATTAAGATGGATGGACGGATGAGATTAAATGAAGGATGGACGGCTCGGATTAAATCACTTAAACTATTATTTAAATATATATATTAAAATATTAAAATATATATATAAATATTAATTTAAATAAATTTGGGGATGAAAAATGGCGGGAAAGGTGAAATTGGGCCAAATAATGGCGGGAAAGTGGATGACCGACACGTGGCTGACAGGAAGGTATAGATGACTTGCAAGTGGCTGGATTTTGGTGTCTACAAAAATAATGTATGTAACAGAAACCGTTAGTACAACTCTATCCTATGTATCCTTCATTCGGTATTCCAGGTCTACTTAATTGCCAATGCTGAAATCCAAAATGCAGAATGACAACAATCAAAAAAATAAATGACGCGATGCAGAAATACCTGTAGAAGGCAGCATAAAATATAGAGACAAATAACGGAGCCAAGTATATTTTGGTTCAAAAGCAAAATGTTTAGTTACAGTAGCTTTCTTAGCAATATGTCCCCCTTCCACCCTTTTACAATGAAGTTCATCTGCTATTTATAGCAGGATTTTCCCCCCAAATTACATTTAAGCACAGAATTCAAGACCTGACAAAAGCTGCAAAAGCTGTCAAAAGCTGCCAAAAGCTGTCGAGATTTGACCTCTGATGGTCGTGAGTGTACCTGCAGCAAGATCTACCTGGAAATGGTACAGCTCCGTGCAGATCTGGTGGGTGAGCAATTAGGTCCGGTTAATGCGGTAGGCACAGTACAGTTTGTCCTTCAATGTTCACCTACCCCGTACCTTGGCAGCACATCTTCTGTCGCATCCTGATAGGCACAAATCCCGAAAACTGCGGGTGTTTGGTCTTGGTCTGGAATTAGCTGATGAAGGGAGAAATGATCGAAGTCGCCTGCTGAAGAGAGCGACCCTGGGAGTCACTCCAGGATAGAGCGAACTCGGGAGGTCCTCTGACTTAGAAATTTCAGCGACTTGATTCTTCCTGTTGACATTCGCTGACTGGGGGAGAGGCGACGGCGGGCGCTGGAGAAAGACAACGACGACGGGCGGCAAAGGAGCGACGGAAGCGACGACGGCGGGGCGTGGCAAAACCGAGCGACGACGGGAGGCTCTACACTTAGAATTTTTTCTGTTTTCTTACCTCTCCCTACGCCCAATTTCGCTCAAAACGGGGGAGCGACTACGGGCGGCGCTCCAAAATGGAGCGACGACGGGCGTCGCTCCCAAGCCAACACTTACAAATTTCTACCTTTTGTTTTCTCCGCCCAAAGTCGCTCAAAAACTGCAGCGACAATGGGCGGCGCTTGAGGAAATGAGCGACGACGGGCGTCGCTGCAGTTCCAACACTTAGAATATTTTTCACTTTGCTCTCTGACTTCTCCGCCCAATTTCGCTCAAAACTTGCCGCGACGACGGGCGGCGCTGGAGTATGGAGGCGACGACGGGCGTCGCGCGTACTTCAAGACTTAGAAAATTTCACCAAATGTCGTCGGTCGCTTGGAGACAAGGGCGAAGCTGGGAATCGACCGGGAGAGGGAGCGACTCCCGAAATCGCTCCCAAAATGGAGCGACCACGGGAGTGCCCAACACTTAGACAATTTTGGGCTTTTCCCGAACTTGCCGAAACTGCTGAAAAACTGGAACAACAAAGATGAAAAAACAGACAGCATAGGAACCGAAAACTGCAAGAAACTGTCAGGAAGGAACTGGAAAGGAAGGAAGGAGGGAAGCAGCAGTAAGTTTTCAAATTTTTTCAGAAATTGTACCCCTTTACAAAATGTGGCAACAGTAACAATTACTAGGAAACAATTTTCCTTATTTGTTCATGAGCAAGGTCCAATTGGCACAATGGATGAATTATTTGATAGAGCTAAAAGCAAAGATCCTCCTAGTTAGTGGACGCATCATGGCAAACATGTACCTCAATAACAACTATATGAAATTGCTTTCACAAGTTAGTGTTGCTTCTTTTTGTGAATGGAGATGGAGCACATATGCTTTTCATTCATTCTAAGAAGTGGAATTAGACAGGTACAAAGAATGCAAAGAACTTGGTGTATATCCATAACTACCTTTGTCTCATCTCATGTAGACAAGGGCTATATGCATGGAACATCCACATTACTGGACCGATTATCGATGACACTATATTGGCCAACAACCTTGAGCAAATATAGATTTAAAACCTTGATTGTTAACCATGACTTATCAAAGAATGCATTTTTATTCATTTGAAGATAATTTCTTATTTAAATTATGAATCTTTATGTTTGAAATTTTATTTTTAATTTTGATATTCATAAATTATACGAATGATGAATACATAAGTTAATTTCAAATTATCATAATTCTTTTATTTCTTATATCTAATTTTTTGATAAATTTATTTTTCGAAATACAATTTAATTTATCACGTATGTGCACCCAACCATCAAAAGAGTCCACCCTTGATACTCACACCAACATTGAAAACACAGACACATCCATGAATCCCGATAACTTTGTGCATGCCCATTGTGGACATTCACACCACCTATGACAACTAGGCCTCTTACCAACATTTGTAGGAAATAGACTAGCAAGGAAAGGGTTGTTGAAATGGGGAGCACTATGAAATTACGAAGATCAATGTTAACATTCATTGCATGAAATAAAGAGGGCTCAAACTTTAAACACAATTAACAAACCAGCTTTCTAAGAACTTCGTAATGTGCTTCTTGAAACTTGACTTGTCAAACTATGTGTTACGAACCTTTAGATAAAAATAAGCATAACCACAATAGCAATGCAGGAATTAAAGGAAATGCTTATAAACTATTTGACCATGATAATGAAATAACATAAGTGCTTAAGAAAATAACTGATTGGAAATACAACTTATATTAATCAAGCGGAACAAATATTGTAGGCCTCTTCAAGGGGGCAACCTTCTTGGAAGCAGAGATCCAATACAATTTGAGAAAAATATGAGATACATTCTACTCCAAACCCATGTCCTTATATACTCTTAATTACCCTAACCCTAATGCTCAAGGGTCGGACACCATGAAAGAGGGGACCTAAGCTACTAATTCCTACTTATAATAAAAATAAAGGTTACATCATAATGGGCCCATACACACTAGACGCCCAAGGTGCAAGCATACACCAACACTACACAATTACATAACAATGGTTGTGTTAGGAGAGGATCTTAACATTGTGACCAGAAGGGTTAGGTCCTTATTGGAAGGATAGAAAATAGAATAATCGAAGAGCATTTTTCAACATTTCAAAAATGACTTATATGATTAGGTAAGGCTAATTAATCACTGCTTGAAAAAACGTTGGCAATCTAAACAGCCTAAATCATGTTGACAACAACAATTTCAAGAAATATGGAAGACACAAACATCGTTAGCTGGTGATTCATCATGGTCTAGTAATAAAGGCATATACAGAAGATTGGAACTTCATATTCCAATTGGTAGTCTATGAAAGAAACAAATCAAACATTCATATCTTTTCTAGATGCTTGATTGCTAATTTTCTATCCATGGTTTCGGACAGACTTTTATGTGCTTTTGCCTACATTCTTCTCGAGGCAGGAGTGATGCTTGATAACTTTTAGATGGCTATGGTTACTTTCATAAAAAAATTGCAATTTTTTTTTACTTGTTGCCCTCTTGTTCTTCTAAAAGATGTGTTTATCAAGCAATGCTTTAAGGGGATGCAACTCCAATCAGCATGCACATACGGATGATACTTAGACAAGAACTAGCTCTCAATAGGCTTGGATTCATAAAGATATACACTATATGTCCACATGGGAAAAGGCCTAGGAGGGTTCATTTCTAGCATACACTTGGAGTCACTTCCAATGCGATACTCTAATGAAGTTAATTTGATATTAATTAAGAAGAGATTATATGGCACATTTAGGGAAAAAGAATGCCACCACCATCCCTTTTGGCACTGATAACTAAGTGGGCTAAATCCTCCCTGACAAGACATTCGCTATCACTAAATCCTACAACCATCCCTCTTAAAAGCATTGTCTAACTCTAGCTACCATCCCTCATGAGACTGTTGGTTAAACATTTTATTTATCATGACTACCATCAGCTATAAAACCATTGGACAAATGTCCTATTTATCATTGCCATCATACCTTGAGAAACTACTGCCGAAGCACATTCATTATTACCACCATAACTTGTGACACTATAGCCTAAGTGCATTCCTCATTGCCAACATCCCTTACATGGTTGTTGGCTATATCTTTCAAAAATCACTAATAGCATGCCTTACAAGGTTGTTGGCTCCATGTTTCAAAAATCACTACCAACATCCTTTACTAGATTATTGAATGAAAAATCCGATCATGCCACTACAATCCCTTATGGAACTATTGCTCCAACGTTAACAGTGATGCTTCTCCATTATAGCCAACCCCAAATTTAGAGTGGTGCTGTGAAAGCAAGAACCACCACAAAATGAGCATCCAACTCATCATGCTCAGATTGAGAGCCAATTACTTTTCTCTTCATCGTAGACCCAACTTCTCTTTTAAATACTCATTCACGCATACTTGTTTCACTCTCTTTAGCCCTTGTCTGATAATAGTGAATGTTAGGTCATCTGCAAATCAAGCATACAAAGTCCAAGGAGTACATGTTGGCTAACAACAAAGAACAAGGGATCCCTGTGCCATACCTATGGTCTTGAAAGAATAGACATTCCCTTTTTTATCCCTGATATCCACCTTCACAAATTTATTGATCAAGTCCAGATAATCTTCATCCCCAGTCCTCTTCCTCAAAAAAAGAAGAGTATTGTTTCAAAACGGATGTCTGCTTTCAATAAAAATTTACCCCCATTTTGTCCTACTCCATTAAAGGATATAGTATGAATGAAATCCTTTCTTTGGCCTCAAATCATGACTATGTAATTCATCATACACATTGGTGAATGTATTATGTATCCAAACCTCTATGATTTTTCCATTGGTGGCGGAATGGTTAGTGGTCATTTTTCGCTACACCTAGGCTTGTGCACATGTGCTTCATCAAGTTAAGGGAATCACCATAATTGAAAACATTATCACCAACCAGTCAAAAATGCCTCCAACCATACTGAAACAAAACAGTGTTCTTCCACTAATGCCATCACAGAGGGCACTGCAAAAAAACTAAAAGGCCACTGCTGTAGAAAGTCAACAGCAGTAGATTGTTCTCAAAATAATATAAATGCAGGAAGAGAGAATCAATGATGACTTTCATGGTGTTCAACACCCTCAGAAAGGCAATATGCACGAGAGTCGGTTTATAGGTAGCAGATTCGATGAACTGTCACCAGCACAATGTGACTACATCCACAAGTCACCAATGAGCTACACGTGTACATAATTGCCATAGTTGTATTGTATGTAGGTGTGCCACATGAGTTGTCACCTATGTACTAGGCAACCCAGTTGCTTTTATCAATGTATGCACGTGGGATACTTTCAATTTTGTATGTGCGTACACAGGTGTTTCAGGGTTTGGTAGTTAGGTAGTTGGCAACTTCTGCCCAATACACCTCTCCTATGTATCTGCCCCATGTCAGTCTCTTTGAGGATATCATGAATATCATCAGGAGTTATTGTATTGTACATTACTGTGTGTGGTGCATGCATCAAAGTGTATGTTGTTGCACTCAAATTGTATGAGAGACTGGACTGTCATGTAAACTATTATAAAGATTGGTGAGATACATCAATGGTATTGTGAGTTTCATTTAGGTCGTGATATCTTTATTTATACTGCAAGCTTTTTTCCGTATTGGCTATTATTTTCTGCACTTGGTCTGGCATATATAAAACCTATAGTACACATTCAACATCATGGATAACATCAACAAGCAGGTTATGAACACTTACTAATATTTTGCCTTGCTATCCGCACTGAGAACTTAGAAATTGTTCATGTAAACTATTATAAAGATTGGTGAGATACATCAATAGTATTGTGAGTTTCATTTAGGTCGTGATATCTTTATTTATACTGCAAGATTTTTTCCGTATTGGCTATTATTTTCTGCACTTGGTCTGGCATATATAAAACCTATAGTACACATTCAACATCATGGATAACATCAACAAGCAGGTTATGAACACTTACTAATATTTTGCCTTGCTATCCGCACTAAGAACTTAGAAATTGTCAGCCAAAATGATGATACACCAATTGACCTATAAATTTATATTGTGTTTTAAGACAAGTAGACTAAGAGAAAATGAGATCTTGACCAGCATTAACCAACTGTGACTTGATGACATCAAGAGTTAAAAAGGTAAAGGTAAGATGGTTTTTTAGGTCACAGCCAATCCAGCATGCCTCCTGGGCATATGAGATCCTGGTTTTTTAGGTCACAGCCAATCCAGCATGCCTCCTGGGCATATGAGATCCTCTTGCATGAGCAAGGAACATTTTCATTTTACCTTATATTATTAGTTCAATAGTGTACCTTTATCAGTTTGGAACCTTTGAACAAGTATCATGATAAACAATCCAAGCCCAAGGTACCAATAACGATGATCTCACAAATATCATACAAATATTTATAATCATGATGTCACAATAGATGCCTTTGTAAAGTCATATGATGTTCTTCCTATTGTACAGTCTGATTCAAATGTTATAACCTCCATTACCTTAAGATATAAAGGCCTGTATGCCACAACAATCAGGAAATTAAAACAGACTTAATATTTTGTTGGTTTTTGCATAAGATTACCTCTCTTCCAATTTGGGACCATTCTTAACAAAAGCTGCCGAAAGATCATTGCAAATTTCTATTCCATTCTCTAGAAAAAGCTATTATTCAGCTGCATTTAATCTATCCAAAATAATGAAATTTGTTTGAAATTTGTGCATCCTCTTTCTCCTCACTTTGGCATCAAATATTTAAAAAAATATATAGCTGCTGTTTATTTTCACTTATTAGAACATACATTTGGACTGTTCTCTGCCCACTTAGTTGTTTCTTATTACAAATTATCTCATCATAATCCAAACATATCATGTCTACATTAGGGGAACCCTAGGCTGGCAGCTGTTTAGGTACGTGGAAAAAGAAAAAATAAAGAAGTAATAGTTATGTGGGAAAAAACAGAAATGAGTAGTATTGTTTTCCCACAACAGTGAAAACTCTTGTGCTAGTAACAGGACAAATAGACCTGTACTTCACGGTAGCCTGTGAATATGTGATGCAGAACAGCCTCCTGCAATACAAGTAGCATCATACATAAGTGGCCTCGTTGCACATAGCATTGCTTTTAAATCATTAACCATGCAGGAATGAATATTAAGCCAGAACATCTGGCCCAGCATATGCATATGTATATGAATGTTCACGCACATTTAGTTCTTTTTAAGTATGTATTTGCCAATTTGGTTTTTATAGGAGTTATAAGGTGCTTTTGCAAAACAGAAAATTCCAAAGGCTAATTTCTGCTATTTGGCTATTTATTAAAAGTAAAAATATCCCGAATATTTGCCATGTAATTCCATTCACATAAACATTTCCCCCAGGCCCCCTTACATAGAGCTTACAGGGTTAATTTTCAGGTTCAGGTCCAGCATAGTCTAGAGTTCAGGTTTTTTTCTCCATGGGAGGGTTCATTTTACTTGTTAGTTAGGGGGTTAGTTTAGGATATCAGTTAATTTATTTTTCCTTTCCTTATTTTCTCTTCTTTCCTTACTTGATATTTCATAGTCAATAAACATCTGGATACAGATGTTGTCAAATTCATCTCATATACATTCAAGATGCATCATAACTTATATTCAACAGAGTTTCCAGTACAAGGACGGTGCAATACAAGAAGACTCATCTCTGTGAGACACGTTTTGTCCCCAAATTTCATGACAGTGGGAGGACGGTGGGCAATATGTATATGCGTGTGCTTGCGCATACACACACAATTTAATTTTTTAATAACATGCAATGTATACTATTCAAAGTTTTAAACAGTGCACCAACTGCGTAACTTCTAAATGAGATGGCTTAGTGAAGGATGTTAAGTCAACAAGCATGCACAGGCTCATCGAATGTCCCATGAAAATGAAAAATAAAATGATGCAGATGAAGATATCAGTGTCCTTATTACCTTGTCTACAAAACATTTCTTCAAGCCATCAAAGGCATTTTAAACCAAGGATTATTCATGCACTCTATCTCAATTTAAAACCAAGTTGCATGAAACTTGGACACATGTATGGTTTCCGAAAAAGGAAATGCCTTAGAAAACACGAGTCCTCAAAACCTTCAAAAATGCAGAAACGACAAAGGAAATACCTAATTAAAAGAACAAAATAGAAGTAAAAACCATATACTTTTAAAATGAATAGACAAACTGAACTAGAAAATCATAAATAGATATAAAATGGCATGAGCTAAAATCTAAAATCTTGGAGACCCAGGCTAAAATCTTGCCGGACGCATATAATATGGCTATATGGTTTGTTTGAATGATGTGAGATGAATGGGGAACCTGTTTCAATCTTATATAATCAGTGGCAGAGACTAGTCAATCAGTGGCAGAGACTAGTCGACAGCGGTCAGGAACTCGAATCCAGGTCAGAGCTCGACCTTATTGATTTAGAGACAGGGAAGAGGATGAGCTAATTGATTTTCAAGAGAATTCAATTTTTCACTAATTGAATTATCCCTGATGATCTCCCCATATTTGATCATTCCTGAACTGTCAATTATGTACTGAGGGTCATTCAAAATAGCAAAAATGTTATGGATAGATAGGCGAGACGAAAATCTGACCGTGTTGGCAGTCTCATCCTATTCTTTATATCGGTGCTCCTCCGAGAGGAGCTGAGCTCTTTATAGTAGAGAGGTTTTAAAGAGAGAGCAATGTTTAATGTCAAATGTCAACCTTAATAGATCAAACTATACATGTTCAGAAAAATTGAACTACATGGGATATAGTATAAACTTAGCTCTTAATCTTCAAAATCAACACCAAAACTGGAATACAACCCACATGAGAAGTAGTTTTATCATTTTCAACATCAAATGCAACCATGGAAATACCCAGGTCATGATTTTCAAGATTCACATCCCAATCTTTTGTTTGCTCTCTTGTATATTCTTCTTTTTTGAGCCCGACCTGTTTCACTTCACCAAGCAAGTGGACCCATACGTAATTCAATTCCTTTCTGTTGCCAAAGAGCTTGCCAATTGTTCCAACTGTATCCATATCCAATACGTATCCATGTGAGATACTGTTTCCATTTCCATGCAACATTGATGCAAATACATCCCAGATAGGCCCACAACAAGCAAGATACATCATAACATATCCAAACACATCCCAGATAGGCACAATGACACTGGACCATATCTTAATACATGCAGCATGTGAGGCTTAATGGATATGTATCTGTGGCATATCTGTACTCAAACCCATTCTGGATATGTTGGACACAGGACACAATACCCCTGTTTCTGTATCCTTAAACTTAGGTTTAACCATTGCTTAAATTATTAGGTCACATGTATGACGAACATTTGGTTCATTTTGGCAAAAGACAAGGATTGCATTAAAGATTGATTGTTTTTATTTCCTTTCCATTACGTTGTCCTGTCCCCACAAACAATTATGTTCCATAACTTGTGATTTTGTTTGAATTTTGAGACCTATATGATTCAAAAGACTAAAGGCATGTTTGAAGTATTTCAATTGGAATCATGACTTCCAAGTGTTTGAGGACCCGTCTTCTTTGCAACCTCCTGTCCTGCCAAACAGAACATTTGCTTACCACAATGTCAAAAGCTCATTGTGCTTACAACAATAGTTCTTAATCTGCTTCAGAACTATTTTATCAAAAAAAAAAATCTTGAGAGATAGGCTGGACTTTGCGGGCATACAAATTAAGCACAGGAATACATTCTATTAGTCAAGACTAAAGTTATTCATCACTTTGGAAATATTTATATAAACAAAAGATAAGAAACAAAGAAACCATAGGCTACTAAAAGAAACAGATCATATGGTAAATACCTCTTCCCCTCTCTTTACAGTGCCAATCCTACAAATATTGACTGATGCATAAAACTTCAATGCATTGCCCCCAGTGGTAACTTCTGTTGGACTACCAAATCCAAATGTATTTATCTTTGCTCTCACCTGCAATGACAATACATAGAACGATCGTATTCTCAAGAGAAAGGTAATGGTGTCTACAGAACTTGCTTCAGATTAGTAGTTTGATAAAATATCTCATAAAACTATGTGCTTGTAAACATTACATATCACTAAAGAAAATACTACTTGCCTGATTTATAAAAATAAGAAGAGTTTGTGAACAAGACAAAGCATGGGTCATTTTGCGAAGACATTGACTCATCAATTGTGCCTGCAGTGCTATATGAGTGTCACCCACTTCACCATCCAGTTCAGTTTTAGGAACAAGTGCTGCTACCTATTAATGTCAACAAGAAACATAAATTTAAATAAATTCCAAACCATGAGAGAAAACATTTATTTAAAAATAAGAATGAAAACATGAATTACTCAAAAATAAAAATGAAAACATGAATTACTCAACACTAAATGCTTGGAGTATAGTAAAGATGGAATATGGATTGATTTGGCATCAAAAGCTACCTAAGATTGAACTGGAATTAAAATAGACTTGCATTGAACACTTATTGATACCACCCTTAAAAATGCCTAAGAAAGCTGAAGACATTTGTAAAAGCAATTAAAATATATCAACACAAAATCTTCGTATATTTTGACTGCCCATCATGACCAACAACCAATTGTGCTACCAACTATCTGTACTGAAAGTTAAAACTAGTGCCTACCTTATTTTATAATAGCATGTTGTTTTATAACCTTATATATTATAATAAATACTACCTGACTACTAGGTAACCTATTATAAGGTTATTTTCACTAACATATAGATAGAATAGCTCATGACTTTTTGGATATTATATAGCAGTCTATCATTTGGCATAGATGTCATTCACTGATCTCTCTTTAATGCATATATATCAAATTTTCTATGCATTGTACATGAGAAATATAATTAACCATTACAAGTCATATCATAACCACATGCTAGAACATCTGCTTTGAATTCTGATGTATGATCATAAATTATATTGGGCATGTAGCCTATACCTTCTATTGGCCTATGAAAAAAAATTCATCCAATTGCCAATGGTTGGAAATTGGAATGACCAATACTTGACCAAAACATTCCTAAAACCCAACCAACTTCTGCCTGGCATCCAATCGACATTTTTCTGCCACAAGATACAAACAGGTGGTGATTCCAAGACACAAGAAGGTATTGCACAATGCACAAGTGGTGCAACATGAGATACTAAGGTTTGAGACCTAAACCTGCAAGATGAAAGCATGTAACTTGTAGTAATCAAGGAATATTCAAGTCACGCATAACTAGAGAATCTGGTATAGTAGAATAAGAACAGAAAGCAAATATAAATCTATTCTACGATAAGCGAACGCAATCATAGAAAGAACAAACCATGAAATACAAACAGCAGTATGTCATGTTAATTTCTGAAACAAAAATACATCAGCAATTAATCTAATCAAATTATACAATATGTCATATTCGTAATGACAACATTCAACAACAACTACACCCAACCAGAATGAAGAGAATACATAGGGTCAACGGGATATCAGTGGGGAGCTGACAACTGCCACACCTGGCCAACTACAACCTAACTACCCAATACCCATGTACATAGAACAATGAAAAAGTACCCTATAGTCCTTTACATACTATTTTATTACGAACACACGTCATCCTAATACTTATACATGTGACAAAAATGTATATGTAATGACTTGACTAGAGACTCGTTGTCATGCTAGCTCTTAAGGTTGCATATAATCGCTTTGTCCACCTACACAACCTAAGACCAAAAAGTGTTAAGCATGGGATGCAAAAGGGTGCAATCTGAGTACAAAAGGGTGTGAACTAAGATAGAAAAAAGACAATCCAAGATAGGAAAAAATTAAACCTGAATTTAAAGAGGGACAAGATGAAAAGAGGTAGTATTCCATATATGAAAAGGTGCAACCCAAGATACCAAAAAAATAAAGAAAGATGAATTTAATTGAAACCCAACCTTGATTTGTAGTGCATTATTTGACTGAAATGAAATCATAGATGATTCAATCCTTTAAGACCAACTAATTAAAAAACAGGGTCTTTGCAATAGAAACTATAAATAAATAAGGTAAACAAATTATTAAAAACAAGAAGAGGATATTCAACATTATATGACCAAAACTAGGCTATGTCTACCGAACTTAAATATCGAAAAGCGAAGCACATACATTGCAAGGGGCCTATGATAATGAGATTTTATCCGTGAAGGATAAAGAGATGGTTAGTTTAACAAAACATAAGCAAAGTCTTCTTATAAAAGTTAAGAATCATATGGAAGAACCAAAGGTAAACAACAAAGGGGAAGTCTGATCATTGACAAAGAGATTGTCTTTTAAGTGACAGACTTCCAATAGTAACAGAGACTCAAACCAAGCCAAGTGCATCAAGTCTAAAGTTAGTGTTCCTGTCACTATTGAAAAAAACAACTTAAAAGCGAAGATAAAGTTGTTAATTGCTACTATGCAAAATACAACCCTTGATAAGTCTCAAAATACTAATCAACAACAATTGAAGGAACCTAAAATTAAACACTATCAACATCTGCACTACAATAAGAGTATTTAATTTCATCAAGAAAGTTCTAAAAATTTTAGTAATCAAACTTACAGAAAATACTCCAACAATTAAACAATATTTAACCCAGAAAATCAATAATGAACTCTGAAATTTAATTTTTGTTTGATCAAATGGATCTCACATGGATTAATGGATGGCAAGACCAACATGTAACAAGCTCAAGAGCCATCGTAGTAGTGAGAAGCCACTCGAGCATTTTGTCTTGTATATAGTTTGTCATTTTCTCATATGTTTCACAGGTTGTTGACTGTGCGTGTGTGACACTTAAGTGTTCGTAAGAATGTACTTCACATAAAGTTATAGGGTACTTTAAATTTCACATATGTAATTGAATATTAAGATGTATGGTGATTAGTTGGTTACAACCATTCCTTGTTAATTTGTGTATATATTTACCAATTTCTAGTCTCATGGAGTATTATTGTATACCATCATCACCTATCATGGTTATGGTGTTTGATGCTTAAATATACATTTGCATGAGTGCATGGTGTTGTCCTATGTACACAACGGGTTTGTCAATGCATTATTTCCATATAGTAATCGCATATCTTTGTTGTTGGTATGAATATTCTAATTGTTGTTTATTTACCTTTACTACATGTTTTGTTACTATTACTCGTATTCTTGTTTTGGATTATGTAAAACTATATACTATATTTGGCATTCAAATTGTATTGAGTCTAGTTTGAGAACAAGGTGACCAACAGACCACAATGTGTGCGGACATAACAATGGCGACATTAGTGAGAGCCTATGCTCAAGTCCGAGTAGATCATGTGGTATACAAACGTGATAACTAATGAACATGTGTCAACAATGTGCACGTGGAAGCATGACAAAGTCTAATTGAACCACAAGAGCCCCTTTTACAAATGGAAGGAAATGTAGAAGGTATAAAGCCCCCTTATGACAAGGGAAGAGAGAGTGTGGAAACACCTCTAATCATTTCTTTTGAATGAAAACATGCAATGACTAGTGGCAATGTCATCATGACTATTTGGTTGACAAAGGAAATCTTATCACTTGAGATCCAATGCATGTGCCCCTTGTGATGAGGGGAGTCCTCAAACAAGAAACCTAAGTTCAGACAACAAACAAACTGCACTTAAAGAGAATCGGGCTTCATTGGAGACATTGTTGCTATCGACAAAAGAGTAGAATATTGACCTCGAGCATATTGAAGTAATGCGTGTTGAAGACGCTCCTGATGAGATGAGGAGTAATGAACACGCTCGCGATGATGCAAGCCATTACGAAACGCGCATGCCAATGAGGTTTGTGTCAGCAAAGTTGGTGACAATTGCATATGCATGAAGGTGTCCATGACGAAGCAACAAATGATGAGGTCACTCATGATAGTCACAAAAGATAGTGTGATTGGAGAGTGACTACAAAAGAACTAACACATGCAAATTTGGGAGGGTGTGTCCAACAGTGCATCAAGATAGAAGTCTAAAAGGAAGTACTTGCAAAGGAATGTGTTTGATAGTGAGTGGAGTTATGACAATCACCCATGCCAATAACGGTCTATATGTAACAATGGTCATGAAGTTTAAGCATGTACACTAGAAGATGTCTTGGCATCCAGTTTGGACAAGCAATTGACAAAGGAAAGTCGTTAGCAACAATACACATTTAGAGCCAAAACCAACCTAAGAATAGTGTGCAAACACCTTTCTCATTGACTCATACACAAGCAAAAATGTCCAATGGAGAATGGTTTCTACAAAATAGAAATATTCGAAGTTCTCCAAAGATGTCAAGAAGGACACAATTCCACAAAGTGGTTTGTGTCATCATCTAGAATGCTAATGGACAACACAATGACGCACATTTGATGACATCCTTTCCTACAATGCTCAAAGGTGTGGCAATTGATTGATACTACAATTACGAACACCATATGCCACCTAGAATGAGTTAAAGAGTGCATTCTAGGAGAACTTATGTTTTGTAAGCAATAACAATGAAATTGTCACAAAATTATACAATACCAAACAAAACAATGATCAAATAGATGAAGTCCTTTAACCATCATTTAAATAAGCTACTTGTAAAAATGATTTGGCCTGCAAACAAACTAAACAAATGATGGTTCATAGATGGATTTCTTCTAAGTTTTTGGAAGAATATGAAGGTAGTTCCACCCACACCCTACCACAAAGAAATAAACAGAGCACTAAACCTAGAGATTAAGAAGAAGATAATGGGTGGCAAAAGTCGGATCTGACGGACAAGTGACTACAATAAAGATAGTGACAAGGGAGAACCGTCAATTGAAGTGCTCAAAAACATATGTTGTGCATGCTATGAGAAATCAAAGACAACAAGGAGAAAGATAGATGGGACATATGGTACACAGAGTGTAGGACATATGGTACACAGAGTGTAGGACAAATGGATACACCAATGCCAACTGTCTGAAACATATCTACTACAACATTTGTGAGGTGCATTAACACTTACTAAGCGTTCATTTAATGTCAAGATCAAGAAATGTCAAATACTAGCATTGCATAAGGAGGCCAACAAGAAGCCCAACACCTCCAAAATTGGCATAAGTGGCCATTATTTAGGCAACAGTTAAGGGAAGCAAAATCAACAATCAAGATGCAAGGAACACAAACAATCACATACAACATGATACGACCGAGTGACCTTGTCAAGAATGGGGGCACCTTGTGTGTAATTGTACCAATTCCACCAAATCGAGCACATGAATGATATACAACCAATCAGAAGAGAATTGTCCCAAAAAGGGAGGGGGGGACCAAAATATCAAATTGATTGACATAAAACAGCCAAAGTTGGGCAAGCATTGATAGAAGGGTCATACGAATGTCAAGGACAAGATGACAAGCACAAAGACCAAAAAAGGGTGATGACCACACCCACATGTGACAAGCAATCAACATCACAAAGAATATCAACTTAAATCCTGCAGTCAAGTATACCAATTTGAATTAAGGTCGCAACCTTGTTGAAGATAATTCCCAAACCGCATGTCACCTTGGGGAATATAGCCCGAGGATCAAGAAGTTAAAATACCTTTACAAAATAGCCACCAAAGACAGCAACAAAGGACCAATTTATCAACCCAGCATTGATGACTGCTGCTAAGAAAAATTGATATTGCTACACATTAATATACTAGGCCACAAATTGACACATATCATAATGGGTGGGGCATTAGGTGTGAACACACTCCTAGAAAAGATTTGGCAAAAATTGGGCACACCAAGCTTTCAACCACCAAATTTCCATCTCTTGGAAGTTGACCTGTATGGCATTCCAACTATGTTCCACAAAATTCCAAGACGAGAACAATGAGACACATCTCCGAGACGGCCCCCAAATCCCGCAATGAATACCCATGGAACATTGTTCAAATCATGTGAGTATTGATAGAATAAAAAAATCACTACTGTAAAACATACATTTGTCCTCAACATCATTGTGATCACAATGTAAAATGCAGCATATGACATCCTATTAAGTCATGACTGGCTGAGAATGGGGAAGGTCGATCACTATTGGAAAAGAAGACCATCTAAAATTTTATAGAAGACATCATAAGTCTATCGTCAACCTAAGCAACTTATCGATAAACGAGCATCTTGCATGCTTGGATGACTCAAAACTCTCCACAACAAAAAAAAATGAGATTAAATGCCAACATGGAGCCAAAAGACGATGATGTCCTTCAATTTGAGTGTGCAAAGAATGAATATCACTCTGAGAGCAATCCTATCCATTGCAAGATGGAGCATAATGAGGTTTTCCAACCAAGATGCATATGTTTGGATATCAAAGCAAATGAGAGCATACACAAAGGAGAAAATGGTCATACTCAACATTTTCAAGGTAGCCAAATCGAGTACTTTTGCAAGCGTAAGAACTCAAACAAGCAATGCATGTGTAACAAAGTAGGAAAAGGAAAATTTGGCATTTCCCCCAAACTTTGCAGCGTATAGCATTCACAACATGCAAATAGATAAAGGGTCTCACACATGTTTGATGCAAACAAAATGATTGAGGAACTTGACACCATTAGATATGAAGGACCAAAAATGTTGCGAGTTAACCTCAATGAAACTAATTTACAGAAGATCATCAATTGTGGTGATGATTGGGATCTGAATATGAAGGCAACAATATTGAAAACCATCATAAAGTACAAAAGAGTCTTGCAAGACCTACAAGAACCCCAAGGGAATTTCAATGTGCATCCATCAAATACTATCAATACAAGGAGCACAATAGGAGTGCAGGCCATCCCGCATGAACAAAAAATATTCCACGATGTTCAACGCAAAGATCAAAAACATGCTAGATGCAAGCATCATCTTCAAAGCTACTATCCCGGATATGACCAATCGTACCAATGCTTGGGATGAAACCACATTCATTCACTAACTATTTCTTTAGCACTAGAAACTATATTGACCTGAGAGTTGGCAGAATCGGTTATTCAAGTTATTGTCAGTCATTCCTAGTGCACAACCTAGAATGTGTACGTTTATCTGTGGCATGTCAACCTCACTCGAGATCCACCTCGATCTGTAGAGTTATCGGTATGCGTTTCACATCTAGATCACTTTCTTCAACCTTAGCAGCTGGGGGAGCAACATATTGAAGATAAGCTATAAATCCAAGGCATGCAAAACCATAGCTAGATCTGGGAGATACTAACTGTTACAAGTTGGAATGACATTCATTTGAAACATATTTCATCTGCTAACTGTAGGGCCCCCTTTCTATACCTATTTCTTTGTCCTCGCATCTTTCTCAACAAGTCTAACAACTGGACCAATTCTCTAGTTGGATGAAGCAATTGATATGCTTGCATCCCTCCCTAAACCTGAGTAATATTCCCCACATCCAACAAGCATGGTGTAGGAGGCATAATCTATTTGTTGTGGAGAAACTTTGATACCCACTGGCGGAACAAGTGTCTCTCTCAACATCTTCTACTAGCTGAGCATAAAATTTGGTTGCTTTGGCATAACTAAAACAGAGGGGGGCAACCCTTCTAGCACTAAATGGTTGAGTAGATAAGACAAAACTCACTTTTTAGAACGAAGAGACAAAATTTTATGGCCACAAAAGATAAATGAAGTTTTGAACATTATGCTAACTTCCCATTTCTCTTGGCCCTGGAGGTGCTGAGGGAATAATAAGACCTTGAAAGGCTTCCTTCAATTCTCCCCACATTCCATCTTCAACAATCTTCACACAAGCAATGTGTTGAGAAGCTTCAATTACTTTAACTTTTTGGCTCCTCTTATTCTCAGCACATAGGGGGCGAAGGAGGTCGCATTTGCTTCTAACCCGAGTTCGCACATGATGTGCTCCGATATCGTCCCTTGGAATTGGTTCATCAGATAGAACTTCTTCCTTGCTCTTCTTCCCCTTTTAGCTAAATATTACCTTGCTCAAATATATTCTTATACCTATCCCTATAAGTCAGTACGGTGGACTGTGAGTCTTTCCCCTCGGTAGGCCAAAGAAAATCCCTGTTGTTGATATATCCTTAAGCCCTTTTGTGATTCGATGAATCAGATCTTTACTCACTTGTAAAAGAGAAATAGTGTTTCTATAGTGACCATAGTAGCCATGTCAAAGTGTCAGATTCTTCTCACTCGAAAAAGAGTATATAGAATCTCTTCCTCTCTCAATGGGGGTTGGGTCGATTGAAGCAACTATCTATATGGGGTGGGTGCGAGAACCCAGTATGCTCCATTTACAAAATCACTTGCTTAACCACTTTCTAAACCGAATGATGGTAGACCTTTAACTACTGCTTATGGGTAAACAACAACCTCTCCTGCTTCTAGCTCTCGAAATGGAAGGGATGCTCCTGCATTTACTTCTAGGTCTATAACCGTACGAAGGGAAGCTATAGGGTACGGGTCTTGATAAGGAACTTAAACCACAATTGGCTTTGCTCCTAGCTTTCTTGATGCTTTTGGTGCTGCTCCTGCTTCTATCTTTGCCCTTTCCAGGTGGTGGTCAACTGCCTTCTACATACGCCTTTGCTATACCTATAGAAATAGATACGTTGCTAATGAAGCCTTTGCCTTTGTGTCCTTTGCCTTCGTTGTTGGGTAAACAACTAGCGTTATCTTTATCATGATCATGGCTACCGTGTATACCTGTCCTATTGGATTTTGCTCTTGAACAGGGTCTCGCTCTAGATTTAGTACTAAGTCTCGATGTGCTGGATCTTCACCTCTTGGAGCCAAAACTTTCATTGGCTAAATATGTAACTAAGGATGTTGGTCCTATAGCATTTGGTCCCATAGGGTATTGTCCTATAGGGTCCTAATCCAAGTCTTGATCCCTAAATTCAGACTCTTCCTTTCAATCACTAAAATACCTATCACGATATTGATCATAAAACTAAGAATCTCTACCATGCGCATTAGACTATGAAGAAATACCAAAGCCAACAAATGTGAAGCTAGGTACAAAGCCAGCAAGTGCAAATCCAAAGCCAAATAGTGTCGATAGTGCATGTGCCTTATCAGGTGCTAATGATCGAACCAATCTACTAATGGTGGTAAACCAACTGGCTATGCCTTGACTATTGGTGCATCTGACTCTCAATCTAGAGCAATTAGTTCAATAATTACTATTGGTGGTGGCAGTGGTGCTTCAAAAAATCATCAATAGCATTGCAAATATCAAAAGTTAGATCGATTTCTAGATCAATGGTTGGATCTGCTACTTAATATGTTGCTTCTATTGATGCTACTAGAGTATATAGAACTGGATAAGCTACTATTGGTGGATCTGTAACTAGATCATATGTAGCTAGGTATTGATCATAAATTGGATCAATTATTAAGATAATGGTGCTAGTTATTATACTGGTGTTTCAACTGCTTCATATACAAAAGAACTCGTAATAGATGCTGGGTAAACTACTCTACTAGGTACCTGTACTTATGGCTTTGTTTATGCCTATGCTCTTGCCTTTGTTCTTGGTGTTACCAATAGATACCTTTTCTATTGGTAGATAAGTTGGAACTATTGGATCTTATACTAGGTATACTTCCATCTTAGCTACAGATGTTGATACTATTGGTGGTGCTATTAGTACTTCCATAGGATCTAGTACTAGATTCACTACTGGATGTGGGTGTGAATAAGCAACAACTTTAAATAAAAGTTATACAATCCTAGTTTATGTCACCTATGCTACTATCTTTGCCTTTTCTTATAGGTATGTTTATAGGCACTTAATATGCTATAGGTGCTATTGGTTATGCTTAATTTATACCTGTCTTTGCTACTAATGTTACTGGTCCTTTGACTAGATCTACCCTTGCTTCCTATGTGTAGACACCAAAACAACACCAATCTGATTATGTGACTACAAACACTGATCACATTAACACACACAGCCCCCAGGGTAGCCCCCAGAGGTTAAACAGTGGTTCTAACCACTTACACGCGAGTTTTGCAAGTCAAAAATCAGTTTGGCACCTTTTAGACACTTTATTTCTTATTCGTCCCACCCGGGGACGAGTGCGAGTTTGTACTCGTCCTACCCAAGGACGAGTATGGATTTGTACTCGTTTCACCCGAGTACGATTATTAGCGCTCGCTCCGAGGTGGGACGAACGCCAGGTTTGACCTGCAAAAAGTCAGAATTCAGCGCATGACAACTTAGAACTACCACTCAGCTTTTCATGCATGACATAGGAGTGCAAGTGAGTTTTCTAAAACACACAAAGACATGCACAGAGGCAGTTAAGAAGCCCTTGATCAAGAAGAAATCTTCTCTTCACAAACAAAAGCATTCATGCAAAGAAACACTTTTGCATGTTAATTCAAAGAGACCCCTTGGGTCTATAAAATGGTGAGTTTCCTCACCCAAAATAGACCGAGCAGGAGCATTCTGAGCGACGAAGTGCTGCTAGTTCACTTACTGGCGATTTGTGCTTTCATAATCGTGGTATTTCTTTTAGTTTCATGTTTATGCTTTTGTCAAGTCTTTCATTTCATTTAGATTCATTTCAACCATCGTTAGATTCATCTTTTATGTTTCATACACAGGTGCTACGACTTTCTTGTTTGTTTCTTTGAGTGCAGAGATGCAGCATTAGAGGAGCGGCGAGGAGTCTACCTTACCAATGCAAGCGGCGGCAACATTTGGCCCGCCCATTCCAAACGTGGGCATGCGGAAGGAGGAAGACTAAGTCACAAATTGTAACAAAGACCAATTTAATGCTCCTATCCCCTAAAAAGGAAGGAGACGTATTGTAACACGAATTGAAAAGAATATCAATAAAAAAAGGGCTACATTTCATATTGTTCTTATATCTTGTGTTCATTCATTTGTGTTCCTTCCTTTTAATACGATTTCGTTTAGTCTTTCCTTTTTGTTTCCGGAATCTCGTGCTTTCAATGGCGATCACGGTGGGACCTCTGTCCTTTGTTTTTTTTTTAGGTTAACTTACTGATCTAAATTGCTTTTTTTTTTACAGGTACCTGTTTTTCAACATCGAGACGTTATTCGTCTCTGCAAGTGACGATTACAGAATTGGTACTCGTCTCACCTCGAGACGAATAAACTATTCGTCTCACCCTGGGACGATTACGATTCTGTTATTCGCCTCACCCAGGGACGATTATAGATCTGTGCAAATTTTCAAAGCAAATCAAAAATTTCTGATTAGGCAGAGAAGAGGTAGGGGTTTTTACAGCTACATCAAATTTCTGTTTTTTGTTTTCCGGTTTCGGTTTGAATGGCTTAGGGAAAGATTTCTTTTCGTTTGCTTGTTTCAATTTCGCAAAATTAAAACGAACCCCACACATCATGTTACATTTTAAACCAAGGCGTTGGTCGTAAGACCCTAACCCTTGAGCAAGACCAACGGTGGGTTCATCACCACCTTGGCTTAGCTTTGCATCCATTCCCCGATTGTCAACTGTTGTTAGGCGTAAATCTCGACGAAAGTTGACCAGAGTCGTCTTCGGGGTGATTCCCATGTGCGCGAGGATAAGTCTTCTATGGTAGGTGCCATTAACAGGACAATCCCCCTTTCGTACCGCTTACGTACCATGTACCATCTGCTCTCACGTAATTATAGTCTCCCTCTCGTAAGGGCGGGTATATAGAGAGGTTGGTATATCGGCCTGGCTGGTATATTGAAGGGGCGACCATTTTTGGGAGTTATAAGAGCCTTCATACTTGCATTTAAACGTTTCACAAAAATCTTCAAAAACAAAACAAACAACAAAAACACACTAAACCAGATTTAGGGCACACTATTAATCTTTAAAAGAGATAAGCATTGCTTGTGTGTGTATGCTATTTTCTGTTTAGACAAAAAAAATCAAAAATCAAAAATCAAAAAAATCATAAACAAAGATAAAAATCTACGCATTTTGCCACTCGCTCCAAAAGCTCCAAGGATTCTCGCAATCGCTTGGTCACTCCAAAATGCCCCAAAGGTGTCCATGAACCCTTTGGTCAACCCAAAAGCACCCTAAGGTTCCCATAAGTGATGCAGGACCATCCAACAAAATATGGGAAATTTTATATTTTTCTCTAAATTTTAGTGCATCTTGTCGGGGCCATAACTTCTCAACCGTAGCTCCGATTGACGTGAAATTTTACAGGGAGTTAGTTGGGAGATTTTTAAACAAATACAACTCCCTAGAGTTGTATTTTCCTAGAAAACTCATTTTCGGGGCCAAATTCCATCATCTAGGGCCTCAAAATTAGGTTTTAAAATTGGGCATGCATTTTTTTGCACTTTTTGAGCTGTTCGGATGTCAATATCTCCTAATGCATTTAGATTTAGGACTTGAGACTTCATTTTTGTCTTATCTACTATAAGAGGGATGCGCACACCAATTTTGGGCCCCATCTGAATCATTTCAATTTTTAGGGTTTTTAGAGAGACATCGCCATGGTATTCACCCGTAGTCAAGCCCACTCATGGGCAGACGCTGCAATGAATGTCCAAAGAAACACGAGTCGCATCCGTTATAGTCCCCAGGATTTGGTCATACCACCTTGGCAACCTAACACACAAGGCAGTCCCCTACACACCTTAACGGAAAGGGACTATAGGGGCACCTCTTCTAGGGGCACTCTGTTCGACATGGCACCCAGCACGCATCCTCCCATGAGGGGTACATTCGTAGGAGATCTCCCTTAGATGCTCGCTATGAGTGGTCACCATGCAATGAAGCACTATGTCAACATAGGGTTCGACGGGAGGAACCACATGATTACACTATCCCTCCTTCACCCCCTCTAGTTGTCAGGACTACAAGGACAAATACAGAGCACAAGGCTCCTCAGGTGGGGCGAGCCAACTCTTCTCGTTCCTCTTTCACTTACAAAAGAGAGCACGAGGAAAACCTTTACTTCCTCAAGAACAATATACATCGTAGGAGCAACACGCCTCCGCAATTGCTAGCTTTCAGGATTACCTATTGAGTCCAAAGCCTCAAGGGAATGCCGCTACCCCCAATAGAGGGAGGCGACCTATAGAGATCTCGGATCACCATGACCGAGATAGATATCTAGGAGAGGCATCTAGGCCTTCTAGACATGAGACGACAGGACCAACTATCTTAAAATCTGCCAAGCATATTGCACGTCGGATGCAACTCACGATACTTGAGCTGGAACAACAACAGTTAGAGCAACAATATATTTTAAATCAAGAGTGCATTCAGAGCCAGGAGGATGAGTTGTTCCAACACACTATGCAGGTGAAGACTCCAACCCATCGCATGCATAAGACAAAACATTATGAGAGACACAACTGGGTGCAAGACAGGTCTCTACGACCTTATCAAACATCGCCCTCGATGCCTCCTAGACTTGAGCGGGAGGCCAATCCTAATACCAATGACGGGTGCCTTCTTCAGGCGCCCACCCAAGTTCATGGACCACCCCTAGAAATTCTTCAAGAAGCCTCTGAGGAACCTGAGCTAGAAAAAGAGTGGACTAAAATGAAATACCAAAGCATGGGGGGTGTTATTCAGTCATCCCTCTCAAGGCATCAAGTTTCCCACAACTTGCAACGGGAACAAATCAAAGTGGAGGAGCTCAAATTCCTCGATACAAGCAATGCACTGCCCAAGCACTTAGAGTCAGTAGAGACCAAGATTTTGGGGCCACAAAAGCCCAACTCACGTGAAACTCCTCTTAAAGAGGATCAACCCCTGGTTGTAGAGCTACCTGATGATGAGGTCTTCCATATCTTAGAATTACCAGATTCTGATAAGCCTGACTCTCTCGCCAAAGACGAGTCAGCATATGCAATAGTGCTATGGGACCCATTCGATTCTGACAGCATTAATTCACAGGTGGTCCCGATGGATAAGCATCATAAAATTCTCCTAACATTATTCCCTTTGGAGGCTCCCATCGAGCCTGTGCCATTACAGGAAAATTAGGTCCCCCTGCAAAGCACGGAACAACCCCATCAGGACCATGTCAATCTGCTCGAACAAGAAGAGCTTAACATGTCGCAGATAGCTATCGAGGCCAACGAGGGCCTTTGGATCACTGACAATGATTACGAAGATGAAACTGAGATGGCTTATCTCAATCATGCACGACGGCACAATCACCCTGTAACCCATGACGAACTAATGGCCCAACTAGGCATAAGACTAGGGCATGAGTGGCGCATAGACCCAGCCCACTGGCATCAAATGTTGATTCCACTCCTTTGGGAAGATCATGAGCAACTTCCACCCAGAGATATCATAGCACCATCAGTGTCGAAGGCAGACCTTGCCCTCCTATTCGTGCATAAGGCCGATCCATTCGTGCCAATTCCTACAGAGCCAGATCCGGTGCACAAAGATCATCACGCTGGGGGTACCTCTATTCCCTGAAGAGCCAGTGGGTTACACCAAACGATCCAAAGGTGTCCATAAACCCTTTGGTCAAACCAAACGCTCTAAAGGTGTCCATAAACCCTTTGGTCAAACCAAACGCTCCAAAGATGTCCATAAACCCTTTGGTCAAACCAAAAGCTCCAAGGATTATCGCAATCTCTTGGTCATCCCAAAAAGCTCCAAGGATTATCGCAATCACTTGGTCACCCCAAAAGCTCCAAGGATTATCGCAATCTCTTGGTCATACCAAAAGCTCCAAGGATTATCGCAATCTCTTGGTCATACCAAAATCTCCAAGGATTATCGCAATCGCTTGGTCATCCCAAAAAGCTCCAAGGATTATCGCAATCGCTTGGTCATCCCAAAAAGCTCCAAGGATTATCGCAATCTCTTGGTCATCCCAAAAAGCTCCAAGGATTATCGCAATCGCTTGGTCATCCCAAAAAAGCTCCAAGGATTATCACAATCACTTGGTCACCCTAAAAGCTCCAAGGATTATCGCAATCTCTTGGTCATCCCAAAAGCTCCAAGGATTATCGCAATCGCTTGGTCATCCCAAAAAGCTCCAAAGATTATCGCAATCGCTTGGTCATCCCAAAAAGCTCCAAGGATTATCGCAATCTCTTGGTCACCCCAAAAGCTCCAAGGATTATCGCAATCTCTTGGTCATCTCAAAAGCTCCAAGGATTATCGCAATCTCTTGGTCATCCCAAAAGCTCCAAGGATTACCACAATCGCTTGGTCAACCCAAAAGCTCCAAGAGTTACCATAACTGCTTGGTCAACATAAGTATTCAAAAATCAACAAAAACAACACAAAAATCAAAATCACAAAAACATTTGCATTTCAATTCCATGCATAACAATAACATCATCAAAAATCAAAATCACAAAAACAATGGCATTTCAATTCCATGCATAACAATAAAATCATCAAAAATTACAAAAACAATTGCATTTCTATTCCATGCATAACAATAAAATCATCAACAATCACAAAACAAATTGCATTTCAATTCCATGCATACTCATAAAAAAATCAAAATTACAAAAATAATTGCATTCCAATTCCATGCATTCTCATACAAATCAAAATACAAAAATATAGGTCGCATTAGGCATCGCATCCATACATTATACATTTGCTAGATTATACAAGTCAAAAATACCATAGGCTGTCATTACTTGACAAGACCATCATTTTCCACATCACATCCATGTGCATAAATGCATACATCCAGCATAACACTACGACCATTTATTTTAGCATAGTCGAGTTTTTCCTAATGTATATAGGGTTTTCGTCATTCAGATGTCTTTAAATTTCTAGCCAAAAACTGTACACGATTAAGCAGATTTTACACGGGAAAGTTTTACTTGGATCACACCTTGGTACGTAGCATCCCAACACAAATTAACACACATAAAATAATTCCTAAGTTGTGTGAACGAAATATGAAACCTGCACCGTAATCCCGGTTACCATAAGCGAAACGACTATCTTGCTTATCCCCCTGTGCAAATGACCCTAGAAATGCTGAGAGTTGGCAAAAGGACAAGCATCCTCCCTACCCAATTCCCCATGAATCCCAAGTTCTCAAAAGTTGCAAAACATCAAAAATTTGCAAAACATTCAAAATTGACATCCTACAGTGCACACATCAAAAGGCACGTACAATAGTGATTCTCGTCACTCCCTATCCCTTGCTCAAAAAAAAAAAAAAAAACATCAATAAAACAAAATAAACAGTGATCTTATCACTATAAAGAGCAAGTATCCCAATACAATTGAAGAAAAGCAGGGAGTCGAACTTGAATCCTTGGAACTCTCAGCATTTTGACAGGTCATGAGGCAAGCTTCAGTACCGGTTTGGTTGATAGCCTATCGATCCACTGATAGTAAACCTCCCGCATGACGATATATCTGTCACATTAACTTGTGTATAGATCAATGTTTGCATGTGGATGAGCTAGCTTATGGTATCCTAGATAGCATCGCAGATTAATCTAACCAAACACAATCAAGGAGTTAGTGGAGCTAATTAGGTGATCCTCGGTACGAGTTCGGTTGAAAGCCCATCCGGCATCGGCGGTATCCTGATGAATAACACATAAACGAACTCAATTGCACACACAGGGATGTGAAATAACTTGGTTAAATTCAAGTCAAATTTATACCTTGTTCAAAAGTCTTGCGAGATAAATGTACGGTCTTGGCTAGTTAGTTAAAATATCTGAATCTAAGAAAAGCTTAACTACATTTTAAAAAAACAAGCTGGTACATTTCATTCCGTACATCACCATCAAAATATATGCAAAATACAAAAACACGAGTTATCACATGCAAAGTCATTCCACAAAGTCATCCCATTAGTATAGCAAGTCGGTCAAATCTTGTACAGTCTATGGTGCATCGACACATCATCAACACCTCATTTCATTCATTCCCTATCCATACATCATACAAATTAGAAACATCACATTCATAATCGCCTCTGCATACATCAAACACATACATAAAAACACGCAAAACAACCAAAATATAAAAAAAAAACAAACAAACACAACAAAACAACCAAAATATAAAAATGACAAATGCCAACAAAAACACTAAAAATTGTCGGATAAAAGTGTTCTTGCACTTAACCTCTTGGCATAAGAAAACTGATGTCGGGGTCTACCTTGTCGTTATCCTATTCCCTAAGAAGGCTACCATAGCCGGACCGCTCCACGGGAAGACGGATTTTCGCCCATGTTACCCCCAAATGGCATCCCAAAATGGGTTCACACCCACCAAAAATAGGTCAAAAGAATCGAGAAACTGCTTTCGCATTAAACGGAAAACATCTGAAGGCACCCTCACTTAAGTTATCTTGGGTCAAGCGACTCATCGCTTTTCTCATGTCAGTCATTCCTTCATCGATTCATCGCTTGAGGGGGTAGTCACACTTAAGTCACCAATCAACAAACACACACCCAATCACGGCAATAGCATGCATTCAAAGAATCATTGACAAAGACAATCACGCTCCTGCTTGGGGCAACAAACAAGCAATAATCACAAAATTGATCAAACACTTGGCATTCCCGAAGCATGAACACAAGGTTCCCCCGTGGATAAAAGGTTGCGCCCTTTGCCTATTCATGATTGATCAATGTCCAAGCTCAAGTCACACCTCACCAAAACAGGTTAATACTTGAAATCAAATTCCTTAGCTTGTCAGAAGCAAGGATTCAAGAATGCATGCTCTTTCCATGCTTGGGGCATCAAGAGTTGGTTAGGTTACTGAGAAACCCTAATCATTAGTGCTTTGGTTATCTATTTTTGCTCGGCGCTATGCCATGCACAACGCTTCCCAAAAAGGGGCATCTGTAGACACCAAAACAACACCAATCTGATTATGTGACTACAAACACTGATCACATTAACACACACAGCCCCCAGGGTAGCCCCCAGAGGTTAAACAGTGGTTCTAACCACTTACACAGCAATTTTGCAAGTCAAAAATCAGTTTGGCACCTTTTAGACACTTTATTTCTTATTCGTCCCACCCAGGGACGAGTGCGAATTTGTACTCGTCCTACCCAAGGACGAGTATGGATTTGTACTCATTTCACCCAGGGACGATTATTAGCGCTCGCTCCGAGGTGGGACGAACGCCAGGTTTGACCAGCAAAAAGTCAGACCTCAGCGCATGACAACTCGGAACTACCACTCAGCTTTTCATGCATGACATAGGAGTGCAAGTGAGTTTTCTAAAACACACAAAGACATGCACGAGAGGCGATTAAGAAGCCCTTGATCAAGAAGAAATCTTCTCTTCACAAACAAAAGCATACATGCAAAGAAACACTTTTGCATGTTAATTCAAAGAGACCCCTTGGGTCTATAAAATGGTGAGTTTCCTCACCCAAAAATAGACCGAGAGAAGGAGCATTCTGGAGCGACGAAGTCTTTGCTAGTTCACTTACCGGCGATTTGTGCTTTCATAATCGTGGTATTTCTTTTAGTTTCATGTTTATGCTTTTGTCAAGTCTTTCATTTCATTTAGATTCATTTCAACCATCGTTAGATTCATCTTTTATGTTTCATACACAGGTGCTACTGACTTTCTTGTTTGTTTCTTTGAGTGCAAAGTTGCAGCATTAGAGGAGCGGCGAGGAGTTTACCTTACCAATGCAAGCGGCGACAACATTTGGCCCGCCCATTCCAAACGTGGGCATGCGGAAGGAGGAAGACTAAGTCACAAATTGTAACAAAGACCAATTTAACGCTCCTATCCCCTAAAAAGGAAGGAGACGTATTGTAACACGAATTGAAAAGAATATCAATAAAAAAGGGCTACATTTCATATTGTTCTTATATCTTGTGTTCATTCATTTGTGTTCCTTCCTTTTAATACGATTTCGTTTAGTCTTTCCTTTTTGTTTCCGAAATCTCGTGCTTTCACTATGCTGCTATTGATACTAATAGTTATGTTGGTGGGTTTACTGGTTCTGTCTATGCTTATACCTTTGCTTCTATAGAATACGTACTTGGATATGCTACTATTGGTACTCGTAATTTCACCCTCGTATCTGTTGGATATCGATATGGATCTATGGTCTCAACTGGTTATGCTTAAGGAACTATAACTTAGTCAACTGGTTCTTCATTCTTCAACTAGATATAGGACTAGCTCTAGTATTGCTATTGGTACTAATGGATCTACTACTGGTTCTTTAACTGGACCAACGTATGGATATGGTTATAGCTTTGCTCCTGCAACCCTAGCTTATGGTGTTGGTCCTACTATTGGGTATGTTACTAGTGCTTATTACATATTAGCTACTTATGCTTCTATTGGTATTAATAGTAGGTATGGATATCATTCTAGGTCTTGATCCATAATTGGATCTGCTTCTAGATCTATTGCTTGCTTTGCTCTTGCCATCCTTACCTCTATTGCTACTAGGGTTGGTTTTCGATCTAGAACAACTGACTATAGTATTGTTGCTTGCTTTGCTTATGGCGTATATGGATTACGAAGGTTTGGGTCATGCTCACGAACGTAAGAATCAGGCTCTCAATCACTACTCTCAGAATCTGGATCTTGACTGAAGCAAGCAGTTTGATACCCAGTAGATTTCGTAGAGCCAATAGCATAGCTAAAATTTTATCCTGTTAATTGAGTTGTAGATTCTGTTAAAGATCCAACATCAACGATTGTTTAACTGATTGATCCAGATGATCTAGTTACAGTGCCAAAGCAAGCAGTTCCATACCTAAGAGCAGTTTTAGGAGCAACATTTTGATAGTTCATTGCCCATTGAAATAACCCATTTAAGTGGCTGGTAGCAGGGGCAACAAAGGCATATGATCCTGTTGATTTCGCAGTCGATTATGTTGCTTACGAGTTTGATTATGTTGTTGATTCCAAACTTGATTCTTTATGGTTAAGCCATTGATGAAGTCATTGATGCAGTCATTTTTGATGTTGTCTTTTGATTCAAGAGGGAGCGCTTGTATCATTATACGATGCATAGGTTACTACCCTTACTAATAATGTTGTCACCCTTATTGTGGTATCTAGTATCTATAGCGATGCAATGGTCACCATCTGGGTGGGGTAGTGTGGTATGTATGTTGTTAGATCAAGATCGATATCTAGAGCCCATTTTTGGAAAGCCAGTAGCTAGGGTTGCAGTACCCATTTAAGTAGTATATCTATACACATATCTAATGGAAGTCGTCAATCCACCTATTTTAGTAGTAGATCATATTGCATTTCCACCAATAGCATAAAAGGTAAAGGCAAAGGCATCACCCATAAGGGCCATAAGGGCCTTTGGAATGTGGCCTGGAATGTGGCCTGAAAATAATTTTAATTGTACTTTATTATTTTATTTTGCAAATTTCTTTGACGGCTTGCAATTTAATATAGTAAGATCTAATGTTTTTTCGAATGTTTTTCAATTTTAAAATATGATTCAATTAAAGTTCGAATATGTTTGGAATGTGACCTAATATCGTTGGTGGTTGGTGGGTGGAGGTAATTGGGGACTTATGAGGAGTTGGTGGTTGGTGGTTGGTGGGTGGAGGTAACTGGGGACTCATGAGGAGTCTATCGTTTAATTTTAGTGTTGCTCTGTCTTAGGAGTAGAAATTATTTTTATGTATTTGGCTTAATCATAGTAGTTGAGAAGATATGTTTTATTTTTTTATCCTTCATTTATTTTCTTTTTTAAATTATGTCATACAGGGACAACCAAGAATCTAATAACTAAGTTATTTTTAAATAATGATTTGTTCTTAAGGAGATGCATGTTTTGAAGATAGTAATCAATACACATTTATGATGAAGATGACTTTAAAGGTTAAAAGGTTTTGAAATATAATAAGGTCATGTAGAGTCTTGATTAACTTAAGATTATAATATAGGAATGTGACATTTTTGGGACATGGCTCTATGTCCAAAAACCTATTTTTATCCTAACCACATTCTTAGGGTCATAACTTTGTACTTGGAATTACTTGGAATTTTGTTTTGATCCATCTACAATGAGAAAATCACTTTTATACTCTTGAAAGCTTTATTACCTATTCAAAATCCTTTAAAAGATAAAATTGTGTATGATGTATCCTTAGATGTCTGTGATGTGATTTTAGGCTAACCATTTATATGGAGGAGGTATGGTGTTGATGAGTTTGCGTCTCAAAGTGTCATCCTCACTAGTGATGGTTTGTGCTTTCAGATACCATAGGTATCTTCTCCTACCTACATTTCCTTAATTAGTGCTAAACAATACACCAAGATGATAGCCACAATAATAAAGTTTAGTCTATTGATGATTAAGTCACAAAGCAGGAAAAACATTGTTACATATATCATACACTTTGCATAGTAGAACTAGATTGACCAAAATCATAACAAAATAGGATGACTTGTCCAATTTGTCAATTGGGTTAAAATATTCGATTATAGACTTTGCCCTTGGATGCCTTGGACCTCCAAATCATTAGATCTTAGATCCTTAGAACTTAGATTATAGAGACCTTCATCCATTAGGCCATTGATTATGGAGCATAGTTCCTAGGACATCTTAAGCATTGTTGTAATTTTACATCAAATATTTGAAAGATGTAAACCTAGAGATCCTAGATATTAAAGACTACAATATTTAGAGTATGAATCTAAAAGAATTGGTTTTCTTGTCTTGGAGGAAAGCAGAGCAGTAGAGAAAACATAGTTGGAGAGGGGAGTGTATGTCATCATAGCTAAGGTCCAATATGGGCATGATCTCGTTCTCCATGTGTAATTTATTAAGGTGGTCGGGGGTGTCATTCCACTTGTTCATAGTTTAATAAAAGATCACAGGTGTACAAATATTTAAAGCTTGAAGCATATCTTCATGTTTTGTACCAAATTGTTGAGTGAGGATGAAGTTTACGGAGGAACTAGAGAAACAAAAATATTTATTTGCACACAATACACAAGGAGAAAAATAAGGAAAAGCTTTATAATATGATCTCTCCAACAATCAATTTCTTCTTTTTTGCATCCAAAGAAAATCAATTCAAATTTTGTTCCCAATATTTCCCAAAGCTTTTGGAAAAAAAAAGCTTTTACCATTAAGTTTTACTTTTCACCATTTTCCAACCAAAATAATTTGGTTCTTCCAAAAACAATTGATTTTTTTATAAATAAAAAGTCAATTTTCAACCATTTACAAGTAGTTGGAGTGTTACAAAGTAATTATATATAATGGTTATAATAATAATTTGGTGTTAAATGAAATGATAGAGAAAATTGGGCTTAAAATGATAGTGTATCCTAATCCTTAGAACATGTCATGGCTTAATAATGGACATCAATTGATCATGAATTAGTAATGTCTAGTTAATTTTAAGTGGCATGTATCATTAGACTAGAACAAGATATTGAAGGGTGTTAACATAATAACTTGCTAATTTTATAATAATACACAGAAGGGAGTTGATAATCCCAACTAATTGGTCTTCAGTGAGACATTAAAAAGAATTAGTAAATCAAATTTCACTAGTCTTGTATCATACATACAAGGGATTTAAACAAATAAACTCATTGGTTTAGAACAAGAAGTTAGAGGGGGTAAAGTTAGTTACTCGTTGGTATTTTATTTAACAAAGGATTTGAACAAACTAACTCATGGGTATTCAAAAACAATGAAAAGAGTTAGATATTAAAATTGCTAGTCTAGGATTAGGAGGTTCATGTAACTTGAACAATGAAGGAGAGCGAAGGAGGATCCAGCGAGAGGATCCACACGGCGGAATGCGGGAAAGGATCCGTCCCGTCGATAGGAGGCAGGAATACCAGCGAGGCGGACGGAGGTCGGAGGGGATCCAGCGGGGATGAATCAGTGCACTCGACAGTAGAAGGTCAACAGGACGGATCGGAGAAGAAAGACAAGGACCCCTCGGACAAAGGAGGCCAAAGGGGGGCCCCCAACCCTAATGCGAGAGGATCCTATGCCCACATGGTGGCGAGCCATGCAACCCCAGACAACTGCTTTACCCAGGAACTATTTCCATCTGGCGAGGATTTGGACATCCCCGACGAGGTCCTGAATAGTTTTCTGGAATTCGAAAAGTTTACCCTAATTGGCAAGTTCATAGGAGGACGCCCAGACATGGAATCCATCCGCAAATGGGCTCTCTCCAAGTGGCGAATCTCTGGAAACATGGAGATTGCGGCACTAACCCGGGGTTTCTTTGCCATCATCCTGAACAACCGGGAGGATTACTGCAAAATCCTGGCGGGAGGACCATGGTTCCTGGGGCGCAAGAGCCTCTTTCTTCGAAAGTGGGGAAACGACTTCAACCCGGATACCCAAAACATCAACATTGCTCCGATTTGGGTAAGGCTTCCCAGCCTTCCTCTTCACTGCTGGCATGAAAATGTTATCAGAGGGATAGCACGGTCCATTGGAGAATTGGTCTCCATTGATCCCCCCACTAAAGCCCGGTCCAGACTGACCCAGGCTCGGTTCTGTGTGCTAGCGGACCTGGACTCCGAGCTCCCCTCCTTCATCAACCTGCGGTCAGGATCAACCTTCATCAAGAGACAGGCCATCGAGTATGAGAACAGACCCGCCTTTTGTTCTCACTGCCGCACTCAGGGGCACCTCCAGACTCAGTGTCCAGCTGCCAGGGGCCAACGAGCGGAGGAGCTGACCAAAGGATCCACATACCCTCGAGACTCGTAGCTGGCGATGGGGGAGAAACATAAGAGGAATCCTCCTCCCATTGACCAACTCCCGATGAAGCCCAAACCTGACTCGGGCAGACAACAAGCTCAAGAGGAGGAACAGGACGGGTCTGTCAAGCAGCCGAAGCAAGGTTCGCAGCAAGGAGGAAACTCCCTTCAGGAAAAGGAGCACCGAGAGGCGGGTTCAAGCCTTCCACCCCAAGATGAAGCAGAGGAACCGAATTCCCAGGTACAAATCTCTCCCGTCACTAACTCCCCGCAATCCCTCATGGAAGATTATTTGCTAGGCAATAAGAAAACCTCACCCCATCCGAAAAAGGGGGAGTTTCCTTCTCATCATCATGAAAAAAGGGGATCCTCCCTATCAGGAAGGGTCAGCCCTAGGAACACCAGAAGCAGGAAACAATCGATGGATTTTGGCAATGAGAGGAAAAGAGGAAGACCTCCTGGCAAAGATCAGAGAGACAAAGAAACAACGGAGGATGTGGCGAATGGGACCCAACTGTTGTTGTTTTTGGATGATTCGGACACTCAGTGGGACGAAGCACAAGGAACCAAACCCCCCTTCCAGATGGTGAAGGGAGGCAAGAAAACCTCCAAATCATCAAGATGAAGGTTCTCTCATGGAATGTGAGAGGATTGACCGGAGCAGCCAAGCAGAGGATGGCTGCGGACCTCCGAAAATGATCAAATCCCTCTATCCTTATCCTCCAAGAGACCAAGGTTGATGTGGTCTCTACTAAAAAAGTAGCGAAAGCTATCTGGGCCAAAGCAGAGCTCCTGTTCAATCCAGCTCAAGGATCTTCAGGTGGGCTCATGGTCTTATGGGACCCGACCCTTGTAGAAGGAAGTCTGCTTTCTTCATCCAGCAGGATTCTCAATATCCTCTTTCATTCTAAGACAGGCAATCGGTCGTGGATCCTGTCCAACATCTACGCCCCCAACTCGGTCATTGAGAGGGCTGAGATGTGGAAGACCATCACCCAGATGCGAAGGAATTTCAATGCCCTCCCCTGGATAATAGGGGGGACTTCAACTGCCCTTTACATCCTTCCAAAAAAAGGGAGGATCTGATATTGGTTCCAGAAGCATAGAAGACTTCAGAGATTTTGTCGACACCAACGAGCTAGTTGACATAGAGCTCAAAGGTTCCTCTTTTACCTGGAGCAACAGGAGAACAGGGAGTGGGCTTATCCAGGTCAAGCTAGACAGGTTCCTTATCTCCCAGGAGGCTATTCCCTTCTTGGGGGATGCGACCCTCCTAGCTCTTCCCAGGATCGGATCAGACCACAACCCCATCCTTCTTGAATCGGGTGAAGGGCCTAGTTTCAAAACACCCTTTAGGTTCGAATCCATGTGGACCCATCATAAATATTTTAGAGCGCAAGTAGCGGGATGGTGGAAGCAGGAGGCAAAAGGATCCGCCTCAAAATGCCTAGCCCTGAAGCTTAAATATGTCAAAGAAAACCTCAAGATCTGGAATAAGGAGGTCTTCGACAACATCTTCGAATCCAAGAAAGCCATATCCGAAAGCCTCAAAAACTTGGAAAGAAGGTTGGAGGCAGGTGTCTTCAGCGAATCTGACAGAAACGAAGAGAGAATCCTCCTGGCAGACTTTCACACTATCCTGGCCAGGGAAGAGACCTTCTGGAGACAAAAATCTAGAGATCTATGGCTGAAGGAAGGAGACTCCAACACCGGGTTTTTTCATGCTTCTACCCTCCGGCATAGAGGTTCCAACAAAATCAAGGAAATTTGGCGAAGTGATGGTACGACTACCAAGGACATTGCTGAGATAAGAACTGAAGCGGTGGGCTTCTTTCAGGATTTGCTGGGATCCTCCCTCGAAAGCGACTTACAGGCCCAAAGAGATATTTTGGCGAAAATCCCCTCTCTGGTACCCCAGGAGGCTAGCCTCAGGCTCCTGGATCCTTTTTCTTCTTTCGAGATCAAGGAGGCCTTGTTTTCTATGCAACCTGACAAAACCCCGGGTCTAGATGGGTTTCCTCCTCGCTTTTTCTAGACCATGTGGGAGGTTGTGGGGAATGATGTTTGTGATGCCATTCATGAGATCCAAGCCTCTGGATCCATCCACCCCAGTCTGAACGCCACCTTCTTAGCTCTTATTCTGAAAACCTCTGCCTGCAGGACCTTCTCGGACTATAGACCCATCAGCCTTTGCAATGTTTTCTACAAGATCCTGACCAAAGTCTTAGCTAACAGGCTGAAGCCCATCTTGCCCTTGCTCATTGACCCTTGCCAAGGCAGCTCTGTGAAAGGCAGAAACATCCTTGATGGTGTCATTTCTATCCATGAGACTCTCCACTCTACGTCCTTGTCTAATAAGGCTGCCCTCTTTCTCAAGCTTGACATGAACAAAGCCTTCGACAGGGTGGATAGGGGTTTCCTCTGCGTTGTTCTCCTGAAGTTTGGTTTCCCTCCCTCTTGGATCGACCTCGTCCAAAGCTGCATATCCACCCCTTACTTCTCTGTCCTAATCAATGGGTCCCCCACAGGCTACTTCCAGAGTGCCAGAGGGCTCAGGCAAGGAGACCCCCTGTCCCCCATTCTCTTCATCATCCTGGCAGAGGTTCTGGGCAGAACCCTCAAGGAGAGCCTCCGGAGACAGAGGATTTCGGGCATCATCCCCACCTCTGGAGTGGAAGCAGTCACCCACCAACAGTTTGTGGATGACACCCTCTTGTCTACTATCGCCTCTGTGGCCCAGGCCAGACACATCAAGAGGATCCTCTCCCTTTACGAGCGAGCTACGGGCCAGAAAGTAAACTACACCAAGAGCAAGCTTTTCTTCCTGAATACTCCCCAGGGGCGGCAGATCCGCATTGCCAGAATCTTGGGATGCACGATCGAATCCCTCCCTACCACCTACCTCGGGCTCCCCCTCTTCTGCAGCGGCAGGGCCAAGGACAACATGTGGAATATGGTGGTGGAGCGAATTCACAGGAAGTTGGCCTCTTGGAAAGGCAAGTTTCTATCCCAGGTAGGCAAGGCTACCCTCACCAAAGCTTACCTCCAAGGGATCCCGACCTACTTCATGTCAGTCTTCAGCCTCCCAATGTCTGTCCACCGCAAGATCGAACAGATTCAGAGGAACTTTCTGTGGTCTGGGAACGAAGATAAATCTAGGATCCCTTTGGTGGCATGGGACAAGGTGTGTAAAAGCAAAGACCAAGGTGGGCTTGGGCTAAGGAGAACTAGTCTGATGAACCTGGCCCTCGTGGCCAAGCATGCTTGGAGGATCCTGACCAACGAGCCTATGGAGTGGGTCAAAATCGTCAAGAAGAAATACCTCGCCAACTGCTCCTTCCTGGATGCTGAGGCCCCCTCCGACGGATCCACTTTCTGGAAAGCAGTCCTCCAAGCCAGGCAGCTGCTCAGCAAGGGAGTCCGATGGATTTTAGGAGATGGGCAGACAATCAACTTCTGGAAGGACAGATGGGCCGAAGAAGATCCTCTATCTCAGAAGGCTGAACTTTCCCTCCTCAAATCCTTGGTGGACCCAAACTCCCAGCAGAAGGCAGAAGACTACATTGTGAGGAAGGATGGCAGCCCTCAGTGGAACATCCCGACCCTCACCGGTCGTGAAGCTGAAGTCTCCTCTCTAGATAAGATCCTCCAGGGCATTACCATCCCGACTGCCAGAAGACCCGACAAGATGATCTGGACGGGCACTGACACTGGCGTCTTCTCGGTTAGGACAGCCTACGAGATCCTTTCCAAGGAGGCTGAGGGGGATTTCCCGTGGCAGATAGTCTGGCAGAAAGGAGTGATCCCGAAGGTAAATTTCTTTGCTTGGATTGTTTTTTAGAATAAAGCTCTAACCATGGACAACCTCCACAAAAGAGGGTTTGCCTTCCCAAGTAGGTGTTATTTGTGCATGGCAGATTGCGAATCCGTAGATCATCTCTTCCTTCACTGCCCGTTCACCACCATGGTGTTCGGCGTGATCCTCTCCTCCTTTCAGGTCCCCTGGAGCCCTCCCAGGACAATCAAGGAAGCCTTTGCTCAATGGCCAAACCCGTTCAGAAATCCTAAGCTCTGGTTCCTTTTCGATGCATCCTTCCATCACATCCTTTGGCAGATTTGGCTGGAGAGGAATGAAAGAGTCTTCGGTAATCCTCCAAGAGACCCCCCTTCCACAGCCTTCAGAGCTCTTGCCTTTGCAGTAGAAAATTCAAAATTCACTCCTAGTCCCCTCCCCAGGATCCGGTCGGAGGAAACTGTGTTCAAAAGGATGAACCTCAAGGAGGATCCAGACCACCCTAACATCTTTTCGCCCAGGCTCAAGGTCAAATGGAGAAACCCCCGGAGGGTTGGCTTAAGTTGAACTTTGATGGCACTGCTCGTGGCAACCCGGGGCCAACAGCTGCAGGAGGGGTGGTCAGAGATCACAGGGGGAGGATTGTCCTCACCTTCTGCGAGAACCTGGGTATCCAATCTAATCATAGTGCGGAGGCCAAGGGTGTCCTCAGAGGGCTTCAGCTCCTCTCAGAGGATCCTCACCCTTTGGTCATCGAAGGTGACTCTCTGAATATCATAAGGTATCTGTCGAATGGCAAAGATCCTTCATGGAAAGTTTTCAATATTGTCTCTGAGGCAAGGATCCTCCTATCTAGATGGACCGATGCCCAAATCAATCACATCTATCGGGAGGGTAACAGGCTGGCAGATTACATGGCTAATAAAGGTCTTTTGACCTCTGTGTTGGTAGTATGGAGGTCATCCTTTCCGGATGAGGTGGAGAAGATGGCCAGATCAGAGTTTCCTCATGAAGACACATAAGCATAAAGGGAAGGCGCTCGGAGGTGGCGCATCCTCTCGACCACCAATTCTCTGATCAAGATGCTGACCAGGATCAAGGAGCAGAACGTTAAGGATGACCAGGAGGATCCGGAGTAGCGGAGGATCCGAGGCTGCCTTCCTTGTGGTTTTTTCTTGTTTTTCCCATGGTTTTCTGTTGCTTCCATTTTAGTTTGCTTCAGATTGGTTTTTGTCTGCCGATCCTCTCACGGAGAGGCCCCTTTGTAAGCCCTGTGGGCAATTTTGAATCAGGTTTAGTTAGATTTTGCAAGTCTGTTTGATCCTAGCCCTTGAGGCCTGTAAGGACAGAATGGGCTCAACCCTATTTTTGTACATAAGGTTTTGGGATCCTCTATAAAAACCCACTGTTAATACAATCAATCTACCAAAAAAAA